>CAOKZL010000694.1:0-553654 GCA_948472985.1 Iguana delicatissima | reverse complement strand
GTATTACATGCTGATTTAACCTTCTGTTATTCCAGAAGTGTGTGCTGCTCTTTTTGGCATTGCAGAGAATGGCAATTCATATTCCTTACACAACAGTCCCCCCTGTAAATATCTATAAGCTTGAGCATGCTGGGGCTCACTCCCCATGGCCAATCATCTGGCTGTAGTTGTGCAGTTGGGAAGAAGTAATAGCCATCACCCTCCCAGATCTCCAGCGTGCTAGGAGGCAATGACTGTTGCTTTTCCCCAGCTCTACTGTGGCTGTGGTTACACGGCCGGAGGATCAGCCAAAACTTGCTACATGGTCAGAAAACCCACTAGTGCATCAGAAGCCCAGAAGCAAGGAATGCCGGAGAGATTTATACTCTGCCAGCAACCAAAGGCACAATCTTGGCCATTTACAGCAGCCTTCTTCAACCAGAGTGCACTGGTCTTGGCATTTTGTATCTTAATGATTGCATAATTAAGGAGCTGACACCGGCCATCTTTTTCTCAAAGGAAAGCCTTTTTGGTTCATTTTTATTTAGGAAAACATATTTAAATTTTTTGCAGAAAAGTCATTACAATAACAAAGCCTAAGTCATCAGAAGAGTACTCACTCAGCTGCCATCTCCTTTTTCAACTGACACATCTAATCAGGTCCTACAATATATCCTTCTTTGTTCGCTGGCATGACTGCTAAACTTCAATGTCTTAGACGAGTATGATGTCACATTCCACGCCTCTCCCTGACAGTCACAGTATAATTTCTTTTCACTAGTCAGTTCTTGTTTTGAAAACAGCTTTTCATATCAGCCTCATATCACAATTTTTTCAGTGGTCACAGACACACATTTTAAAAAATGTTTAAGAAATAAAACCATTTTAAACTAAGATAATTAAACTAGTAATTTTAAACTGAGAGGCTGAGGCTAAAAAAAGTATTTGAAATTGTCTGGGGAATAAAAACATCTTCACACTGGGATGGAAGGTGTAGAATGTGCCAAGGGAGCTCCTGAGGAGGTTATTAGATGAGGCTACAGTGGAAAAGGTCTTTTCCATAGTGGACATCCATCTCACCTTATTTGACTGGGATATTCAGAGAGGGTTCTGAAGTTTATCCAGTGACAAGACTCTTGTAGTGGTCTAATATTCCTTTAACGCCCTTGGTTCCATCCTACATACTCTGGATTGTAAGTTTGTGAAGTATTAATACTTTAGTGCATTCTCCTAACTTCATTGCATGATAAACTCTCTGGACACAACACTGTAGATACTGCAGAAGCTACAAATCCCAGGTTGCCTAGGGGACGACAATATAGCCTTTGAAGTGATACCAAGCTTCTCAACCTCAAATAGGTGGAGAATATGTCACAGGTACATAACATGGTGGGGAGAAAAAGTTTTTAGATTTTCTGGTTTCAACCTGTTTATGGAAGTTTTTACTTGTACCTGCCTTTAAGAAGAGGCACAAGGCCTCAGGAGCATCAAATCATGTCAGCCTTCAGGGTACACACCAATGCAAGGTGTTGGGGTCTGCATCCATAGGCTCAGGGCAACCCCTGGGCCTTTTCAGTTATAGAATCATAGCGGTTGGAAGACACTAATATAGGATTTGAGTCCTATCTGCTAGGCAGGAACACACATCAGAGCATTCCCAATGATGGCCATCCAGCCTCTGCTTAAAAACCTCCAAAGAAGGAAATTCACCACACTCTCAAGCAGCATATTCCGCTGCTGGACAGCTCTGACTGTCAGGAAGTTCTTCCTGAGGTTCAGGGAGCAATTTCCTTTCCTAGTCTTGCCAATCCATTGCTCCTTGTCCTAGTCTCTGGAGCAGCAGAAAAACAAACCCACTCCCTCTTCAACATGACATCCCTTCAAATATTTAAAATATGGCTATTCACGTCCCCTCTTAACCTTCTCTTCTGCAGACTAAACATCCCCAGCTCCCTAAGTCATCTCACAGGCTTGGCTTCCATACCTTTACTTCTGACACATTCCAGTTGTTGATATCCTCTTCTACGAGGTGCCTAGAACTGGACACAGTATTCCAGATGAAGGTCAACGAAAGCAGAATAGAGTGGTACCATTACCTCCCTTGATCTAGACACCTCATATCCTGTATCTCTATGCAACCAAGAATTGTGTGCTTTGGCTTTCTGGCTGCCACATCACACTGGGTGGCATCTAGGTTCAGCTCTGTGATCTACCAACATTCTGTCCTTTCCAGATTGGAGCTGTGTTATCAGCTGCAATTGCATTACCCTCCATCCTATATTTGGAAGATTTCCATTTTTTCAGCTTATGTGTACTCTACATTTATCTCTGTTGAAATTCAGTTGTTAGCTTTGGCTCAGCTCTCCAATCTGTTATGGCTATTTTGAAATTTGATCCTGTCCCCCTGGGATTAGCAACTCCCTCCCAATTTGTTGTCATTCTGCAGATTTGATGAACATGCCCTCCACTCCTTCATCCAGCTTATTGATGAAGATGTTTGAACAACACTGGCTCAGGACAGAACCCTGCTGCTCACTTACTCACTTTTCTCCAGGATCTAAAAGTAGCCATTGGCTGTACTTTGGGTTCGGTTGGTCAACCAATTACACACCTAACAGTAGCCCTGCCCAGCCCACGCTTTCCTCACCAGGTTCTTTGCGAGAATGCTCAACAATTTGTTAAGTCAGGCATCTAATCAGTGTCAAGAAAATGTATTTTTGAAAATATGGCCCTCTTATATTAAATGTACTAATGTTAGTCCATGTTTACATCTTATATTCATTTCCTCTCCCCTCTTGTCTCTCTCTTTTTTCTTTTATTGGATTTTTAAAAGTATGATTACCCAGAGAAAGAAAAGAATAGAAAATAGAAAAGAAAAAAGAGAGAGACAAAAAAGCAGGGGAGGGGAATGAATAAGATGTAAACATGGACTAAGCATATACATTAGATAGAAAGAGGGCCAATATTTTAATATTTTCTCTTGAGCACTGATTTTAAGAAATACCTGACTTTAACAAATTGTAAGAGCATTCTCGCAAGAACCTAGTAAAGCGTGGGCTGGGCAGGGCTACTGTTAAGTGGGATTTGTAATTAGTTTACTACGAATCTAAGAGTGCTCACCAATGGCTACTTTTCATCCTGGAGAAAAGTGACTAGTGAGGTGCCACAGGGTTCTGTCCTGGGCCCAGTGTTGTTCAACATCTTCATCAATGACTTGGATGAAGGAGTGGAGGGCATGCTCATCAAATCTGCAGATGACAACAAATTGGGAGGAGTTGTGATATAATCCCAGGGGACAGCAGAATTTAAATTTCAAAATGACCATGACAGATTGGAGAGCTGAGCCAAAGCTAACAAAATGAATTTCAAAATAGATAAATGTAAGGTCCTACACATAAGCTGAAAAAATGGAATGCCCAAATATAGGATGGGAAATGCGTGGCTGGATAACAGTACGTGTGAAAGGGATGATAATCTTGGTAGATCACAAGCTGAACCTGAGTCACCAGTGTGATGTGGAGCTGAAGAAAGCCAACACAATTCTTGGTTGCATCAGTAGGAGATGGTGTCTAGATCAAGGGAGGTAATGGTACCACTTTATTCTGCTTTGGTTAGACCTCATCTGGACTGTGTCCAGTTCTAGGCACCTCAATTCAAGAAGGATATCAACAACTGGAATGTGTCCAGAGGTGAAGGGTCTGGAAGCCAAGCTATGAGGAATGACTTAGGGAGCTGGGGATGTTTAGTCTGCAGAAGAGAAGGTTAGAGGATCATAGCCCTGAATATTGTAAATATTTGAAGGGATGTCATGTTGAAGAGGGAGTGGGTTTGTTTTCTGCTGCTCCAGACTAGGACAAGGAGCAATGGATTCAAGCTGCAGGAAAGGAAATTCTACCTGAACCTCAGGAAGAACTTCCTGACAGTCAGAGCTGTCCAGCAATCGGAATATGCTGCTTCAGAGTGTGGTGGAGTTTCCTTCTTTGGAGGTTTTTAAGCAGAGGCTGGATGGCCATCATTGGGAATGCTCTGATGTGTGTTCCTGCCTGCCTAGCAGGGGGTTGGGGTTCTGATGGCCCTTGTAGTTCTTCCAACGCTATGATTCTATAACTGAAAAGGCCCAGGGTTGCCCTGACCTCTATGGATGCAGACCCCAACACCTTCCATTGGTGTGTACCCTAAAGTGAAGGCTAGAATGATCTAATATGACTGAGGCCTTGTGCATTTACTTCTTAAGGCAGGGTAAGGCAAGTAACAAAAGCCGAAGAGGTTGAAACCAGAAAATCTAAAACTTTTTCTCCCACATGTTATGTACCTATCTAGGCATATTCTCCACCTCTAGAGTTAAGAAGCTTGGTATCACTTCAAAAGCTATGTCTGCATCCTAGGCAACCTGTATTTTAGCTCTTGCAGTATCTACAGTGTTCTGTCAGAGAGTTATCATGATGGAGTTTAGGAGAATGCACTAAAGTATTAAAAATACTTCACAAAACTACAAATCCCAGAAGTTGTGAGGGATGGAACCAAGGGCGTTAAAAGGGAATATTAGACCACTACAAGTGTGCTCTGTGGCTACTATAAACTTCAGGAACCCTCTTCTGAATATCCCTAGTCAAATAAGGTGAGATGGATGTCCATGATGGAAAAGACCTTTTCCACTGTGGCCTCGTACTAATAACCTCCTCAGAGAGACTCCCTTGGCACCATTCTTACAGCCTTTCCATTCCCATGTGAAGATGTTTTTATTCCCCCAAGCAATTTCAAATACTTTTTTTTAGCCTCAGCCTCTCAGTTTAAATTTTGCATTTTAAATTGTGTTTTAGTTTAAAATGGTTTTATTTCTTAAACATTTTTTTAATATTGTGTCTGTGAGCCACTGAAAGAATTTGTGATATGAGGCTGATATGAAAAGCTGTTTTCAAAACAAAGAAAAGCATCGAGCTCAGAACTGACTAGTGAAAAGAGAATTATTCTGTGACTGTCAGGGGAGTAAGACATGCAATGTGGCATATTTACAGCATGCTTTAAGCCTAACATTTCTGTACCTAGCTTAATGCCTAGCAAAAAGAATTTTGTGTTGCTTCAAAGATTTATGTAATTTGACCTGATTAGATGTGTCAGGATTGAAAAAGGAGATGGCAGCTGAGTGAGCACTCTTCTGATAAGCTTGGGCTTGTTATTGTAATGACTTTCTGCAAAAAAATTTAAAATATTTGCTAGGAATGAAAAATGAACCAAAAAGGCTTTCCTTGAGAAAAGATGGCCGGTGTCCACTTACTAATTATGCAATCATTAGATACAAATCCCAAGCCAATACAGCTGTTGGTTGAAAGAAGGCTGCTGTAAATGGCCAAGATTCTGCTTGGTTGCTGGCAGAGTATAAATCTCTACCAGCATCCTTCTTCTGGGCTTCTGATGCACTAGTGGGTTTCTGACCATGTAGCAAGCATTGGCTAGGGCTGCCTCCGGCCATAGTTCAGCCACAGTTGCAGAGCTGGAAGCAGCAGTCATTGCCTTCCTGAGCACGCTGGAGATCTGGAGGGTGATGGCTATTCTTTCTTCCCAACTGCACAACTGGCACAGCCAGATGATTGGCCGTGGGGATTCAGCCCCAGCACTGTCAAGCTATAATTGTACAGGGAGCTGTTGTGTAAGGAGAAAGTTTAATACCATCTTCTGCAATGCCAGAAAAGGGCACACACACTTCTGGAATAACAGAAGGTTAATATGTGCCAGCATGTAATACAGGTAGTACTAAACATGTTTTGTCCAGCCAAATGAACCTATTTTACATACATAGAAGTGTGCATGCATACACTCACACACACACACACACACACACACACACACACACACAAGATATACACTGTTTGGATATTTGGAGGTGGCTGAGCCTCCATGCCACCCTGTCTTTGGAGGTGCTGAATAAAATGTGAGATAGCTTTTGTTTTTTTAAGCGTACAATATAATTCACTGTTTTCTTCTGCTACAGCAACATCCCAGTATGAAAATGCTCTCAGGAGTGTATACAAATGTAGCTAGAAAAGAAGCCAGGTCAGATAAATGAGCCTTAGAATTTGTCACTAAAAACTTTGATTCAATTTACTGATTAGAGTAGCCTTCCCAGCCTGGCATCTTCCGGATATGTTGGACTATAATTCTCCCATCATCCCAGCCAGCCCTATGATGACTGTGCTGCCTGGGTGACTGGAGATTCTAGGCCAACCTATCTGGAGGGATCTGGAATGGAAATGCTAGTTTTTACGAAAGTCTGTAGCACAATTCCACCATTTTCAGTGTGATAACAGGATCCTAGTGTAACATTTGTATTTTTAAACCTTTTATCTTAACTATGAGCACAGGTTTATAGCCTAGCATTTTTAAAACATGTTTCCAGTATTTCAAAAATTTCCACAAAGGGTGTTGGTGATATATGTTTATTTGAATCTAGTCCATTTGTAATCTGTTAAATGCAGGTTATCATATATTTGACAATATTTAAAATATGAAGGCAGAACAACACAGCTGCCTCATTATGCACCACCCCAAAGAACTTTGATATTGTGGAAAGTACAGAGCCTAAAGAAGAGTCTAGAAACACAGCTGCTGGGGTTTAAAATCCTTTAAACTAAAAGGACAAGCTTAAGAATCTGAATGTGATTAAATGTGACTTGATAAAGCTTTTTAGTTAGACTTTTGTATATACTTTTTAGAAAGCTGAAGACATAATTTTAGTTTTAAAAAAACTGACCAGTTTGTAACCTTAAGTCTTGGCAATTCTTTGAACAGGACTGGCTTCAACAACATTGTCCTTCTCTGCAGCTGAGAGGAGCTGATGTTTTCTGTTACTAAGTAGGTTGCCATAGAGCCACTGCTAAACAGGAAAGTTCATGCTTGACAGCAGACCAAACATGTGTGTGCATACAGACAAATACATGGCGGGAGGAATTAGTAATGCTAGCACTAAGGTCATCTAGCAATACGTAACTGAACCAAGTAGAACAGGACATAAACAAAGGAGATGTAACAAAACAAAAAATTCATCATAAGCTTTTCATGGTAAAGACATTCAAAAGGCGTTTACACTGTGTTTGTGCAATATAATATATTATCTTGTTGCGCCACTGCCATCCACTCCAGAGATCCTCAACCAGTGTCACCCCACTATTGTGCTGTGTGTTACTTGTTGTATGTTTAGTTTGTCCTCAGCAAAGTTGTCTCACACTGGAGACTCTACCATAATACTGCTGCCATCAAGCTGCCTCTTGCTTCACAAGAGCACACAATCCCACTACCACAGAAAGATAGTGCCATTGAGGGCTAGATCACTGCATTATAATTTAATATATTAATTTATCAAACAGTTTGATATTCCATTCTGTATCATGGGGATCAAAGAGCAGTGTGTAGGTAAAATCAATCTAGAAGTTTCAAACAATATAGAATTTAAAACATGGGATAATTTAAACAGACTAAGAACACATTAAATCCAAATTGGAACAAATTAAAAAGATATTAAAACGTTCAAACAGTTTAGTCCCCATGTAACTACTGTACAGTTTGAAAGAAATCATCCAGGCCTCTAATGGCTTCAATAAAAAGCCCTGTTTTTAACCTGGCACCACAATGAAGCTAGAATTGGTGCCAGCTGCAAGGGGGAGAGGATCTACAAGTGCGTGCCATGGCTAAGAAAAGCCGGCTTCCCATGTCCTCCAACAGTCTCACTGCTCCCACTGGAGCAGCTACATTTACAACTTATTTATCATTTCAAAATATTATTATTGCAATTTCTACATATTTGTAATTTAAGGATCATAATATTATAAAGTGTATTCTCAAAAGTATGTTGTTATGCCTTCAAGCCACTTTCAGCTTATGGTGACCCCACTGCAAACCTATCACAGGGTTTTTGGGCCAAACAGCTGTGCTACACCCAAGCACCTAGGGGGTTTCCATGGCCAAAGTGGCAAATTAAAACCCTGGCTTCAAGAGCTCAGTCCTACACTGGGCTTCTATGCCATAATGTGACATGGTTGGAATTAACAGAGAAACATGATAACTTTCACAGATCTTCCAAACAGGAATTCCTGCCAGCTAGGATCCTACACCTTGTTTGTAGGCAAACTATGCTATAAAATGACAATATATGGCAAACTAAGGTGTGTCTATAAATCAAGGGCAGCTCCTAACCACCTTCAGGTCCCATGACAGTGGCAGCTTCTTTAACAAATATCTTTTCAAGACAACCCCAGGAGAAGATTTGCCTTAGGGTTGCCATATGTCAGAGCAACCTGCAGGCATACAACAACAGGGGAGATCAGTGGATCCACTGGCACTCTCAATTTTGCTGCCATCTCTCTTGACCTCTGAGTCCAACAGGAGCTGTTTGTGCATGATCCTAACTCACTACCAACAGAGCTGCTAAAGTGGGAGGAGCACGGTAAATGTTCAGAGCAGTTGCTCCACATTAGAAGATTCTATCACCTTCCCTTGCCAAGTAAGCCAGCATTTATCTGAAATGTCTAATTTTCAGGCAGCGTAAACAAGTCAGCAACAGAAACAACAAAAAGAAAAACAAAGAATCTTGCTGGGACCTCAAAGACTAGCAGGTTTATTTGGAATAACTTTAGTGGGCTTCATCAGGAGAAAATGGAAGCTCTCAGATTGTCTGTTAAAGTGAAAGCAACAACTGAACATCTGTAAGACTGATAAGCTGGTGCCCTTTTTCACCCTGCGGACAAATGGGCTACCACAGCATGCCAGCCCAACAGTTCAAAATACATAATTCTGCTCTGAGCCTGTATGTAACAGAGCAGTTGTATGAATCTGTTAAATTAATGAGAACAAAGAAACTTCTTTTCTACAGTAGAGTTTGAATAAGGTTTTCCATTTGATAACTATAACTGAAAGAAAAGATATCCTATTGCCAATTTTTTGTTTTAAAAAGTTGGTGAGAAGGCCAAATTATATATTGCCATCTAACTACCTACCATAGGGTTAAACATGAAAAATATGGCCTTTCTTCCATTTTTATTTCAGATTTAATCTGAGTTCCCTTTCCATCACTTTTACCCATTTCACTAAATCATTCTGTCCAAATGACATTATGTAATGCACTGCATATGCTCTATAATCCAGAAGCCATCCCTAGGCAGCTTCTGCTAGAGGCTATTGCCTACGCTTTAACTGAAAGTAACTGGGAAAAAACTGAGATATTTTCATCCTAATTCCTAAGACTTGGAAAACAAAATTTTGCTGAGAAGAAATAAAGGGAAGGGTCTCCAAAACGACCCCAGAGCAGATATATTTTTTTCTACTCAAGAACATTCACATGTTGGAACTATAAAACAACTTTTAGTGTAAGCAGCTTTTTACAAAACCAATGCTGAGGGGAGCAGTCAAATACAGAAAAGCTCTATCAGATGACACTCCCATGACCCTCACAACATCTTGCTTCCCAGTCCAACAGTATTACCCGGAAGTGAGTATATCCATGAACAGTTTATGTGCATCTGAAAATCACATAGGTTAGATTAGAAAACAAGAATAACTACTCACAATCCATGGAAGGTTTTGAACTGTCACTGTCTGTTTCCCAACTGTAGAACTTACGTAAACATTATCAACACACAGAGGAGTTTGAGGAAAAGGGTATTTCTTACTTTTAAAATTCACAGGATTATAAATTAGACTATGTAATTTTCTGAATCTGAAAACAAAGTACAAAGATTTCTTCCAACATGTTAACCTACTCGAATTCCATATCAAGAAAAGTGGAATTCTGCAACTATTTTATTTCAAATCAGCAAATATATATATAGTAACTTATTGAGGAAAAATGGAAAAGAGCTATAAATTTAGAGTACTGAACACTTGCCCAAAAATACTACTATATTTCTTTTCTCCTTTATTATCTTGCTGCTTCTATTTGAGGTATTTACCCAAATATTTTCATATTTTCCTACATAATCAGGTTTATCAGAATTTAAAAAAATATGAAAAATTCTGAATTTTATAGCTAGAGGTTTTATTAACTAGAAAATTCAGAATTTTTCATATTTTAAATTCTGATAAACCTGATTATGTAGGAAAATATGAAAATGTTTGGGGTAATGCCTATAAAATAGAAGCAGCAAGATAAGATAGAGGAGAAAAGGGAATTATAGTAGTCTTTGGGCAAGTGTTCAGTACTCTAAATTTATAGCTCTTTCCCATTTTTCCTCAATAAGTTACTATATATATATTTGCTTAATTTGAATGAATAAGTTGCAGAATTCCACTTTTCTTGATATGGAATTCGAGTAGGTTAACATGTTGGAAGAAAGTGTTCTACTTTTGTTTTAGATTAGGGAAAAACACATAGTCTAATTTATAATCCTGTGAATTTTAAAAGTAAGAAAATACCCTTTTCCTCAAACTCCTCTGTGTGTTAGATAATGTTTACGTAAGTTCTACAGTTGGGAAACAGACAGTGACAGTTCAAAACCTTCCAGTGGATTATACAAGTGGGATTTTTATTCTTGTTTTCCTAATCTAACCTATGTGGATTTTGATGCACATAAAGTATTAGATGGATATACTCACTTTACCAGGGTAATATATGCCTGGACTGGGAAATTCAAGATGTTGTAGAGGTCATAGAGATGTCATCTGATAGACTTTTCTGTATTTGACTGCTCCCTCACATTGGTTTTGTAAAAAGCTGCTTACACTAAAAGTTGTTTTATAGTTCCAACATGTCAATGTTCTTTAGTAGAAAAAAATATATACTGCTTCTGGGTGGATTTTGGAGACCCTTTCCCTTTTATTTCTTCTCACAAAATTTTCTTTTCAAGTCTTTAGGAGAGATTGGGATTGGAGAATCTCTCCAAGGATCACAGTTTTTTCCCCAGTTACTTTCAGTTAAAGCGTAGGCAATAGCCTCTAGCAGAAGCTGCCTAGGGATGGCTTCTGGATTATCAGCATTATGCAGTGCATTACATAATGTCATTTGGACAGAAATGATTTAGTGAAATGGGTAAAAGTGATGGAAAGGGAACTCAGATTAAATCTGAAATAAAAATGGAAGAAAAGGCCATATTTTTGTGTTAATAGTTATGGTAGGTAGTTAGATGGCAATATATAATTTCACCTTGTTCACCAACTTTTTAAAACAAAAATTGGCAATACAGATATGTTTTCTTTCAGTTATAGTTATAGAAATGGAAAACCTTATTCAAACTCTACTGTAGAAAGAAGTTTCTTTGTTCTCATTAATTTAACAGATTCATACAACTGTCTGTTACATACAGGCTCAGAGCAGAATTATGTATTTTGAACTGTTGGGCTGCAGTGTATGGTAGCCCATTTGTCCGCAGGGTGAAAAAGGGCACCAGCTTATCACTGTTTCAGATGTTCAGTTGTTGCTTTCACTTTAACAGACAATCTAATACTTCCATTTTGACCAAGCCCACTCAAGTTTATTCCAAATAAACCTTGCTAGTCTTTAAGGTGCCACAAGATTCTTTGTTTTTCTTTTTGTTGTTTCTGTTGCTGACTTGTTTACACTCCTGAAAATTAGAAATTTCAGATAAATGCTGGCTTACTTGGCAAGGGAAGGTGATAGATCTTCTAATGTGGAGCAACTCCTCTGAACATTTACCAGTGCTCCTCCCACTTTAGCAGCTCTGTTGGTAGTGAGTTAGGATCATGCACAAACAGCTCCTGTTCAACTCAGAGCAGTTGCAAGAGAGATGGCAGCAAAATTGAGAGTGCCAGTGGATCCACTGATCTCCCCTGTTGTTGTATGCCTGCAGGTTGTTTCTGACTTATGGCAACCCTAAAGCAAATCTTCTCCTGGGGTTGTCTTGAAAAGATATTGTTAAAAGAGGCTTGCCATTGTCATGGGACTGAAGGTGGTTAGGAGCTGCCCCTTGATTTATAGACACACCTTAGTTTGCCATATATTGTCATTTTATAGCATAGTTTGCCTACAAACAAGGTGTAGGATCCTAGCTGGCAGGAATTCCTGTTTGGAAGAGTGTCTGAAGCTATCATGTTTCTCTGTTAATTCCAACCATGTCATCCTTTCAGGGAACCAGTATGGCATAGAAGCTTGAGTGTTGGACTACAACTCTGGGAGACCAGGGTTTGATTTCCCACTTGGCCATGGAAACCCCCTAGTGATCTTGGGTGTGGCACAGGCTCTTAGCCCCAAAAAACCCTGTGATAGGTTTGCCATGGGGTCACCATAAGCTGAAAATGACTTGAAGGCATAACAACATCCTTTTAGAATACACTTTATAATATTATAATGCTAAATTACAAATATTAGAAATTGCAATAATAATATTTTGAAATGATAAATAAGTTGTAAATGTATTGCTCCAGTGGGAGCAGTAGACTGTTGGAGGACATGGGAACCGGCTTTCTTAGCCATGGCACCGCACTTGTAGATCCTCTCCCCTTGGGGTTCAGCTGGCACCAATTCTAGCTTCATTGTGGTGCCAGGTTAAAACAGGGCTTTTTATTGAAGCCATTGAGGCCTGGATGATTTCTTTCAAACTGTACGTGTACATGGTTTTAAACTGTTTGAACGTTTTAATCTGTTTTAATTTGTTACGTCGTTTAATGTGTTCTTAGTCTGTTTAAATTATCCCATGTTTTAAATTCTATATTGTTTGAAACTTCTAGATTGATTTTACCTACACACTGCTCTTTGATCCCATGATACAGAATGGAATATAAATATTTTGATAAATTAATATATTAAATTATAATGCAGTAATATAGCCCTCAATGGCACTATCTTTCTGTGGTGATGGGATTGTGTGCTCTTGTGAAGCAAGAGGCTAAGCTGATGGCAGCAGTGCTATTGGTAGAGTCTCCCATGTCAGACAGACTTTTGCTAAGGAGCGAGACTAAACGTGCCAAACAAGTAACACACAGCACCAATAGTGCGGGGGTGGACAGACTGTCTGAGGATCTCTTGGAGTCAATGGCAGTGGCGCAACAGATAATACTTGTTAGTATTGCACAGAAGGAAACACAGTAAACGCCTTTTCCCAATGTCTTTTACCATGAAAAGCTTATGATGGGAAAATCCAAAATAAAACAAAGATAGTGCCAGAGGATGAGACTCTTAAGACCAGATGATACTCAGTGAGCTACTGAGGAAGAGTGGAGGACAAGTACAGGTAGTGCTGTGGTTAATGATGCAACTAGACTCAAGCCAGAAGGACGTTCCGGCTAGCAATACGAGAACTGAACGAAGCAAAAAATATAATGTATTGCTATATGGAAAAGAAAAGACCAAGAATAAGGTGGAAATTATTAATAGAGAGTAAAGATAGAGGAGGGTTTAGTTTACCAGATATTAAAATGTACTATAATGCATGTGGACTTACATGGATCAGGGAGTGGATAATGTTACAAGACAAGAAAATATTAAATCTGGAAGGAGTAGGAAATCGGATGGGATGGCATGCTTACATGTGGTATGAGAAATATAAAATCGATAAAGATTTCTTAAATCATATAAGGAGAGCATTATTAAAGATATGCTTGGATTTTAAGAGAAATTATTACATTAGAAAACCTCAATGGTTATCACCACATGAAGCGCTGTACGGGAGGTGGAAAGACCCTCAAGAGAAATGGATACGATATAAAGACATAATAATAGAGAAATTAGAAGAATGTCAGTTAAAATCAAAGACAGAAATTGAATCAGAGGGTTTTAAATGCCATTGGTTTTTATATAGGAATTGAGGGAAAGATATAGATTGGATAAGAAGGCAGAGGGGATAGATTTGAAAAAACAAAGAAGTACCGTTCTTGAAAATAATAACAGATTCAAAAAAGCAAATGATATCTAAGATTTATAAATTATTGTTGGAACGGGAATTGGAGGAAATTATAAAAGAGACAATGTTAAAATGGAGTAAAAATATTGGACGGGAAATAGATTTGGAACAATGGGAGAGTAGTTGGAGAGATACAAATAAATTTACAACAGCACAAAACTTAAAGGAGAATTATTTGAAAATGTTTTATAGATGGCATTTAGATCCGGCAAAATTGAATAAGATACAGAAAACAATAGAGAATAGATGTTGGAAGTGTGGCAAGGAAAATGGCACATTTTCTCGTATGTGGTGGACGTGTGATGTAGCAAAGAATTATTGGAGAGAAATTCATGAAAGGATGATGGCAATGTTGCAAATTAAGATACCGTTAATACCGGAGTTATTTTTGCTGAATATGATGCAGAAGATAGAGACAACAGTAAAAAAGAAGTATTGGAGAATAATTTTATATTTAGTGACAGCTGCAAGAATATTATATGCATAGAAATGGAAAAATAAGATTATACCACAGATGGAAGAATGGCTGGTGAAAGTGACAGAAATGCAAGAGACGGATAGATTAACTGGTATGGTTCAGGGAAGAAGGCAAAGACAACAGGAGGAGAATTGGGATATGGTGAGTAAATATATAGTAAGTGTATAAAATTTATAATGGAATCCCCAAAAGCAGAATGAGGAGTAGGAGAGAAAGAAAATGGAAAAAGGAGGCCCCTGGAGCGAAGGGGGAAAGAGATAAATAAAGGATGTAAGATCGTAAAAGAATCAAGAACAAAGACGCAAAAATTGTTAATAGAATATTAAACACGGATAAAGAGGTCGAGTCCCAGAATGGGAAGGTTAAAGGGGAAATACGCAAATAATTAGGGTTTTTTTTTGGAGTTGGAACACAGATGAAATAGGAGGAAGGAAGAATTGTGGATGTATGTATGGAAGGAGAATGTTGGGGGAGGGGGGAGGAGAGGGTCAAAAACGAGATTTTTAAATGGGGAAAACGAAGGATGTAAAGGGGTTTTATGGATGTTTATGAACGATCTGTATTATATTGTGAAAAAGGAATAAAGATTAAAATTTTAAAAAAATAAAAAAAATATTTATGCCCTGCCCTATATCAAAGATTTCAGAGCTGCTTACAAAAAGCATTAAAACAAGTTAAACAGTTTAAACAAAAATAAATAAATAAAATAAACTAAGAAAAAGTAAACCTCAATAATAAGTTAAGAACAGTTTTAAAAGATTTGAAAACTTTAAAAACTATGTGCACCATATTTGGAGAGAGGCAGTGTGGTATACTGGCATTGGACTAAAGTACTGGATCCCAGGGTTCAGTTTTCCACTCAGCCGTGGAAACCCACTGGGTGACCTTGGGCACATCACACACTCTCAGCCCCAGAAAACCCCATGAAAGATCACCTTAGGGTTTCTGTGAATGACTTGAAGGCACACAACAACAGCAGCAATGACAAACACCGTATTTGGGTTGCATTAATGAGGCCCAAAGGCTTTAGTGAACAACGAAGTTTTAACTTGGCACCAAAATGATAAGAGCGTCAGTGCCAATCGGCCCTCTCAAGGAACGTGTGATCTAAACCATGCAACTAGTAATGCCAGTTCTCTCTCCCACAAGGATGGGATGAAAGGAAATCCCTCTAATAACTGAGTGGATCTTTTTGGGAGAAGGGGAGACTAGTTACAAGGTAAAGCCTTTCCTTGATGTTTATTTTACCCAATAACTATCTTCTTGAGCATAAAACTGTTACGGTTTAGCATAAGGATATGGAACAGGAAGATGTCTGGGGATTCTGTGTAAAGCAGGAGAACTATCTAATCTGACGGGATGCTTAAATATTTACTGTGAATTTGTAGTCCTTGCTATGCTTTCTCAGTATCATAGCCATAATATCTTTGTATTCTATGGGTGTATATTATAATAAGCCATCATATCAACTGCATCTCCAGCCTTGCTGCAGCAGAGAAGGCATATGTTGTCTTAACCTGCATAGAAGCATAGTTTCCATGTTAAGGGAAGCAATAATCCCACTATATGCTGCACTGGTCAGGCCAATTTCACTGGAGTACTGTGCATGATTCTGGGGGCCTCATTATGAGAAGGATATAGAGAAGGGCAATGAGGATGATAAAAGGTATAGAGAACAAAACATACGAAAGGAGGTGGGAGGAGCTGGAGACATTCAGTTTGGTGAAGAGGCGACTCAGGTGTGACGTGATCACACTGTTTAAATACCTTAAGGGATGCCACAAAGAAAATGGTGGCAGGCTTGTTCTCTGCTGCCTCAGAGGGTGGGACTAGATCTAATGGTTTTAAATTATAGGAGGGCAGATTTTGATTGAACATTACAAGAAATTTCTTGGCGGTAAGAATGGTTCACCAGTGGAACCAGCTGCCTAGAGAGATGGTGAGGTCTGGACCTGATGGTCCATGAGGCCCCTTCCAGCTCTATAATTCTATGATTCTGTCAGCATTATGCAGCATTAGATGGGTAATAATAGTGTTATGCCAACTGTTAATGTAATTATTCGGGTTGTGATACAATACAGATGTAACTAGGAGAACGTTTGACTGTTTGCAGTGAGACTTGTAGTGGAAATGCAGGGTAAATGCAATAGATATACCGCCCCCCCGACTATGTGTAACTAGCATATTCTGTCCCTTTCTACATTTTTCTGTCCTTCTGTCCTCCAGTTGTAGTTGGTAAGTCCATTGAGATATGGGCTTGTCTCATTCTTTCTACATAAATGTACATAAGGAGTGCTCAATAATACTAATACTAATAATTTAATATTGCTAGTCGTGTTCCGGCTAGCAGTACTAGATATTGGAGATGCTTCTATTTTCATTTACTGCAAACGTAAGACTGCAATACAGAGGATGTCTAGAATATAGGTGAAACCAATAAGAAAACTCTTAGTGACATTCATAAATAAAAGAAATCAGAGAAAACGGTGTATTTTGCATGGTTCCAGCCGTTTTAAATGAAAGCACATGTTGCTTGGATAGCATGTGCAATTGCTTGTGAAGTTGGTTGGTTGTGTATTTTATTCATCCCCCCCCCGTGCTACAGCCAATTAACTTGTGATGAATTAATTTGTCTTGCTCTGCCATAATAGATTTTTTAAAAAACCAAACCATAAAACTTGAGTCATTCAGTGAAATTGATTGCTATTTAACTCAAATATTCTTTTACCTTTGGAGAACATGCAATTTATTTACAAGGCAAGTGTATTATAATGGTTCACAAACGAATAATAAGTCATAAAAACCAAGTAAAAATATACATTAAAGTTACATGTAATATATACAAAACAGCTAATGTACAATAAAACTGGTCTGAATAGTATTAAGGCTTATGTTTTTAATTGCGCTGTATAAAAACATTGCAGTTGTTTCTGAGGTAGAAAAATCTCTTGTCTCTGTGGTGATTCCAAATGTTTTTAAAAATCAGGCATAGTTTGCTGAGCGGATCCTATGGTTTAAATCAGCCATCCTCAACTTTTTTTTGGCCACGCTTCCCCTTTAGGAGCTTTTCTCAAGTTCCAGGGATGCAACATGAGCAGAGAGATGGAAAATAATTTATTATGGAACACCAAGAAAACTTGAACATCCTATAAAAGAGACTGTAATGAAGTTATATCACAAAAGCTTCAACTTTTCTGCATTTTATCTCTTAAATTGAGATGTGGGAGGAACTTAAGCAATGAATTTACCAGGTGTGCCAAATTCAAACGATGTGCTGGAAAATAAATAGGAGGGAAACTATTGACTCTAATTAAGGTTGCTGCTTAGGTATTTTATCAGTTCACTTACCAGGACCCCTGTAAACCCTTGGGGCTCCCCTTCTCACTGTTTTCAGTCTGTGCCCACCTTCAAATATGCCAGGGTTCCCAGGGGGCCATATGGCACCAGTTGAGAATGGTTCATAAATTTTCTCCTCTCTGTTTTTTTTTTTTTTTAATTATAGTGTTATAGTGCCATTTCACTAATGTGTTGATGGACGGTAACTCCTTAAAAAATGAAAAAAAAAAAGATGGATTTTTTTTTGTTTTGATTTGTCTTGGAATTAAAAAGAAACCCACTTAAGAATAGGAACAAAATGGTGCAGCTGGCACTGGGAACTACCAGAAGATAGTCAAGGACAACAGAAATGTAATGTAGATTTTAAAAAATACTTGTCTGCCTGGAGGAGCCTGATTTCAGCTTCATTGGCTCCAGAAGGCACACGGGATTCCAAAAAGGAACCTTCTTGTAAGAGCTTTAAGAACTGCTGAGGGCAACGTATTATATTGTCCTGGTGTGGCAGCTTTTCCTGTATCTCTGAACTGTGAAAGATTTTATGTAGTCTGAAAAAAACCCACTGACTGGAACCAGTTTTAGTGAAGGATGGGACAAGTTAGCATGGAAATTCTGAAAGCCTGTATCTAATAGTCATTGTTTAACAATTCAGTGTGACAGAACGCTCTGTTTTATGCCCCAAATCACATAATTAATATATGCCATTCATGGTCTCAAAATGTAGGAATGGGTAGTGGTTTTCAGAACACTCCTAACTGCTGGAGTTTAGGGAGTGAAATGGAAGACAATCCACCACTTTTAGAGCCCTGCTGATTTTCACTGATTAGGGCAGCAGGCAAGGCATAGCTGTTGTTTTTTTTGCCAGTCAGTTCTTCTTTCTCTGTATGTTTCACTTGCAGTCTAACATAATTTGGAATCAAATCCTGTGGCCTCTCAGGCAGACAAGAAGTCTCTGCATTTAGCAGAGCACTCCCTACTGTGGCCTAGTTCAAGTAGAAGCTCAGCTGGCGGAGCTGTATGCCTATGGAGCTTTCTCTAGGCATAACTGAGGGTACCTTCTCTGCTTAGCAGAGCTCCTCTGCCTCACCTTAACTCCTCCAGATAGTGGTTCCGAGGGTTAGGGTTGCTTTCTAGATAGCCTTAAAATACAGCTTGAAGTTTTCATGGTGGATAAAGGGAATTCCCACTTCAAAACACTTTCAGTCCGTGATGCATGTCAGACAGCCCCTCATGGTGCAGTGGCAAGATGGGCTGCCAATGCATTAGAAATGGTATAGCTCTGAATACCAGTTCTAGGAGTGGGGTATTAAGCTTTATACACAGCTTGCAGGCTTTCCAGAAGCTCCTGCGTGCATTGTTTGAAAGGGGATGCAAGGCTGGATGGAGTTTTGACCTCCCCCTGTATGGTTGTGCAAAATCCCATTCTGCTTTATATTAAAAATCCAGAATACAGTGGGTGAGTGACTATGTTTGAAGACTGCCACTTCAGTGAAAATGGTATATTTTACAGGTGTTATTTACATATGCAGGTATGTGAAATGACATACAGCCTGTGGAAACGTAACAATTCTTGTTTAGGTATGTTAAAAATGAAATTTGAAATGTGATGTTGGCGAGTAAAGCATGAATATTTCATCACATCTTCTGACTTTGCATTGCAAATTTGGCTGCTGTGTGAAGTTTGATCTTATGACAGAATGTGCTGTTGTTAGGATGTTTCTCCCCTGGCTGATGAGACAACTCAGCCCATACACCAGTGGGAGAGATTTATATCTTTTCGCATTATGTTAGAAGTCAATGAAAGGAATGATTCATTGAAATAAAGATGTCCTTTTTCCTTTTGAGAAAACCAGTTTTTCTTTCTGATAGCCTTATAATCACTTGCACGTGAAAGCCATTATTAGGGTGGAGCAATTAGAGCTGTAGGATTTTGTCAGCTGAGCACTTTAGTGCTATTCAGTCTTAATATTGTTCACGCATGGAGTTTCAGAATTTTAAGACAATGTTAATGACATCTCCAACTGATCATCCTCTTTGATATACCTCTGGCTCCTATTTCTATCAACAAACTGTTAATGCTTAGCCCATCAGTTTTTTGGCCTTAGAATGCTTCCCATTGGTTTGAACATGTTCTTAGTCAGAACATGTTCATGTCAGTTACTTGCAGCAATTGTAACAGAAGGAATATGTACAACTCAGCAGTTCCTGTAAATGTTGTGCATTGAAATCAGCAGATGGCAACCTTGTTAACAGATGGAAACATCACAAGAAGCCCTGGAACACTGCTTGAGCTGGGTTAATTTCTGCTATATGAAAAGAGTAAATTGAGTTAATGTAAATAAGGCTGAAAGTCAGGCTGAAAATGGATGGGCACAAAATAAATTATTTGTATCTATATATTTGGATAGCTTATTGCAATTCACTGTTACCACTGTCTATCATTCGGTCAGGAAAATGCACCTCCACTTTCCTCACACTTCACTTTTGACTGTCAGTTGGTCATTTGGTGTTCTTCTATAAACTGCAACTTGACAGTTATCTGTTGAATGTAATCTTGAATCTATGGCCCTCCACATTTACAGGTTTGACTTCCATGGGTTTGATTATTTGCAAGTTTCTTCAACCCCTGCCCCACCCAGGCACTTCTTTTGGGAGGGCACTTTCCTTTTTAGTGGCTCTGATCAGGCCACACAGCCTGTTAAAAACCTTCCTCTGGTCCTCCTCCTCTTCCACCAGCTGCTGCTTGGCCAGCTAAGGACAGCTCACAGCCCAATTTTTCAGTATCACAAACCTTCTCCGGATGCCCCCCTACACCCAAGGAAGGAGATGGGCAAGAGGAAGAAAGTGTAGGGCCACCATATTGACCACCCTTTCCTCTTCTTTCCCTGAACTGATTTGGACCCTGGGTACCTGTTCTCCCCACCATGCCTTGTTCCTCTTCCCACACACACATATACACATTTTGATATTTGTGATTTTCTCACTTTTCTGAAGGTCCTGTGCCTCAAACCCTAGCAAACATGGAGGACCAACTGTAATTTACAAGTTGAAATATGCAAGAATCTGTGGAGAATGTGTTTGGGGTTGGTGGTAGTAATGGAAGACAGCTGCTGTCATTCATTAGCAAGTTGCTATAACCAATGCAATCCAGATTGAGCTAGCCTTGCTTTCTTCTTCCTCCTCTTCCTTGTAAAAAATAGACTTCCATGGGGATCCAGCAGATATAGGAGCAGGTAGGGTCGTAGATTCCTTAACATAACCATGCAGACTTGATGGGGAGTAACATAACTTGCAGAAATGATGGGGAGTTGATGGGACTTGTAACACAACACATCTGGAGGGCACTATTTTGGAGGAAGACTTTCTTAGGGATGTTGGTACCCCCAAAGCTCTTTGAGGCACCAGAGAGACTTTGGATGGCCACATTGCCTCCTGTCTCTGAATCCTTCCTCAGACCTTCTTTATTGTACCACCAAATTTGCTGCTGCTACAGCAATACCTTGCAATTGTCACTGAAAACAAGGTATACAGAGAATGTGCACCTTGTTTTGAAACTGAATTATATTTCCATGAGACTCTAAGAAACATAAGTCAGCTTCAAAACAAGGTGCACATTACTTCTGTGTTGTTTAAAGAAGATATCAAGGTAATCTTCTATTTTTCCTTTTGCTTCCCCCTCCTCCCAAGCATCTTCAGTTGCAGTATATGTGGAAGCCTTAAAAATTGAGGATCCCACATGAAGCCCATGTATTGTCTGCATATGCTGGGACTTGAATGGACTGAGAGGGAATAGAAATATTAAATAGCGACTATCAAGATAATTACTTGCTGGTACCTTTTTCATTCCCATTCCCCTTCATTTCCCATCATCCAGCATGCATTTAAATACCTGCTAAATGATTGTGCAGTCAGTGCATCTAATGAAGTTGGCTGGAATACACAGATAGTTTATGTCAAACAAACTTGGTGCCACAAGAGTTATTGCTTCAGCTGTGTTTATGCTCTACAGTCATCCTTCCCCCTTGCTGTGTTGCTGTGTTGTGAGTTTAGATAACTGATAACAGGTAGCATAGAGAGCCAGAGTGGTGTGATGGTTTGATAATTGTACTAGGACTCAGTGAGACCTGGGTTTGAATCTAGATGACCTAGTGGTGACCTGAGTTCAAATCCAGGCCACTCAGTGATCAAAACTCACTGGGTGATCTTGGACAAATCACACTCCCTTAGTCTCAGAGAAAGGCAGTGGCAAATCCCCTCTGAACAAATCTTGCTGAGAAAACCTTGTGATAGGTTCACTTTAGGGTAGTCATACATTGGAAATGATGTGAAGGCACACAATAGCAACAGAATGGATAGTGCACACTGAAGCAACTTTAAGTGTTTCATATGTACTGACTCTGCCAGGGTTTATCTTCAGATTTTTCTTCATGTTATGAGCTGGCTGGAAGCCAACGCCAGTCTCCTTAGCCATTCTGTCCATCTTTTTCTCAGCTGAAGATCCAGACAGTTCACTTAAGCTCCATATTTCAGTATTCTCCAGCTCTACTTCAATCTGTCATGCTTAGGAAGTGCATGCTCACATTTTAATACAGGAAACCCAGAGCAAAGCTTTAAAAACAAAACAAAATAAAAACACTGACCTGTGATGAGCTGCCTTGGATAGTGTTTTGTCCAAGTTCTTTTTCTTGGACACATTCACATGAGTGGAAGTTTCATTTTAACTCAACCAAATTTTTGCGATGCTCCTGGTTATCTTAAGAATTACAGCGAAATTGACTGGGTCATTTTGAACTATGACCTTGAGAAAGAGGTACTACAGGGAATAGTTAGATATTTCTTCCTTCCTTCCTTTTTTATACAGCAGTATACCACACATGGAAGAGTTTCAAAATTTGCAGTGCAGTGAATAGGTCCATTTGATGAAAAGATTAAAGCCTTGTAGTGGTTATGCATGTCCCTACATATGCCTAAAGGGCTTTTTAAGAAAGATGGCATGTAAATATTATCCTAATTAATAATGAGTAATAAGTGTCAGTTTGTTTACCTGAACAAAGAAAGAAAATATAGGTAGGTATATTTGATGTTTGATGGAACTGAGTGGAGCATATTGGATTATGATATAACTACAGCATTGTTCTGATTGGCTTTGACACAGATCTCTAGCTGTTGTTATCATCATTTGTTTATGTAGCGCCATCTACATGCATGGCAGTTCACAAGTAAAACAACCAAAAACAGTGGGTTCTGTCAAATGTGTACAGTCTAAAAGATAGGTATATACACATAAACGTGAAGGGATGGAAGGAATAATAAAACTATACTGTACGATTGTAAAACAAATTATTCAGATAAAATGCGAAAATACAATTTAAATATGCTCTCTTCACTGTCTGATGTGGGCTGCTTTCTTACTCTTAAGCTGCTCCTCTTTATTAATCTGATGTTATTAACCCTCTTTCTATCTAGTCTTACATATTTATAAATAAACTGGAAAGTTGGAATGCTATGGCGTAAGTCCATTTGCTTGTTTCAGCTAAGATAGACGCATTGACTCAATTACTGAATAACAAGTTAACACTTATGTAAATTGTATTGATTCAATGGGCGCATTCTAGATAGGGCTATACAAATTCAGGCCTGTGGACTGGATCCACAGTTTTGTTCTTATAGAAATGGAAGGAGCCATTTTTAAGTATCTCTTCTCCTTCTGTACCCATCTCCCCCCCTATCATGAATGATTCCCAAACCCTCAGATACAGATTTTCAAATGGCATAGGGGAATACAGAGGCAGGAGGAAAATCAATTTAGATTGCTTTCTTTCTCTTCAGCCAAGTGGAAAAAGACCAAAAGCCTTCCGCTGATGGTAGGAGCCCATCTATCTGCTGGAGGGTTGTGCTGGATCCATATCAGTATGATTTCAAAATACATTTCCAAGTTAATGGGCTATGTTTAAAATTGTATAGCTCTGTCTCCACTCGGGAAACAAAATGTTATTTCTCTTTTGTTCATTTGTAGATGTAAATCTATGGGATGAGACATTTTGTTGAGGAAAGAAACTGTTTTGTGTACTGTAGCATCTTTATGCACGTTCAGATCTGTCTCCTGAGGACTGATGCATTAGAGCAAATGCATTCTTCATACTCTTTCAAAGCTGCATCCTGAGGAATGACTCTTTAGAATAAATGCACTCTTCTTTCCTTTTAAGCTCAGGGCATTTATTGTCTGAGTGGGGTGTGCTGTATGGAAGGTAATATAATCCAGAGTCAAACATTGGTCTTTATTGGTCTCAGCTCACCATACTACTTGGCCTTATGTGATTTCATTTTGTCTTACCTTTGACAAACACCTTTGACAAATTGTTCTGATTCACTGTACTGAAATAGAATGATGACCACAATGCTGACAAAAAGTGACACCATTCCTCGTCTTGGTGCTGAGACTCAGCACTGGTTCATGAGCAGCCACTGCCCTGCAGTTTATTCTACTAGAACATCCCAAAATGTAAAGAAACTGGTGTTAAAGCAATGGTTCCCAGACTTGGGGCCCAATAGCACATCTTATATGATGGACCATTACATGGCATTTCAGCAGGATGGGAGCTTCACAACCATGTTAAAATTATTTCTGTCTGAGAAGTAATTCCTTTGCATGTTGTAGCCAAAACAAATGTTTTTGCACCTGTTCTGCATGTTATTACAACATTGTAAGTATTTATTTATTAAATTTATGTCCCACCTTTGTTCCAACATGAGACCCAAGTTGGCATAGAACAGAGATTAAAACAAAATATAGCTGAAAACCTGATGATAATTTTTTTTAAAAAACAATTAATTAAGCTTTTTTAAAAGAGCAGTACAACATAAAATGTGTAGTAACATTTGGAAAATAAGAAGAATAAAAGTACAGAGTACATACCCAGTTAAAAGTCCTTTCTGCCCAACCAATTAATTGCCAAATGCTGACAAGAAGAGAGCTTGTGGTGGTGGTGGGACTTGGCCTCCTATGGAAAGAAATTCCACAGCCTACGAACAGCCACTAAGAAAGACCGTTTAATGTGTCCTTACCAAAGGGTCTGTGACAATAATGGGGATAATAGAAAGCCCTTCCCAAGGAACTTAAGACTTTGGGCTTTACCATACCAGATTCTTCTCCTGCTAAAACAGTGTTGTTCTAAAAATGCTTTGATTGGAATTGGTCTCTTTAGTTTTGCACTTTTGGAACCATTCTGGGATTACAGCATTTGTTTGTGCAAACAGCATATCACACACAGCATTTGGGACTGCTCACCCACTATCTCCTCCATGACATTATCCTTGCCCCTTTTCCTAGTTTTTCACACATGCATGTACATGTGCAGATACACACATATCCCCCCCATATAAATCCATGCTGGCTTTCATCTGCCAGTGATTAGTTAAGTCTGAAGCTAGAAGAAAAAAATACTAATGGATTAACAAAATAAACACTTTTTTGAAAACTGTAAGATTCTTTTCCACTTACATTTCCAGGTGTATGTGAGTGTGGGTAGGTGAGAGAGAGAATGAGAGAGATTCCAGAATGGGGCTGGAAAAGGAGGTGAGGTGAGGTGGGGGCAGTGAGCAAAGTTTTGGCTTCCCTAAGTCCCAGTTGTGAGGAGAAGAGTGGTCATTTGGCAAATTTTTTTTCTATAGAGCAGTGGTTCTCAAGCTTCCTAATGCAGCGACCCCTTAATACAGTTCCTCATGTTGTGGTGACCCCCAACCATAGCATTATTTTCGTTATTTATTTATTTATTTAGTTAGTTATTTCCAACATCGAATAGACTGGAAACACTGCCCTAAATCACTGCTCTGGATAGACTTCTAATGCCTAAAAACTGGTAACCCTCCCCCTTTTTTTAAGCACAGAATGCATCCATCAATGCCAGAATTAAGGCAGTAGTTCTAGTTCTGAATGTTAGGTTTCCACAGTTCAAAAAGCCAGTCACTCCCAAGGGCAACGCTGAAACAGCCCACATTTTACACAAGGCACAGGGAGGAAAGGACAGGGAGAGAGGAAAGATGGTGGCGGCATAAGCAGACGTGTTTTGTTTCACTCCCACCCTCCCTCCCTCCCTTAAAGGGAGCACGGCTGCTCGGATGCTCTCACTCACTCCCACGTCACACGGACGCCCCTTCCTTCCTCCTTTCATCCCTCTGAGGGCTCGGGAGTGGGGTGCGATACCCGCTGTAGCCCCTCGACCACGCTACACCCGCGAGCCCCTCTCGGTCTCCCCACCTCTGTCCCCCCGCCCAGCAGGGAAAGATGGGGAAATGCCCAGCACGCTTCCTCTCCCCTCCTCCCAGTGCGGGGTCTCAGAAACAGCGCTCCCATTGGCTGTGAGGCTGCCTTCTTTCAAAAGGGGGCGGGGCGGACGGCAACCCCTGTGAAATGGTCATTCGACCCCCAAAGGGGTCGTGACCCACAGGTTGAGAACCACTGCTATAGAGAAATAAGTTTAAAAGTTTCTCAGTTACTTTGCCAATTGAAAGGAAATCAGATGGACATTTCTACCCCTTCTCCTTTTCCCCTGATCACTGGAAACAGACTGACACTTCCTCACCCACAGCACGTCCACTGAATAACCTCTGACCACCCAAAATCAGCATAAAAGCACAATTAAACTTTTACACAGGGAAATCATAGCACAACAGAAGTGGGAAAGGAGGTCAGTAACAGACTTTTTGTGTTAATAAAAAGACACAGTTTCCAAACAGTCTCCCATGAAAGAACAACAATGACATCATGTGGTAAGTGCCAGCCAAAGATGCTATTATCCAGCTGTAAGTGTGATTTACCTGCCTCATGTGATAAAGCCCTCAGCCATGCTCCTATAGAGAGATATGTTCTTTCAAATAGTCGGGAACTAAGACATATAACTACAGCAGTTTAAATGATACATAGCTTTCAAAAAGGGGTTCATAGAAGCATAGTCATCACGATCACTGTGTCCTAAATTTGCAGCAGTTATTACAGTAGATCTTTGCATGTGTATCACAAAAAGATTCTCATCTGTGTTAGGAAACCAGGGGGTATTGGTAATGCCGCAAGCAGAATGAGCCAGTTCTGGAAGTTGACTGACAGCTGCATGCATACTCATACTATATTGTCAGTGTTTGGGGAAGGATGGCGAGACTAAATAGACCTTTGGGGCCCTCCTTTTTCCTTTTGGTTTCTAGCTCCCACTCTTCCTCCTTGTCCACAGTGCAGTCTTTGCTGGCTACTTCAGAGGAGACTAGTCATCTAATTGGCTCAAATTGTTGTTGCTGTTGTTATTAACTGCCAGCAAGAGACCTTCAACTTACAGTGATCCTATGAGTGAAGTCCTCCAAGTCACCTTATCATCGACAGCCCTGTTCAGATCTTGCAGATGAGGGCTGTGACTTCCTTGATTGAGTCCATCCATCTCTAATGCGGTCTTCCTCTTTTTCTACTGTTTTCTCACTTATCAAGCTTTATTGTCTTTTCTAGCTCATCATGTCTTCTCATGATCTATCCAAAGGATGACAGTTTCAGTTTAGTCATCTTGGCTTCTAGGAAGAGATCAGGCTTGATTTGCACTAGGACAAATTCATTTGTCTTTTTTAGCAGTCCACGATATCCATAGAAATCTCTAGCACCACATTTCAAATGAGTTTATTTTCTTCCTATCAGTTTTCTTCACTGTCCAGCTTTCGCAATCATACATAGAAAATGGAAATATAGTGGCTCAGATGGCAGATCTCAATTGCCTGCTCTGCATTGATCTGATACATGTTCATGTGTCCAATATTGATGACATATTGATAATTACAATATTTTGGTGACATTTGGTTTGACAGGTTTGTGTGGGAACATTAGATGGGGTTAAAATTGGTCAGTATCTTGTGCCACTTTTGTCAGTGATTCCTGAAGCTCACCATTCAGGACTGGGCCCCTAGATAGCCTTTGTTGCTAATCTAGCAAATCCACTCAGATGCATGGGGCTCTAAGTGGTGGTGATATGGGAAGGTAGTTCTACGTCTGCAGTGGTGGAGGCCCACTAGAATGGTGATCACATGGCCACCAGCATAGAGGATCAGAGTAGACTTATCTAATGTCTCTCCAGATTAGTTGCCTGTACCAACATCTCCCCGTAGTTACATAGGTGGTTAATTCAATAAAGTTCAACCCAACTGCATGTGCCATGGCAGTTTTCTCCTCTTCAAACACCTCTCATGCATTTGGAGATAATTCAAACTTTCGAAGTATATCTTGATCCATGTTGAAAATCTATGACACCTGTTTGACTAAAGATTATGGCAGAGTACCAAAAGTGTAACATGGGCCATGAGCACCCTACAATATTTCATCTGTGCCTCTGAAGAGCCACTTTCTTGTAAATAGTCCTGGGACAATGACATTTCATTTTATGTATTAGTGCCATTAAATTCACTGAACAGTATTTGAAGTTTGGACTCTTTAGTATGACATCTGGGGAAGCTTTAGGAACAGTAGACATAGAGTTTCAGAAAGGGAAACTAAAGTTTTTTGTTTTGCAAAATACTTTTATTTAAAGGAAGCATTAGTGACCGGATGATCTTAGATTCCAAGTAGCATAGTTGAATTGGTTTGGGGATTATTCTCTTAGGGGTACATTAATTCATCTGACTCAGTGAGATTATTTGCCAATATAATTAACCTACCTGCCTCTACTTTTCCCAAATGTGAGATTGTACCTCACAGGAAATTTCTTGAAAACACATTTGAAAGATTGTCTCTTGGTGATACTGAGACCTGGTGATCTATAACTGAAATGGATTTTGCATTTATGACAACAGTAAATCTCTAAAAAATACATTGCATCCCAATCATATACATCTTTGCCTGGAAATAGATCCCATTGAGTTATTAAAACTCTTTAGAGATTTTTTAAAACTGTAAACTAAGAAAAATGCTCTGACCTCACCAAGCAACTTCCACATTCTAGTGTGCTATGACTTTTCAGTAAAAAGTTTATCATTCTTTACTCTCCCCCTCTTCTCCATCCCTGTGCTGCTGTTGTGGCTAATAACACTAGTCTATTGGAACTATTCTTGGTATGGAAAACCCAGGTTGGGAAGCTTTCATAAGATTTTGTCTTGGGGCAACTCACAGTTCTTCTTTGTGGTCTCTGTGACTTACATGTATGGAACATCTGCACCTGCATAGTGCATAGTTTGAAGCCTTCTAGAGTTCTGAGCAAGCATTTTGACAGTAACCCCTCCTCCATGGGCAATGTGACTAGCATGGTTCCCTCTCAGTTCCTCAGTTCCTTTGTGCCTGCTGTAGCAGCAGCATTGATAGGAACACCTTCTCTGAGCAATCTTTATCTTGTCTTGTGTTCCTGGTTTTCTGACATTTTGCTCTACCTCACCCTTTTCCTGTTGGAATGGTATCTTCATCAATGGATCACCATCTCAGCAGTCCAAGAGAGAAGGATGCCCAAGCAGATGCCCTGAACAGGGCACCAGCATGTTGCGGTGGAAGCTGCATACAGGCACTCTTTAGGTTTTCCCAAAACAAGCAGTGCAGAACTTTCTGCTCCAGGACCTGCCATATGAAGGGTTCTCTAGGTGATGCATTCCTCTTTCACTGAGAAGCTCCCATTCTATACACCTTTTTCCCCCTCCCTCTTGTTATCAGGATGATAGCCAAGATACAGTGCAACATGGTCTGATGCATACTGATGCATACTAATCACCCCTTAGTGGACCAGGCAACCATGGTTTGTGCCTCTTCTTCACCTCTCCTGAGGGCTTCACCTCTTCATCAGACTATCAGCCAGATTGGATCTCCACATCATCCACAAGAGCAATGTGAGGCACTCAGACTTGCAAACACTCAGGTTGACAGCATGGAGGATGTTTCCATAGACTCTCTACCTGAATATGTCAGAAGAGTGATTATAGCTGCACATAAATGTACCATGCAGCATTCATATGCATATCACTCCAACAGGTTTCTGGCCTTTCTATCATTCTATCCAGCTCAGGTGTGCATTGAGCACTTCTTCAAATTCCTCATATCTTTATTGGACAATGCCCTGTCCCTTTCATCTGCTATTTCTTGGCACCGGAGTCCTTTGACAAGACTTTCTGGTTTTGCGAACCCTCTGGTTAAGATTTCTGAAGGGGAATCCCCATCCCCCCACTGGTTAGTCCTGCAGCTTAGTGGAACCTTGAGCTGGTTCTTTGTCAGCACTGCAAGAAGCCCTTCAGACCAATAGCCTTCTGTGACCTCAGACTCCTTACATGGAAAATGGCTTTTCTAGTGGCCATAACGTTGGCCAGGAGAGCATAAGAGTTGTGTACCCTGAGAGTAATCCTCCCCCCTGTATCTTCATTTCCACAGAGACAAGGTGGTCATCAGGCCTCACATTTCATTCTTGTCTAAGATGGTTTCTGCCTTTCATCTCAATCAAGACATTGTTTTGCCTGCTTTCATGCAGAATCCTTTTTATGATTTTGAGCGCTCCCTCAATTGTTTAGATGCCTTTAATGCATTAATGATCTATGTAGACCATATGGCTGCCTTCTATAAATCCCAGAGACTTTTCCTTTTGCTGTTGAGCCAGCAAAAAGGAATTGCTGGTCTCAATGTAGCACTTTTCTAAGTGGGTCACTTCTACCATTCATCTTGCCTATGGACTTGCTAAGAAGGAGTCTCCTGCTGAAGTATGCAGCCATTCCACCATAGCTGTGGCTGCATGAGCAGCCCTTCTGACATGGTGTTCTGCTACATGACATCTGCAGAGCAGCTACGTGGTTTCATCCTTCACAGTGGCTTATAAACTAGATGAAAGGTCCAGAGTGGACACCGCTTTTGAGAGAGCTGTGTTGTTTTGCTCCATCACATGACACTCCCTCCTCCTACAGTGAGTAGCTTGTTAGGCTCTCGTACATGTGAGTCACAGAGACTATGAAGAAGGACAGGTTGCTTACCTGTAGTTATAATTCTTCAGGTGGTAATCTGTGAGCTCACACATCCCTGGCCTTCCTCCCTTCTTTGTATCCTGCTCTCTTTAGGTCCTGGGCTGCTGCTATGGCATACAGAGAACTGAAGGGGAACTAAGCTGGTCATATCTTCCAGTGGAGGAGGGGCTACCACCAAAATACTTGCTTGTTGCTCTAAGAGGTTCCAAATGAAAGTGGCTCAGGTACTGATGACCCATATGTGTGAGTTCACAGATGACTGCTTGAAGAACTACAATTATAGGTAGGCAACCTGTCCTTCTACTCTGCTGGTATACTCCTTATTGAGGAATTGGGATGCTGCTTTTGACAGACAACAAAACAAGTAAGTGACAAATTGCTAAAGTGATATAAGTCTGCGAGCATATAACAGAGCATAATCTTGCAACTGTCCAGTTGCATTTCAGCCTAACTACTTCTGGTTTCTAGTAGTTGTTGCTATCCATAGTCAGCCACATGATTGTTGTTTTTTATTGTCTAAATGAATGATATAGGAACTTTGCATCTCAGTAATAGCGTCTTTTATTCAAATTTGTCTGTTTACATGTTTAGTTTAGTACTAGGCTTAGTTTTTTAAAAAAGCTGTGTTGTAGGGTTGTAACAAATGATTGCTTCACTTAGTCTTTGATCACATACTAATTAACTGAAGTACAGGGGCCCCTCCACATTCTCGCAGGTTTGGGGTGCAGAACTCTCACAAAAATGGAAAAATCATGAATAACTCCCCTGTGATCACCCTCCCATTTCCTTCTGGGGCTCTGGCATGGAAGCCTTCCTTCTCTACACCTGGGCCAGAGGCAAGGGAGTGAGAGAGGGGAGCTCCAGAGGGGAGAAGGAGGGAGCATGTAGGCCCTCCCATTGCCTTACCTTCTGCCTTCGTGCAAGTTCTCAGTGCCGGAGCAGAGGCAGAGCAGTGAGAAGGGAGAGCTCCAGAGGGCACAAGGAAAGTGCGTGTGTGCCTTCCCTCCCATTGCCTTACCTTTTGCCTTGGTGCGCTTGCCTTCTTTCTCTTCACCTGCAAAATGCAAGGGAATGGGAGGAGAAGAATGGGGGAGGCACAGGCACCTTGCAAATAATCAAATTCATGAGAGTGAAACCCGCAAATGTGGAGGGAGAACTGTACTCTGTGTGTGGGGCTCAGGAAGACTGATAATCCAATTAACTGAACGGATTAGAGAATCCTGCAGAGCTGTGGACTTCTTGCTGGTTTTAACTTTGTATTTGAAAGTGTCATTTTCAGGTGCAGTCCTTAAAAACATTTGGTTAAACATTTTAGATGCCTAGGCTGGCTAGTTGATGAGTTATTGCACACTCTGCTAAAGTCTGTTGAAGTTCAACTCCTGTTGAAGTGCATTTCCTGTTTACCTGAGCTGAGGTGTAGCACACTCCATCCTTTTCAGTCTGCACATCAGGATTCCTTAAACAAACAATGGGAATTAGACTAGACATTAAATCTGCTAATATCCATGACATTCATGCGTCTGACTCACCCTGTCCCTTTTGTAGTACTTAACAGAATTTCCCCATCTCCTGACACAAAGATAGTGTGTGTTTTCTTGTCTTCACACCACACCATTGGTTACTTACCACTGTTGTGATTACTCACTTTGGTTGTCATACCATTCATCTTGGCAAGGGGAAGACATACTAATTGTGGAGACCGCTAGACATTCAGGACACTGGTTAATCTGACTCTTGTAGTATTTCAGTGTATATATACTGCTGTGCCCTCTTCCCTCCTTTTCAGCAGTCTCTAAATGGAGCGTTGCAGTTCAAGCAGTAGATTCATTGTTTGTAATATAAAAATGATGTATATATATATGTGTGTGTGTGTGTGTATATATATATAGCTAATTAGCTCAACAAAGGAAATTATAAAAACTATAAACTGTGTGTCTGTTTTGGGATTTTTTTTCCATTTAAGGCTTTTCCAATCAAGCTAGTTTTATCCCCTGTCATTTATCCAAATATTTAATTTGTATGGCTTTTTAACCCGCCAAAGACCAGTGCACCTGTAGATCTGACATTTAACATACACCTAAACAGAGGTATAGAGAAATATTAGGCATGTAGGCACTCTCCCCTTTTCCCTACTTACTGTGTTCCTTTCAGGTGTACAGAGATAATGAAGGAAATAACAGAGGGACCATAATAGTTTGAGGACTAGCAGGGTGACAGGTGAAAGGTGGACGTCTATAGTGAGGGGTACTACACAGATATAAAGGATTATTTCTCAATTCACAAATTGAGATGAAGGCAACACCTAATGAACACTTTGCCAGTGCTTCTTGTGTTGTGCTGGTAGGCCATATGGTGAAAGAGGTTTTTTCATATGTGTGAAAATAATAAATGACTGCTAAATATATGAAAAAAGTTAACTAATCTATTTTATCCTCTTAGCTGATTTTAGTTTATAGACTGACTTTTCTAATAACTTTATTGCCCACATACAGTTTAGCCATCTCCTTACAAAGAGACCGTTTAGATTTTTCAAGGGCTTAGGAGCCTCTAAATATACCACAGGAAATAATAATGAGATGAGGTCCTTATGGAATAAACTCTCATTTTTTCCCCCATGCAGACATAACAATAATAATATGTCATGCTATTTTATGGGCTTCTGTGTTATTTATCTTAAGAGGGTCTATATTTGTGATCCAAACTGGGAAAATGCAGGCATGTATATACTAAAGATCTCTCTTCCCCAGAGCCTCTCTAGACATGGGAGACTTGCTGAACAGATCAGTGTAGACAGATCTGTCTGTATATAAAAGAGTGGCTAGCAATATGTAGAACAATCTTAAAACCATTTTCAGGTAATTGCACAGAAGGGATTCTGAAGAGGGGGCACTGACAGATGATTGGTAATCACCTAGAAATACATCCAAATCAGCAACTGACTTCATCACAATCAACCCATTATATATTTTTGAAACTTATTGAATGGATAATGCACACATTTGCAAAATAGCTCATTTGTTGTAGACATCCATTTTTGCATTGTAATGTCTCTGCAGATTCACAGGCCTGGTATATTTGAAACCAGATAGCTCTGAGATCTTGTAATTTAGTTCCAGTTTAGTTCCACTTTTCTAACTGAGATTCCTCTGTGAAAGAGATCCTTTACTCTTTAGATGCCTTTGTGGGCCTGATAGCTAGACAAACAGGCCCCATTTGTTAAATTAAACACAACAATATTTCTTTGGAATGGCAAAGGCCACGACATTATTGGTTACTTGGCCCAGCATGGATCCAGATCTAGAGATTGGTCAACCTACCTGGTTACTGATAGGAAATGATTCCATCCAAACCCTCCTCCTGAGAGAACAAAGAATGACAGACATAGGATTCCACATGGATAAAAGCTACTGTATGGTTGTCCTGCCACTGAGGCTGAGACAGTTCTTGCTGTTTCCAAGGTGGTCGTGAGCCATGGTTGCTTATACCCCACAAGGTCTCATAAGGAGATCCTACCAAAAAAACTTGATCTGATGAACACCTCAGTCCTATCTTCTAGCAACTGGATCTGGATCCCTGCCAAAGTCATCAAAATTGAGACAGGAAAGCCAAACATGAAGTAGTACTTTAAATCAGAGAGGTGGGGGGAGGGTGGGAAGATGTTCCAACAACAAATGCCTGAGAGGTACTCCTGAATGCTATTTATATGCTTATAAAGCAGACCAGTGTGAAGTCTGCCCCATGCCTGGAGCAGCCTTCTGCAATCAACTAGGTGGTTCCTGGTTATCTATTGTTTTTCATACAAAGTTCCAAATCTGCAAAAAACTGTGTGGGTGCTTTGGACAGTGAAACCTCTTTGTGCCAGATGGTAGGATAGCACTTGCTGTCACTTGCCTCTCTGCCTCAGACTCAAGGTGGGCTCCCAGTAAGTTAAGAGACTGTTTATCCTCTTGCCACACTCTATGTTGAACTGATTTATCTCCAGGGCAAAATTGGGAGTGGCCAAGAATGGGACACAAACTTATGGGAGCCAGTGCTAATTACTGTGCCAGAACTTTACAAATTCACCTTGTTTTTCATCAGGAAGAGATTTTTCATCTTATCAATCTGCACTTTGGTAGGCTGTGAAAATGGAAGAAATCCCAAAGTTAGAATGCCGTTGTTAAATGCTGTACCTATGCAAGATACTGTGCAGTAGATGTAGGCAAATGTGAAAACAGGTACCAGTGTGACATTTCTTGAAAGAAAATAATATGAACCAATGAAATTAACTAACAAAATGAGTGTATAGTAGGCACTGTTAAAATTTTAAAAGCTATGTACTGTAGTAAACAAACAGAATGGGTATAGAATGAATATACAGGTTTACTATATATCCTGCATTCTTTCTCTTTTCAGAGAGAGACCAAAGGTCAGTTTCTCATAGATCATGTGTGCAATCACTACAGTTTGCTGGAAAAAGACTACTTTGGTATTCGCTACGTGGATCCTGAAAAGCAGCGGGTATGTACATGAACTCCCATATAATTTATTTTTAACTATTGCTTGCTCTGTTCAGCCATTAAGCAAAATCAAGACTTCCTTCTTCATTTTCCTCTGACTTTTCATTTCAGTGCTAGTACTGTAGATAAACAGTTAATAATTTACTATGACAAGTGGAAGAGTTCTCCTTAGTGGGATGGTCAGGACTCTGCCATTCTCTGAGCTGGGATACACATTACGGTTGCCATGGGGATCTGCAACCCTGTGGTGGCTATAATGTGTGACTTAGCTGTACCTCTCCCCTGCTGCTCTCCCAATATTTTTTACAGCAAGACCAGGGCAGCAGTAGCTGTAGAAAAGCTATTTCCAGATCAACAATCATTGTTGTGCCCCTGGTCTTTTCATAACCTTGGGAGATGTATAGAGTAAGTATATAAATACACCTTCCAGCAGTCTAATTCTAGGCTTCTCATAGTGTAGTTTTCAGTGTGGGGACCAGAGTATTATTTTGAATGTCCTTTGAAAGATAATGGTTTCAAAATTAATGTAACAAAATTCATAGACAGAAAGAGTTAACATTGTATGATTACTCTACATTTTTATTTTGACTTAGTCCTATTGGTTTATAAAAGCGTGCCTCTGAAATGACTTGGTGAATTATCCCTTTCCATCTGGAGCCTAGAACTATTCCAGAGTGGATGCAGATTTGGACAAATCACATGTTGTTTTTCTCTGGTGTAGTCTTGGACACAACTCTCTATAGCCTCTTGGTTTGAGGATGTGGCTCCTTCCTCATCCTCATACTCTGAGGCTGATTGCCCTGTGGTCCTTCCATGTTCCACCACCATTGAGAGTCTGAGGCTACAGAATTGCCATGTCCCCTTTAAGGATTATAAACATTTCCTTTGTGTGCGTGGAGTGACCTGAAAGTGAGGCCTTGCCAACTTTCTTAATGCTTCAAATGATTGTAGTCTTGCCCTGAGACAGCTTTCCCTTCCACTGAGTATACTGGGAGCTATCCAGAGTCCTGATCAGTGCTGAGCCGAATCAAGAACTTACTTTGACCTGTTTTGTCATTACCTTGATGTACTTCAACTGAGTGACTGTGTTCTTACTTGACTGATCCTGATTTAACATAACTTGGCTTATTGCGTTGTTGTAATCTAACTGACTTCATCTTAATTTGCTTTCCAGAATGTGGTTTACTTCAACCCGAATCACTCAACTCAGCTCAGCAATTTGCTTAAGGGCTCTAAATCTTGATGAGACTAAATAAAAGTGACAGGCCATGAGTTTGCAAGTATAATGAAAAAAAAATTGATTGCAAGTAAATCACAACATCAGTAGGGTTAGCATTGCTGCTGGAAAATGGCTGTTGACAGTCTTCAACTTGTAATCAGTGGAATACCTGAAAACCTTTCCAATCTCTTTTTAGACTCAAACTTTATAAATTCTTCCAGCCAAGGAAATATACCCCTATTGCAATATAGATGGTTCTGATTTCACTTTGCAACCATAAAAGTATTTGGTGTTGACCTCAGTAAATAACTGTCAGAGAAAGGTAGATTCTTGATAAGGGAAAATGTAGTTATTAGTTAGGATTAAGAATGTTCCATGGTATCCATGTTTTAAGAATTAAGGACAGTGTCCATGTCTTACGTATGCAAGACACACTGGAAACGCAGCATAAATGACAAAATTCTAATTGAATGATTGCTATTGTATATCATAGAATTCAGGTTGGGTCAGAAGACTTAGGCCCTTTTCGCATGGTGTTTTTAATGGGTATTAGGCACGCTCCCTCCCGCCTTCATGAGCTGCTGTACCGCATAACGTTCTGGTGAACCAGGTGCTATCACAGCCATGGGTAGTGCTGATAGTGCGTTTTCTTATTTTCGCCTGAAAGGTGAAAATAACCTCCCTTTCACTCATTGGTCATGCAACCAGAGGGCCTGCAGAGCCATTGTCCGGTGTGCTTTTGGAAAGGACCTGGGAGTGGGCGGGGTGTGGGCAATCCCTGCTGCCTGTCCCTCATGCAGCAACTCCCAAGGGACGCTCCGTCCAGCAGCAGGCCGGCCGCTGCTCCCATTGCAGCAGGGAACACTGCAGGACACATCACTGCGAGAGGCCACCCCGGGGCTGCATCGCCACTCACACTCGAGACGACAGCAGCCCCCGGGGTCCGGCTGACTGTGTTTTTTTTAAACCCGTCGCTATCATTAGCACGTTAATGTAGTATTAAACAGCCTGCTGGCAGGATCTATTGTGCTAACGTTAGCACGATAGTCGATGAAACAATAAAAAAAAGAAAAACCACCGACCAATCAGGGGCTGTGGGGCAGGGACAGGGTGGGACTTGGGCGTGGCCCAGGATGCCAACATGCGGACAAGGCACTGGGCGAGGACTGGTGCTCTCTCACGAATGCCCGACCATGTACGGACTGCAAGGAGCTCTCTACTGGGCCTCTTGCGATATTGGCAATATCGTGAGGGCTCTAGTTCGTCGCACTATCAAGGTAAGGTGCAAAAAGGATGTTAGTTAGGCTTTGAAATTTGACAGAACAATCAAGTTCTCCTTCTTTTCTGTCTCAGGTTTAATTGAGTAAAACAAACATCTCATTAAGTTCAAAAATTTTTATTTATTTACTTTTTTAGTAGTATTCTGAAAGTCATTTTTTAAAAAAATCTTGTATTTTTCCCCCCTTTTCTTCTGTGCATTCAAAGTCATAACAAATCCTTGTAGCAATTACTTGGAAGCACTTTCTCCTGACAGAATTAGAAAGTCATTCTCAGTGTTTTTCCAATGCTGCTTTATATTGGTTTGCCATTTGATAATGTGTGAATGATAAGCTAAATTTCCCATTACATGTTGAATATTACATGATTATAACTGCTTTATAGAATTAGCACTGTACTTTTCCTTTTTCCTCATTCTAGAGGTGTGAAACTGTCCGCAACTCATCAGCGTTCTCCAGTTGTATTGGACTGGAGTTGTAGTCCAAAATATCTGGAAAGCACAAAAAAGAGACTGGACTGCTTGTGGGGGAAAAATATCACATGTTAAATTATAGTACAAGAGATAATTGGAAAGAATATGCTTTTCAAAATGCTTCATGGCAAATAAAATAAAATGTATATGTGTTATGTATCCATGAGAGCCAGGATGGTGTACTGGTTTGAGTGTTGAACTACGGTGCTGGAGATCACGGTTTGATTCCCCAATTGGGCATGGAAACCCACTGGTTGACTTTGGATGCATCACATGCTCTCATCCCCCCAAAAAACCCGTGATAGGTTCACCATAGGATTGCCATAAATTGGAAATGACTTGAAGGAACACAACAACAGTAGCGACAACATACATTAAATAAATAATAGCTAATATGCATTTAAATAATATGTATTACTTTAAATAATACATGAAATTTGTCTTGCATGTATTACATTATAAGCTTGCTGTTTGTATAATTAATATAGTGATACAGTGATACTCCCAGGATGGTTAGTAAATAAAATAATTGATTTAGATATTTTTGTGATATGTATATGTTTGTGTATATATATGTCCCCTTGAGACTGGTAAAATATTTTGCTACTTCAGGACTTTGCTGTTTCCCTTCTTATTTAACATCTTTCAGTTGTGCTACTTCAGTTTTGCACACAAGTGAATTTGCTTAATTGCTCTTTGTGCAGATGTTTGTACTTCTAAAACCATGTGGTTCAAGCTGATTTATTGGCCATATTAAAGACTCATCATGTTTATGAGTATGGTAGTTCTTTGCTGAATTGCACAAAAGTCAAGGGCCCTCAGATGGAAAAACTAACACACAGTTGGTTCAATATATTTATTTTTCAAGAATGTTTGCATAATAATGGTAATATTTGTCCTTTTACAATGCTGTCTGTCTGAGTTTCCGAATTTCTCCTTTCCCCCACTTGAAGTTTCTGCCCTGCTCCACCCATGAAATCAATTTAAAACAATATAGTGGTTTGGAATACAGTTGACAAAAGGGCCTATAGCAATGTTGTGAGAGCCCAGAGATTAATCACATGTATTGTATGCAGGCTGCTAACAATTTTGGCTCAAAGCATAACCTTGGTATCAAGACTTCCTGCCAGTGCTGTTTGTTTTTGCTGGCAATTGCAACTACCCCCTGTCCAGTGTACCAAAGGAGCAGCATCCACTGGTTTGGCAAATGCAGAAATCTTTCTTTGCCTAAGGAGTGCTGCTATAGGAAAGGAGAAGAGACTGGGATCCAGAATATTGTTACTAATGTCATCTTAACATCCATGGACCACCTTCACATCTAACGGTTGGTTTCATTTAACATCAACTAGGAACTGTAGTGAGGAGATAGATATGCTTGCTTTCAGAAGCAAACAGAGCTGTTTGAGTTCTATCATGCTTCTCTTGCACAGCACTGTTTTCTAACTGGTTGGCACAAGTGCCTGGGATAGAAACAAGTTTTACATGCTGTGCAGGGAGCTGCTGCAAGTTTTTTATTTCCAAATCATCTGCTCTAATTTATTTTCTTCCTGTCAAACCAGCGAAAAGGGTATTAATGAAATGTGCATGGAATGTGCAGGGTCTGTATACTCCACATGAAAGAAGCAACAATATGGGAATGGGAATTTTGTGCTACTCTTTTTTTTTTTTAGCGCTACTCCCCCGCCCGCTTTTTTGTCACAGATACAGCTTCCAGTTGAGGAGCCTAGTGTGCATTAGGAGTGGGTTCTTATTTTCAGTAACAGTGAGGCCTGTTCTTCAATGTGTCCTACTGTCAATTCTAAAATAATTCACAGTTCTGCTGATTACCAATTTATGTTCCATCATAAACACTCTTCTTGGAGCCTGGGGCTAAAATCCACAGATACTCAGAAGAATAGTTTGATTGCTGGAGCACAGACACATGTCCACAAACAATCTAAGCTAAATTGCATAAATTTATACTCTGTTACTTACACTTTGAAAACTGTAGTCATGGTGCTAAATAGAATTAACCCCCCCCCCGAGATGAGTAATCTTTTAAGGAAAGCCAGCCTGGTGTAGTGGTTTGAGCGTTAGACTACAACTCTGGAAACTGGGGTTCAATTCCCTGCAAAGCCATGGAAACTCACAGGCTTATCTTTGGCACATTACTCACTTTCAGCTAGAAAACCCCATGATAGTTTAGCCTTGGGATTGCCATAAGTCAGAAATGAGCTGAAGGCACATAACAGCAGCAACAACCACAACCACAACAATAAACTGTTTTAAGGCTAATTTTATGTGAACTGACAAGCTGCCTGTGGAGTATTCAAACTTAGCGTGTACTGCTTGGGACTTTTATATCTGTTAAAACTTTGACAGCAGCAGTAGGCTCTTGAGTTAAATCCCCCCAAAAGTGCTACATCTAGATTGCCTCACTTCATTTGATTAGATACATAGACAGACAGTAGACTCTTACAAGTGGGACATGCAGCAAAACCTTGTAGCATGTAGTGCTTTTTTGAGAGTTCCAGATAGCCATGCCTTTCCTGAGGATGTTCCATTCCATATTTCTCCCTCCTCCCTGGCTTCCCATCCCATTCTATAACAGCCACTTAGCATTCTGTAGTCACTGAGCACCATCAGCTCTTTTGTTTTTTTCCCCTTATAGGCTCTCTCCTGTGCAACCTCTGTCTCTCTGTCTTCAAGCAAGCAGTTTCCTAAGCAAAAAGAAAATCAAACTATAGCTGCTTAGATTGTATATGTGGAGGTTCTGACTTAAACTGTGAGCTATAACAATATGGTGGTTACTAGATTTCCCCCTGTGCTGTTTTCTTCTGTAATGCATACCTTAATTCATATCCTTGGGTCATCATTTTTACTAATTTGGTTATCACTGTGGATGAAACAAATAATTTAATTAATTTTGGTAGGTCCACTATGTTCATCTTTAAGGAGTCACAGGACTTTTTTAAAAAAAAAATTGCACTACTAGGTTAACGTATTTAGCAAAGCATAAGCTTTTGAGGACAGCAACCAATTTTATTAGCTGCATGTGCTGGAAGTGGTTTCCAGTCAGTGAGAACTCATGATACAGTAAATTGGTTTGAGGCGCTACAAGACCTTGTTTGTGCATTTGAATAAATCAAGTGAATTCACCTACCGTTGCAGATTTATAATGAGAAAAGACTGAGAATTAACCATTGCTCTGAACACTTTAATATATGTAATATTATTCCATATGTATGTTATATGTGTGCATATTTGTATAAATATCCATTCTGTTGGAAAGGCACAGCTCTACACTGACTGTGTGAGTAACATTTCCTCTAAGTAATGCTAACAGTGTGTCAAGTAAGTCTGGTAGTAAGAAACAAGGCTTTTAAATATTTAGCTCCGATCAAGTGGAAAATCTGTTATGATGAATGTAAATTGGTATTCTGGGATCTCCTTGTTTCCGTAATGCATCCTTTCATGGCAGCTTAGGGCACATTTTACTTCTGGAAGGAAGGCTAATATTTCAGTATACTTTCCCAATTCCCACATCAATAGAGAAGCATGAATGCTGGTTTGTTGTATATTTGCTAGTTTAGAAAGAAAGAGAGGAGGGATTTTGCATATTGAGACTTTTCTGTGGAGCTTTACAGACAAAGCAAGCAGTCATTCTGACTGCATGAGATCAGTAGGATCAATATCATTTTGAAGCTTTTTAAAACGTCCTTGTACTTAATGCATTCAAAGGCTTGTACCCCAAAGCATTTCTTGCCGTAACAGAGAGCCTTTCATGTAAGCAAAACAGGTTAAGATTGGAGCTGTGAAAAGCTACTGTTTGTACTACAAATTGCAGAATCTCCCACCCAGCATAGCCACTGGGGCTGCAGCTTTCAGTGGTTTCAATATCAGGGATGGACCAATTGCATTCTGGATTTTACTGTAGGCTATCCAGAGGGTTAAACCTTTTTTGGGAGCATGACCTTCAATACCTTGGATAGCTTCTTTGAAGTTTGGAATAAAGACCAGGGTGGGTTGACCACACCCCTGACAAGTAAGGCACCATTCACCACTGCATGGGAAGATTATGGGAGGAGGAGTATAAAAATAAGTCTTTCAGGCCTTTCTTAGGGTTAGGAACTCTTCAGTGTTTATATGAATGTGACAAATAAAAGAAAGGAGCTGGCTTTTTATGAACAGTTCCCTTGTGAATTGCAGTTGTAGCAAAAACATTTCTAAATAATTTAATACCAAAACGCACCGCTCAGCACTGCAATACCATGGCAATTTAAAAATAGTTGTACAGTTTGTGCCTTTGAAAATGAAACAAAAATGGAACGTCACACCATTCCATTTATAATTTATGTCTATCTGACTGATAACACAGAGCACCTTCTTCCTAATGGCACAGGTTATTTGGTGAATACATGCTAACAAACAATTACATACTGAAGTTAATTTCAATTGATGGGCAATGTATCACTTACTTCACTTAAAAACTGTGGCTCTCTCAGTATTTGAGTTCTAGTTTAGTATGCATGTTTAGTATTGGTTGTCTGTTGTTGTTGCTTTTGCTTCTTCCCTCCTCCTCCTCCCTTCAGAAGCCAGTACTTCATCCATTTTCTAACATAAATAAGAAGCATAAATTAGAGCAGTTAGAAGATGCAAACTGAAGAAAGCAGTAACATTTTTCTTGACATCCACTTTTGTTAAAGGTAATTTTTGAATAAGTAGAAAGTACTAACTAGAAAATTTCCAGATATGGGTACCATGTCCTGTGCTGTTGTTCCTTCCACCTTTTTGCTGAGTGGCTGTAAGTGGAAGTCTCTGATCTGTCTATCCACAAGAATAAATATATGAACTATATGAAAACTGAAGCAGTATAGCATCGAAAGCTACTATTCCACTTTGTGACTATCCAGCAGGGAACGGCCTATAGCATCTACAAAAAATAATACAGTAGAAGGACAGCTAGTCAAACCCCCTACTTGGTGCAGGATAGTCAATAATTAACCATTTTTCCTTATTCCTTTTACAAAGTTTTTTGGTACTTTCATGATCCTGAAACAAAAAGGAGGTTAGTATTTCCTCATGGTGTCCAATGACCAAGAGAGCAGAGAGAGAATGACAAAGAGAAAGTCATTTGGGTGCTTTTGAAGTTTATGGCACATGAAAGATTCAACGTTTGGGTTTCATAGATCACTCAACTGCCTTGTATAATTATACGTAAACTTAGGCCCTTTCCACATGGGGAAAAACACGGAGTAACACGGGGTAGGACGACCTCACCCGGAGGTTGTCCACACTGTGGGGTGCGCTAGGACAGTTAGAAATGTGGAGGTTCCACACCTCAAACCGCCCTCGCACGGCCGCGGGGGTGGCGCCGCGTGTTTTATAAAGACCATATTTCATATGGTCTTTATGAAACGCATGCGCTAGCCTGTCGCAGCGCCCCGTGTGGAATTGCAGGGGCGTGCAAGTGCGTCCCTGCAGAGCTGCCCGGGGACAGGCTTCCGGCTGGCGCGCTTCTCCGATTGGCGGAGAGCCGCTGGAAGCCGCCAGCCGCCATTTTGGATGTCACCGGACGCCGCTGCCGTGTAGAGTGGTGAACGCACGCTGCTCCCCACGGCAACGGATCGAGGTAAGCTCTGTTCCTGCATGCGCCGCCCCGTTTCCCCACGTTTCATGCCCCCCCGTGTCGAAAGGGCCTTAGTTAAATGCAAGCCACACATACAAATGAGGGTAGGCAGAATAGCTCTCCATAATATTGTGATGTTTATTTGTTTCATTGGTGCAGTTAGGATAGCATTTGTCACCAAAGGATATGGTTCTAAAGTGCAGGCTTGGATTGCAGACACTGATACACAGCTGCACAGTAGCATGGAAGGACTTATTTTGTATTTGGCAGAGCTAGACCTTAACAATTCATCCTGGCAGAGTAATCAAGCATACAAGAAAATGAGCTAAGCACTTGTTTTTCTGTAAGAATGTTGTGGCCTAGCTAAAAGAGCCATGTAAAAATAATTTTTTCTGAGTTTTGTTCTCTCCATTCTTCAAACTTCTGGAACTAGGGGACTCACATTTAAGCACTAGTTTGGACTTTATTAAAGCCCTCTGGCTTTAACTGCACATTTGTCCTGGCCTTAAGGTGCGAGGTAACTGCACACATTTGCAGACTTGAGGGCATCTAGGGCATTCTCCTTTAACCTGGTGTTCTGGCAACACTAGCATGGAGAAGTGAACTTTTTTTCTGCTTTAAACACCTGCTGCATCCATTAATCACTAATAAAGTCTTATTTTGCACTGATACCGTATACCATTTATGAAATCAGATTGATCTCTTGGAGAGGCCAGGATTAGGTCCAATCCCAGCTCATAACATTGGTCACCCAAAACAATGTCTTACTTTTTAAGGTTATTAAGGCAGGCAATCTATATAAAATATATATAATATGTAATATGTTTACTCTGAACAACTACAGATACTTTAAATGGGTAGTATGCATTTCTCTTCCCAAACTTTGATTGTTGTTCTGACTTCTTTCATAACATCACCATGAAATGGGGAAGGAAAAATTGAGGGGTATAGAATTTTGAGAAAAATAAATTCCATGACGAGAGATGGGAAAAATGCAGCATCACCATGTAAAAGGACCAGCTGAAGTCAGAAAAGTGCTTAACATAAATTGTGGGCTAAAATCTGCAGTGCTGTACAACCTGAGAATAAATTCCATGAAATTCAGTTGGGCCTGCTTCTGGGTAGGCATTTTTTATATTGTACCCTAAGAATACATCTACATGTTGCATTCAAAATCATAATGTGTTAGCTAGCAGTATGCTTGCGCCCGTTATGTTCATGAGACACACCTACGCACTGCAGCCAACACACTAATGTGTCATGACACACAGTTTGGAAAGCTCCGTTATAAGAGGATGGGGAGGAGGAAGGCAGCGCACACTTTCCTTCTGTCCTCCAGAGCTCCCTTTCCCATCCCCTTACCTCTGGCCCCAGTGCTGAGAACTGGTGCCATGACAAAAGATAAGGCAATGGGGCTGGGGAAGACATTCTTTCCTTGTGCCCTCCAGAGCTCTCCCTTTCCATTGCTTTGCCTCCGCCCTGGCACTGAGGACTTGTGCCAAGGCAAAAGGTAAGCCAATGGAGGGGGAGAGATTTGTGCACCACTTTCCTTCACCCATCCAGAACTCCCTTCTCACTCCCTTGCCTCTGGCCCTGGTGCAGAGAAGGAAGGCCCTTGCACCAGAGCCCTGGAAGGGAATGGGACGGTGATCAAGGGGGGGGAGTATTCATGATTTTCCCACTTTTATGAGGGTTTTGTGCTCTGAACCCTTGCAAATGTGGAGGGCCCACTGTACTGTAAAAGTGGAACATACTGTTTATGGAGTGTGGGGATGGGTTCTTTTATGAAAAATTTTCAAAGGAGAAGACAAGATTGAACAAATGATGGCTATTGTTTAGAGGAACAGGATCTGGGCTGTTTTGTTTTGTTTTTGGTGGGAAGGAGGCAACACTGCTAAGAGAGTTGGAAAGGCTCTAGAACCAAGGATAATGAGTGAGGCAGCAAAGTTTGCAGATAAGACAAAATTATTCAGGGTGGTAAATTGTCAAAACTGAAAAGCTCTGAAAGATTAGGACCAATCTTGCTGACTAGATAGTGGAATGGCAGGTGAGATTCAAGATCAAGTTCATAATATAACACATCAGGGATATCTCTTCCATCTTTTCATACATGCTGATGGAGTATAAATTTTATCTAAGTAGGCAGGAAAATTTCTCTATATTTTCCTCTCCTATTACAAAATCACTGTTTGTTTAGAGGATGATGCTAATTTTCTAGACTTCCCCAGATCCATTTGAGCTCTGCAAGAGAACTGCATGATGTCCTGAGAGTCTGTTCAAACCAATCACTTCTGTTTTTGAGAGGAACGCTCTCAAAGCAAAATTAATTTAAAAGTTAGAATAGCTTGTGTGAATACAGTCAGCCCTCTACATTTGCAAGTTTCACTTTTGCAGATTTGATTATTCATGGATTATTGACTGTCAGCTCTGCTGGTGCCCTATGCCATTTTTAATAGGGACTGCAAGTCCTGTGAAACAGAATTGCACATGAGGCTAGTAAGTCCCTATTAAAAATGGTGTGGGGCAAAAGTAAGCCCCACAACCCACCCGCTTCTGCCTTATGACGGAACCCTGATGCTCAAAGGAATCCACAGTGGGTTGAATGTGGTGATCATACTTTTTGTGTGTGTTAAATATGGTTTGGGAGGGGCTAGAGTTATTCACTTTTTTTCAGTTTCATGGGGGTCCTGTGCCCTTAACCCTAGCGAATGTAGAGGGATGACTGTAAATATTTCATTGCGTATTTGTCAAGATTTTTAAATAATTTGCATTTTAAAAAAGAATATTTTAAAGCTGAACTGATCTTTCCAGCTTTGAGGTTGTTTGCTATGGAGGCATGGATAACAAAACTGGCCTACTCAGCATTGTGAATAAACATGAAGGCACCTGTCCTGGTAAATGGCTACTCAGGACATTAAAATGCTGATCAGGGATTAATGCTTAGAAAGTGTGTAGCACTAACAGTTCAGAACACAGCAAGCCATGGGATACTCTGCTGCAGGTGCAATTCCAACCTATTAAAAAAAGATGTAGAGGTTACATTGACTTAATAATAAATTATCTAATTGTCCTCAACCTGACGTCTTCAGGAATGTTGAAAATATCTCGCATTAATGCAGATATAATATTCAGTTTCTTCCAGTCCACCATAAAACACTGTGTTTAAATAACTGAGCCACAGCATAAAAATGACATTAGCAAACCAGTGAGAGAAAAATATCTAAATTGAGAAATTGTGGTTATTTTTACACAGCATCCTTTGATTTTTGCCAGGAACCCATTTCCTATCTTTAATTTGATGCTGGAATGGAATCTAATTATAATAATTTGATTTGCTTCTCTGTTAATTCTGAATTGTTGTTGTTTTTGGTTAATTTATATCATTTTGGAAATAAAAGCAAACAGTGCTTGGAACCCTCACTGATAAGCTAGGCTACTGATTGCATTGTTTCCAGGGTTGCACAGCAGTGGTGAGGAAAGGCAGAAAAAAATCCAGAAACTCTGAGTAGCCTATTTCCCCACAGCCTTCCTTCCTTCGTGGCCAGAGCACTTGTATCTCTTTTTTTCTTACTACCCGCAGCGCCACACCAGCATAGTGCACTGACAGCATTCCCATACCTCCAGCTGTCCAGTTTGGCATGCGCAGCCCTGATTAATCCTCTGCCATCCCACTTCTTAAGCTGCCTTTAAAATGTCCCAGCTTCTCTTCTTCTTCTCATTTCTCCCCTTTACCCTTGGCTTGTTTCAACTGTGGCAAACTGATTTCAAACTACAAAGTAGGTTGCACTCAGTTAACTCAACAGAGGCAAGAGAAAGAGAGGACAGAGTCTTGCTTTTGCTCAGGCAACAGCAAAGTGCTGCTAAGTGTTCTATCAGCTTGTGTGCTCTTCCTCATTAGTAACTTTTGCCATCCGTACCATACATGTCTCAGTTTTCACCTGTTAAATGTTGGGGGGCAAGCGTGCCAGTCTCTGATTAAATGCAGATAGATATTGAGAAAAATTCATAGGAACCAGTTTAATAAATATTTTTGGATCAATTACCAAATGAGAGATTGAGAGAGATTTCCAGCTGTGCAATAAAAACACTGAAAACCAATTTATCTGTGTCTGAGATAGATGTATCCTAGAGGTAGGATTTGAAAGGAAGGTCTTTTTGCTAGAAATCTGAGGGAAAAGAGAAACTGTGGTATAGGCTGTCCTAGTTAGACGGTTAGATTAGGTTCAGGGAAACCACTCAGTTACAAAGCTTATTGAGTGGATGGGAACTTTCTTTGATTCTAACTTACCTGGTGTTGTGTTTCTTCAAGTCCTTTCTGACTTCTGGTGACTTACAGTGTTATTAGTATTGGGAGTGAAGAGGCATCAATGTTTGTATAAAGTGATTAGTGAGAGAAGGGAGCCTAGGTAATACCTCTTCATTTTCACCTCTTTGCATCTTTCTTTGGTCTTTGTATTGAAGTCTTTTGCTTCCTTCTTAACTGTTGAGGTCTCTTCCTCCTTCTTCAAGAAGTTAGTCTCTTTGGCCATTTCTACCCTACATTGTTATAGTGCTATTATTCCACTTTCAGCATCCTGTGAGAATTCTGGGGTTTGTAGTTTATTGCAGCCAAAGAGCTCTCTGGCTGAGAATTTTAAATGCCACTCCCTAAACTGCAAACCCTAGGATTCCATAGGATCTTGAAAGTGGAATAATAGCACTGTAACAGGGTAGTGCGGAAATGGCATTTGTTCCCTCTGTCTGGGAAGACATCTGTGGTGCTCCAACCCCAATACTGGATGCTAGCTTACTCCCACATCTGAGAGTTGACTTCCAGGGGCTCCTGTAACCAAATATAGATCAAATTCTTTTGTCTGACTCCTTTCCTATCCTAAGATGGATTTCGTAAGACAATAAATGTAAGGATTTTTTTTTTAATGTCACAAGAACATTCTGAACATCCTGTTTCTACTGCAAACTCATATTGTGCTAGCCCTAAGCTTAATAGAGATACCAGATATACCTACAATTATGAAGATAAAATGGATGAGAGACGAATTTTGTACGTTGCCCTTCTGAGGTCCTTAGAGGAAGGGGAAGCATAACAAGTGTTGTCATTGTTGTCGTCATCATCATCAATCATCATGTATGTAGATCATGACAAAATTGCCCTGTTCACATTCATTTGGGACTTGCTGTGAATTGGCGGTGATAACACCTTGTGAATTGGCGGTGATAACAATTATGACATACATTGTATATTGAATAGTTGTGTTTGTGGCCTTTATGACAATTGTTAAAATATCAAGTCTGCAATGTAAGCCTCTTCAAGTGTCACTTTGGGAAGTTTCCAGTTCACGTTATTACCTTCAGAAAGAACTATTTACTTGTTCATTTAAACGTAACTCCTTTTTATTATTATAAATTATTTACAATTTCCTTAAAGCTGGGAAGTTCACAGCTGGTAGAAAATAGCTCTAAATAAATACAAAAGGCCAATATAGAAATATATTTTAAGTATTTATGAAAAAAGGTACATTTACCTTTTTATATAAAAGTGAATAATTTGGGTCCTTTTTTTTGGAAAAAATGCTACTATAAATTACTCTTAATTGAAGCTTTTACAGTGGGGTCTATATAAAAGGCATGAAATGGGAAAATGGGAAGTTAAAAGTATACTATTTAGGTCTAGGAGAAAAAACTAAGTAATTGCACTTAGGAAAGCTTGGACAGCACTGTTTCTGACAGGTGCTTCTTTGGCATAGATAGTACTTTTAATTGTGAAGATATTTTGCTTACAAGGGGAAAAAAAACAGACTCCAGATTTTACTGACCATATACAAAAGATGTAGTTCTGTGTCAGCGTGCCCTTTTCCTCATCAGCTGTTTCTGCTATCAAATTTAATATCACCTGCAATTTTTGAAGATACATCCTGAGATATCTAGTTACATCATTTTGGTCTATCAGAGAGTTGTTGAGAGGAGAATGTTTGTACAGTGGGAGGGACAGAGTTGAAGAACTCAGAATTCTTTGGGAAAAGTAAGATAAGAAAGTAATAATTTAAATAGATAAATAATATGTGGCTGAGAAATTCTCAGAGTTGTGGTCAGAAAATAACTTTTCCAAGTTCTTATGTAGAAGTATAATTTATTTCTGGTACAATTTATTTAAGAAACGTTGGTCATCTTAGGCTTCAGTCCTATACACACTAACACAGTTCAGTTAAACTCTATAGTAAACAATAATAATAATTCTTTCATACCTGCTTCTCCCTGTTGATCAAGATACGGAACAACAACAAATAACACAATGTATAACATCAGTTAAAAGAGCATATAAAACCAAAACATACTAAAATCCATCAATAAATACATTGAAACCCATAATTTAAAAATAATCTGGGTAGGCCCTCTAGAAGAGACTGGTCTTTACTGCCCATTTAGATACAGACAGTATCTCAGGCTAACAGATCCCTTCCAGCAGGTCATACCACAGTTCAGGAGTGGCCAAAGAAAATGTCCTCTGGATAACAGTCAGTCTAGTTTTTACTGACTGATTGTAGAGACTGTAGATGTCGCCCAGGGGACCTGAATGCATGGGATGGATTATATGGGAAAAGACAATCCTGTAGGTAACCCAGACCCAAACCATGTGGGGCTTTTAAAGCAATAACCAACACTTTGTACTTCGCCAAGAAGCTAATTGGCAGCCAGTGGAGTGATTTTAATATTGATATAATATGGTCACTCCTAGATGTACCAGTAATCAATCTGGCTGCTATGTTTTGAACAACTAAGTTTCCAAACTTGGTACAGAGGTAGCCCAATATACGATATATTGTAGAAGTCCAGCCTTGAGGTTACCAGCACTGCACTACTATCTTGAGGACTTCCTAACCGCCAAAGCTGATAATAAGCACTCTTGACCATCATATTTATCAGAGTTGTCATTTGAAGTGACAGATCCAAGAGCACTCCCAAGCTGCAAACACAGTCATTTAGTGGGAGTTAACTCCGTCCAGGATTGGTTGACACACCTCCAAACTCAGGTTAGGACCCTTGACAGTGCGCACTTCCATCCTGTCTGGATTCAATTTCATTTTATTTTTCTAATGCAACCTATTGCCTCCTCCAGGTAATTCAGAGGAGACGCATTATCCTTAGTTGATGCTGTTATTGAAGGCATAGAGAAGTATTTTTAGGTGTCACGAACATATTGATAATGCCTTATCTGATGTCTCCAGATGATCCCTCCCACTGGTTTCATGCAGATGTTAAATAGCATTGGGAATAGAATGGTGCCCCATAGTACACCATATAACAGCTCCTTTTTTCAGGAACAGCTGTTCCTAAGCACCATCATCTGGAAGCTGCCTGAGGATAGTCCCTCGGACTTGAAGCATAGTCCCTCTGATTTCCGGATTCCTCAGGGATTCCAAAGGATATCATGGTTGATGGTATCAAAGATGCTGAGAAGTCCAAAAGCACCAGCAAAGACACACTCCTCCTGTCAATGCTCAGGTGAAGATCATTCACTAAGGCAACCGTAGTGGTCTCAACTTCATATCTTCTCTGAAAGTGGTTTGAAATTGATCTGGGAAGTGTGCATCTTCCAAGACTACCTGGAGTTGCAAGGCAACTGCCCTCTTGATCACCTTGCCCAGAAAAGGAAGATTTGATACTGGTCTATAGTTGTTAAAGGCCAGGTACAGGGAGGGCTTTTTAAGAAGTTGCATCACTGCTTCTTTTAAACGAGATGGAAAACTTCTCTCCCTGAGAAATACAATAATAAGGTATGGTATTTGAGATCTAATTACATCTCCTCCCTGGTTGACCAACCAAAAAGGATAGAGATCAAGAAGACAAGGTGTCTTCCTTACTTACCCTCCTAGCAGCATGTCCAAATGAGCAGTACTCACCAAATGAAACTGATCCAGTGAAATCCTACTTACAGAGTGGCTGGACACCTCATTGTCAACTTCTGCTATAGTGATGGTGTCTAAGTCAGCTGTTATCCGAGAGATTTTATCTTTGAAGCTTACTTTGGAATAGACACATAGAGGATGGCTCTGTTATTGTATCAACAAGCTGTGTATGTATGTGTGTGTGTGTGTGTATGTATGTATACACACACACACACACACACACACACACACGTATTTGTAAACCAAACTGCCTATTTCTTTCCTTACTGTTGAGGCTTCAGACTAAGTTAAATATACCCATTGTGCATTCTTCAATCTCATGATCTATGTCCTTCACATTCAGATGTTCCTTTCCCACTCTTCTTACACAAGTCCGAGTATCTATTTGAAACTACTGACACAAAACACAGTGGAAATTACAGCTAGTATGAAAAAAATAGCTTGTCAGTTAGTTACGTCCTTGTGATTGTAAAGTACTGATGTTCTTTTAACAACTGGTCTCTGTCCTCCTTTTTCAGCATTGGCTTGAGCCCAATAAGACTATCTGCAAGCAAATGAAATGTAAGTGTTGAAAATCTGCTTCATAACCTGGTGTGATATATTAAAATGCCATGGCTTCTTCTAATAACAGCATGTTTCCAGCCCTTTCCAACAAAACTGTGATGTTTTTTCCTCTTTATAGACTGCTTACCTTTTAAATAAAAGGTCCATGACAGAATGAATTATGACAAAATTTTCAGCAGTTTTCATCTAAAGGAAGGATGGAAATCATACAGCCCTCCAGATTTTGTTGGACTGCCTTTGCCAGCATAGCCAGTGGTGAGGAATTCCAGGAGCTGCAAGCTTGCAGCATCTGGATGACTGCTTGATTCCCACCCCGATTTTAGACAGAAAATATTCTGAACTTGCCCCTTTCTTTTTGTAGAGATTCTTCATTGGGGAAGTGATCTGAACACCAGGAGTGTTTGCATGTGTGTGTACAATAATAGAACAGATTGGAGACTGTGAGGAATCATAGTGTTCCTCCCACATACTCATATATTTAATTCATGCCAACTCCCAGAAGCTCATTCAGAGCATTTGCTGTTCTAAAGCATAAACAATGTCTTACTATGTTTGAACTTACCTTGATTTTGCATAGATTCGATACACATAGATTGCTTGCTTGATCTGTCAGCACAACAAACCATGATTTGCTAATGATTTGATCTGACACCTGAGAAGAAGGATTAATTAGTAGTCCCTGAAGATGGGACAAGACCCTTATCTTAATTTATGGTTCTTGTCAGCATGCTCAGTTTAAGAAAATGTACAAGGTTATGCCCATACACGGTATTGTACCCTTTTAAAGCAGAAGCGCATGGGCTTCAGCTGCCAGCATTATGTGACAGAACTTATACAACTGTGCACAAATGCAGACATTTGAGGCTGCAATCCAGTGCTCACTTAGCTAGGAGTAAACTACACTAAGCTCAGAGGGGCTCGTTCAAGAGCAGTCTTGTGTAGGATGGCATAGCAAATCATTTTTAGTTGTCACAAGAAATCTTGAATGTTTTCCTAAAAGAAGTAATCCCACAATTTAAAGCAAAATGTTCAGGATATATTGATCACTTTGGAAAGTATTTCTATGTTACATCTTATCCTTTACATAAAGCATTGAATAAGTTCTGGAATTTCCTGTTCAAAAACGTCTGTTCTCTCTACTCTCTATACTGCACAGTATGGAAACAACTATGCTGCTACAACTATTACCACTGCCACAACCATCACTACCTCTGCTATTTCCTCTTCTTTTTCTTCCAAATTTTGATTGATTGGTTTTGGGGGGAGTTTGTCCCATGCTGCTCTTCTTTATTTCTTTATTTCTTCTTTATTTCAATAAGTGTGTTTTAAAGTGTTTTTATTGTGTTATAATTCTTTATCTTTTCCTAGCTACCTTGAGCTATCATGACATATGTTTTTAAAATAAACGTATATAGATAAATAGCAGTAATTCAAAAATGTAAGAACTGCATGTAATATACAATTCCAGAGTATCATTTAATTTTGCTCAGTTTCTAAGAATGTCAGGCAGGATCTTACCTTTCCGTTTTTGATTTTAAATGATACTATACTAATATCAAATAACAACATCAAGCTAATAATCAACATTCAAGTAATTTATGAAGATATCGTCTTCTTTATCTGTACCTCTGGGGCCATAACATCTGTTGCCATAAATTTATTGAAATGAAGTGCATGTGGATGGTGTGGATTAAGACATGCTAAGCACCTAAACTGTTTGAAGTTTAAAAGGCTCCATGGAATTACACACAAAACCGCCAAAACAACAAAGGAAAAAAGGGAAAATTATCATATAAAACTTGGTATGTGATGATTTGTGTATGTTTTTTGTATTTAGAGGCCCATGATAATCTGAGGCTCCAAGGTGTATGTTACCTAACTTGCGCACAAATCTGTCACTAGGTACTTACTTGATCAGCCCCTGGATAAGGTTTGTGAGGAACTCCTTGAATAATGTCCTAAGCTTTCTAAAAGAAGAGTAGTATATGAAGTAAATACATACCTAAATGCCATGATAGCTAATGGAATGATACAATCAGGACTTAGTCGGAGAACTGGTAGTAGAATAGCAGGAGATATTACAGAAATATGGAGCAGGAGACCATCCCTCTACTTGCTACTGGTTGATAAAGACATGTTAGTTTATTGGAGGAAACTTTTAAAATTGATCCTTCTAAAATAGAATTTTAATTCCTACTTCTAATCTTTCTGACTGAAGTGGCAAAGATGACATGCAGCATTTGGTCCAGCAGTGGAGAGAGACATCTGTTTGTGCACTTGGGACGTTAAGTGCTCTTGCATCCAAGTTTGGTTGTTTGAGAGATGTGGAGCCTGGGATGTGGCAGTAAATGGTGACTTTCTTCCTTCTGTTTGTCCTACAATGGCGTTACCTTTCCATGGTGGTGGGATTGCATGCTTCTGTGAGGCAAGAGGCAGAGGTCACAACAGAGGCAGAGGTCACAACAGTGGGTTTTTTGTGAGCCTTTGTGGTAGCAATAAATGTACTGCCCTACATCTGAGCACTGTGGTAAAGTTATTTATAGACAGAAAGATATAGCTAATGGTCTAACAAACAAGCAAGAGGAACTTGAAGAACCTAAAAGAGAAGCTTTGCCCAACTCTGATCTAGTCCAACTTACTGCTTTGGATAAGGATGAACAAGAATTTGGGCAGGAGTCTTCAACACAGAATGGCCCTGTGTGAATGCTTGGAAGCAGAATCAAGTTGAGGCTAGTTCTGCTCACAGAAGCCATATTCCCCTCAATTCTGCAAATATTTCTCCCACAAAGAAAGTAGGGACAGCTGACACTTCCCAGATCTTGGGAAACATTTTTTCCACTAGGGATTCTGCAACTGAGGCACTCTGCTGAGACCTGGGGAGCAACCACTGGCACTTTCTCCTGTTCCACCACAAGGTAAGGTGGCGTTGGAGGATGTGGTAGCAGAGTGCCCTTTCTGAGCTTTTTTGCAGCTGTCCACACTGAATGTTGGAATGCCCACAAAAGCTTGAAACCTTATGGTGTGAGAAGTGGCTGACATGCTTGTACATCTCTGGCGCTGGAATATTTCATACTCAAAACAGTTCTGATAGATAACTGTTCAAGGAATGAATTTCCAGTTCCTGAAAAATTCTATATTCTATCGGTGAATTGTAATTGTTAGCTTGGGGCTACATATGAGGGGCATGATCCTGCCCCGTATGTGAGGATGTAGTACTTACAAGTGAAGGGATATCAGTTTGTAGGGATCCCTGTGGTGTAAACCACGGTGAAATTGCACACAAAAATCGATGGTGTGATATGTTGTTCTGTCTTTTCAAGTCGACTCTGAGTTACAGCAACTCTATCAGAGGTTTTTCTTGTCAAGATTTATTCAGAGGATGTTTGCCATTGCCTCCCTGCAGTGGTTCTCAACCTGTGGGTCCCCAGATGTTTTTGGACTTCAGCTCCCAGAGGCCCTAAGCATTGACCATAGTGGCTGGAGCTTCTGGGAGCTGAAGTCCACAAACATCTGGGGACCCACAGGTTGAGAACCACTGCAAGGCTTAGGGAGTGTGACTTGCCCAAGGTCACCCAATAAGCTTTTATAGCCAAGCAAGCATTCGGATTCTGATCTCCCAGGTCCAGCACTCAGCTCACTGTACAACACTAGCTGAGGGACCATAAGAACAGCTACAATGCCAATGAATACATCTATTTCCCCAAGAGCTTCAAAAAGTTACTTTTTAAGACCAGAACTCATAGAAATCCATCCATTCTGGCTAAGAGATTCTTGGAGTTATCCAAAAAAAGCAGCTTTCTAAGCTCTTCTCAAGTGTCTGGGCTTTCCACTGTGTGAATGAATTAAAAACTATTCGGAAAACATTGGCAGCTTGTATATAAATGATGCATGTATAAAAATCAGGTTTGGGGAATGAATTGTGCTCGTGGTGAGTGATCTAGAATTCTCCACATGTGTTAGGGCAACAAAGAGAAATAAGATCCCATCAGAAGACGTTGTTATATGTAATAACACCTGCAAGATTGACATATGCTCAATATTGGAAAGAAAGAAATTATATTGATATGAAAGAATGGAAATTAAAAGTCCTGGATATGGTAGAGATAGAAAAGTTAACTTTTTCACTTAAATATAAGCCAATCCAGAACTTTGAAAGAGAATGGCAAGAAGTGATGATTAAATAAAAGAATAAGAAAAGGAAGGAATAAAGAAAGATTGATGAAAAGGTGGATAATGTAAACAAATGATGTAATAGATAAAGCATAAGTTGTAATGTAACCATGTTAAAAGCAATAGTGTAAGATGTTTGTTAAACAGAAACAATGTATGTATGGAATGTAAACACAGACTCAACTGGAAAAACAATGCTTGGAAGCGGGGAGGGTTTTTTTTATTCTTTGTTCAAAATTTTAATAAAAATACATTTGAAAAAGAAATTCTCCACATGTGACTGGTGCTGAAAATTTGAGATTAGGTATATTCAGAGTTATGTTTTTAAAAAAGGAAATGACTTGGTGCAAAAAAAAAATTCCATTTGTACCACTTACTAGATTGTTCATTTAATCTTCATGAGCATTAATATGAAATCTTTCCACTGGTGATCGTTTTTCTGCATTGTGGCAGGATAGTATTAGTAAAGTTCAAACCAGATGCAACAAGATGGGAATCCTCAGTGACTTTTTCTTGTACAAAAAGCAGCTGAAAGATGGAGAAAAGATAGCTTGACTGCAGTGCTGAAAAATGTCTCTATGAATACTGCTGTTTGACCCATTTTGAAAGACTGATGGGTACAGTCCTGTAAAGGTAGTTCTCAGGCAGAAAACAGAATAAGGACTTGGCAAGCTCACCCTCCCCCTGCCCCATTGTCCCAATTTCGACTGCCACCTTTTACACTTGCAGTTTTGGGGAAGAGGAGGTTGTGGAGAGTTTTAGACAGGTCTAATCTGACCCCAAGCAAGTAGGCTTTGCAAGAGGAATTGGAAATAGAAGTAGAAATTTTATGTATGTTTTGGCATGTGGCTAGATCTTGAGGCAGTAAATAATTTATAAACTTCCACCTGTTCACCCACCCATACTTGCTTCCTCACTTATTGTTGTCTGTCTTCATCTGAGGCTAAAGAGTTCTGAAACACCAAATGCTTTTCTTTTTGTCTCTCCTTTGGCTTTTTGTCTCTCATGCTATATAGACTTGTTTTGTTAATTAATTTTTTAAATTCATTGTTTCCAGATGTGTTTTCTCTACATCCTTCGTTGCTGAGTTGACTCTGTACACAACACATCTAAAAGGAGTGATTTCTGGTCAAATGTTCCTTAGGCGGGGCATCCTTCTAGAGCTGTCTCATCAATGCTCTGCTCCTCATTTGAGGAGCAGAGATGGGAAAGTGCTTTGATACGGGAGGGTGAGCATTTATGAAAGTCTGTTTGTTTACTTGACAAACTTGTGTTGGAAGTCCTACTTTGTTCTTAACAACACTGTTTTAGAACATAGCTTATCTTTGAAATGTGAAGAGGTTGAGTGAAATTGATTCTGATTGTCCTGAATCAGCTTCTTTTCCTGTTTGGTGCCATGTTTGTTGGACATAAAGAGAAACTGACTCTCCACTATGAGGTACCCTTGCCTGCTAGATTCTTTGCAGTTGACAGTTTGTGTGTGAAATCTTAGAGGGAGCTTTTATCTCTACTGTTCCTTTGTCTGTTGAATACTGTTGTGCGTAAGCCAGCAAGTTATTAGCATCCCTTTAAAGATGCTGTGCTGAGTGCAAAGCATGGTGTGTAAAATCCTTTTAAATGATTATGATGATGAATCCAGTTTAGCAAAAAGAACTGTGCTTCAGATGACAGGGAAGCCTGACAAAGCCTTGGGCCCTTTGGTATACCAGCTGGGCCTTGTCTGACAGATAAAAAGCTGCTCATGGCTACAATAAACTTGATTATTCATGCTTCTGTTTGTGTGTGAATACTTTTATAAATATGACATCTTATCCCCCCCCCGTTACAGTTTTCACTTTCACTTCTTTGAATGATGGCTAGACAATAGGGCTTGTTGCATGATATGGATGTATGTAGTTAGCCTGTGGTGATTTTTTTCCTCCATGAGTCACCAATATGTTTGCTTTCCGTTCATGTTTTTGTGCAACAGTGCTGTGTTAAATGACTGCAACATAGAAATAGCTTATTGTGTTTCCATACTAGAATGCTATGTGGATTTGGGAGAAGAGAAGGAGAAAGAGATGTTGAAAGAGAGTACTTGTGTAGGTTTTTCTGTTTATGTTGTGACCATTCTCTCACTGGGTCATTTATACGTTCTCTTTTTACCATAGGAGAAGGTGACGATTCATGCATTTAATAACTTGGGTCACATTCCAAATAATGTGTACAAATTACTGATTTAACTGAGTTCAGTCCCAACTACATGAAAAATAGGACGGCATATTGTCAACATGCTGCAATGTGATAGGAAGTAAGATAAATTATTGGTCCAGATTTCATTCAGGAATTGGAGATACAGTTTGCACAATGTGGTAGACAAGATGAGACTCTGAGGGACAATGGGCTGGGCTGAACTGCGTTGGCAATCATATATCTCCTATCTGCTCAGATGTAGGACTTCTCTGTTAAAACCTGAAACCTGTCAAGTAGGTTTAGAATCGCCCTTCACAGACATTCTAAATACCTACAAGAGGCGAGTGGGCAGCATTACTTCAGATTGTACCACTGATGTATAAATATTCATTTCAATATTTGACATTGATCTACACATATACAAGTGTGTATTCTCCCTGGCCTTTGGTTTTTGGAACGACATGGTGTCACAAGGAAGGTGAGAATGTGATATCCAGTTCTGGTAATCTGTAGCACAGAGCCTGGGGTGTGGCTCTCTGGAGCTCAGGACAAGATCATATCTTCTTCTCCATGACACTATGAGATTTTGAATAGGGCTTTTCACATTCTAAAAGGTTGAAATGGCTATTGTAAGTCTGGCATTAAGAGCTTCAAGCTAAAATATGTTATTAGTTTTGTTCTTACTTTTTTTCTTTTGGCTATGCCCATCACTAGACTACAACTCCCAAGAACTCTGAATCTGAATTTGATGAGAGATGTTCCCCAACCTAGTTCTAGTACTTGGCAACCACAAAGTTTGAGGAGCTTAGTTAGTAGTTATTGCTAGATCTGTCTTGTGTAATTTTTTTTAATCTTTAAAAAAATGCTATTGGCCAAAAAACTGGCTCTGTTGCAATGAATTCCATAGTTTAGTTATGCACTATACTACTTTTTATCATTTTCATTAAATCACACTGGTATTTTCTTTAAAGAAAAAAATGGTCCTTCACTCTTTTTCAGTCGTGAATATTTATAAACTGATATCCCTTTGCTAACAACTACAGCAACAGTTTCCATATTCCCACATCAGGTCAGGTTGATTTTAGGAAATGATGTCTGATACTACTATATCTTAAAGCAGATATGGTCTGATTTGGAAATGTAATTTTTCAAGGCTATCCACACTATGCATTTTTTCTATTTTCAGGCTTGCACTTACAGAAAAAGGACAACCAAACTGCAGCTGAAATACAGAAAGCCATGTGTTACTATAACGTCTGAAATGGCTCTAACCTAAAACTTCAGGATATTTGAACAAAATCTAATGATGAAAATTACCATTTCCTAAATATTTCCAGTTGGTCCTTTTATATAACTATACTGTGTATTCTGTGTCTTTTATTGTTTAGCCCTGAGGTTAAATGTCTCAGAGCTTTTCTCCTGCAAAACTTGTTTTGCATGATAAAGAGGCAGACAAGCTGTGTGGTGTAACCTTTCTTTAAAGCAAATCTGCTTTAACTCTGGCTGCTTAGTATTTAATGGGCTGAGTTTATCAGACCTTGTCTATAATTCTCTGCTGGAATTTGTGAAGAAATAAATCTTGCTTCTGCTGCCTTTATAGTCATGTCAGATGGTGAGTCTGTCTTACATTAATTGCAACAACAGATATTATAGGCAAAATTTTACAGAGTTTTGTTCAGTATGCTACTGTTTAGTACTGAAACACATCTAAGTTTCTGATAATATTGCTTGAGGAAAACCCACTGGATTATGTTCCGTGGAACAAAAGTGAATTTGGGGATAGTAGATAAAATTTAAATGGAGCCATCATATTAGTAGCTGCCAAGTTTGCGTAGTGTAAGATGAAGAAAAAAATGAAAGTTCAGAGAAGCAAAAGGCAACAGGTGTTTGCCTGTTGTAAAAAGGATTGGAGACTTTTTTTGTTGAACTGGCCTCTCCTGTGCATGAGATATGGATATTTGCTAGAGCTGTGCCACATATGGTCTCCTTCGCTTTATTCCCTGCAGCGTCCTTTGTAGGTAAGACTTTAAATGGCTGTCTCATCATTGTCTTCTGGTGATAGAAAATAAAAGAGAAAATGGCAAGCATGAATTTGATTTGTGAGAGAAACAAGGCATACAAAGAGAAATTGAAAACTTTGGGAACATATTGTTTGTCTGCAACTCTCGCTGTTCCATAACTGGCTATATTGTTTGGAAGCTGCAGGCCATCAACATTTGGATGGCCACACTTTTTTCCACTGCCTGCTTCACTACCTAGAGGTATTTCGTTTTGTAGATAGGAAATGACATCCAGGGTATTCTTTGAAAAAGTGAAGGGGAAATAGGACAGCTGTCTGTAGCTTTAGCATGTACCTGGTTTGCAGGTTTGCAGGCATCCATCTGTGCAGTTGTAAGAGCCTCCACTGGGTTATCTATGGGCTATTCTTCATCATTGAATGCTTCTGGCACAGTTGTTTTGATAAATATGACACTGTTTTTTCTCACATGGAACATTTGTAGCTGTTATCCAGAGATGGGGAAAGCTACTTTTTTGGAATACAACTCCTCAAAATCCCATAGCAAGCATGACCGTGCTGTGGGAGCTGAAGATTCCAAAAATAATTTCACCAAGCTCTGCCATTTCTTTGACTTTATGATATAGACTATAGAGGCCCCCCGACTTTCATGAGGGTTTGGGGTACAGAACCCTTGCAAAAGTAATGAATAATTCTCCCCTGCCTAAGTGAGCACTCTCCCTTCCATTCCCTTCCAGGGCTTCCTCTCCCCCATTCGCTTGCGTTTTGCCCAGCTGCGCTGCCTTCCAGGTGCCCTGGCGATAGGCAAGTGACTGGAAGGAGGCAGCAGCTACATGCACATACATGTTCCCCCCTCCTCACTTGCATTTTGACCAGGTGTGCTGCCTTTCAGGCTCACGGGCAATAGGCAAGTGAATGGAAGGGGGCAACAGCTGCACGTATGCATGCTTTCTCCCCATTCACTTGCATTTCACCTGGGCATGCTGCCTTCCAGGCTCACAGGTGATAGGGAAATGAATGGGAGGGGGCAACGTCATGACCGGAGAAGGCATGAGTGTGGGGTTGCTCCCTGCCGCTTGCCTGCCTTTTGCCCAGGTTTGTGGAAGGAAGACATGTGTGCCTGGGCAAAAAACAGGGGAACGGGGGGAGGGCAATAGGGTGCCTTGTAAATAATCAAGTTCGCAAAGGTCAAACCCGCAAATGTGGAGGGAGGAATGTAGTAGCAATCAGCAAGGGAGTTAGCTGAGTATATTTTTCAGCTGAATCCCTGCACTCAATACTTGCAAAAGAAAAACGTTAACTCTACAAATTAATGGCATCAATGAGAAAATTAAATGTGATGTAAAAGATACAAAATGATATAAAGGAATGAAGGGACAAAAATTAAAATTCAAGATGAAGAGACCAATGTATAAAGAAAGTCACAACATTCCACCATCGCTGAAGAGTAATAGCAAAAATATGGGCCAGCACATAGGTCCTGATTTAGAAAATATGTTTCTGTGTGCACGTACACATATATGACCATATGCCAAATATAAATAAAGCTGCTACCATGAGATATTTAGAGGAATAAACTCCAATGTTACTACAAAGGGCACGGAGTAAGCAGTATAATATAAAATCCTTTTAATTATCTGAAAATCAGTGGGTTAGTTGAATGAGCCAGTTATATACTCGGTTTTGTTTCTGTTGTGCAAAAAGGAGAAGTAGTTTGCTTCCCACTAATTACTGTGAAAATAGTAACAACAATGATTATTAAAATAAGATATATTTGATAATGCAGAGGGAAGAACAGATGAACAATAGTGTAAAATGTAGCTGGTATACTACTGCTTCATCCATGTTCTTTGCTGCATGATGGCTCAGATGACTGGTAGTGGAACTGCTGGTGTTCCACATGTGTGTACACATGCAACAATACATATAGGAAAGTGTGTGCGCGCGCGCTTGTATGTATCTTTTACTTTCTTTAATTAACTCAAAGATCTTGGCCAAATACTTGTATTTACAGGAAGAAAGCATCTCAAGTCAGTATTAATATTGCAAGGGTTTGCTTCACACATTAAAACTAGCAAATCACTTGGTGTAGTTTGCTGCCTTCTTGCTACATACACGTTCTGATTTCATTAACTCCCTGCCAAATAAAGGGAGTCTCTAACAGACACACTTAACTGGAAAAAAATGAGCAAATATAAGCAGAGAACAAACATGAATTTACCAAATAACCATACATTAAGCTCATTGTAAAATCTGAACTTTCTTTCTCAGGGTAGAAGCTTTTCCAAAGCATTTTACATGATTCTTATGCTTTCTCTGTTATCTTTACAACAATCCTGCAGTGTAGGAGATGCTAAGTGAAAAGGAGTGTTAGTATGCTAGATTCAATGCATTCTCAGTGTATAGACAGACTGTAGATCTAGCTAGACACATGCACTGTTATCACATGTAACATCCAACACGTATATACAGTCAACATGCACTATGATCAACATATTGTGGAGCTGTACACATACAAATATGTATTCCCATGTACTGGAGCATGGATTCAAAGTCTCCCTGGTCAGTACAGGAAATGCCTGTAGAATGCCTTGCCTGGTATCCTGGTGGTGCATTATGATAGCATAAGTCAGATCAATATCATTGCAGTTCACTTTTTTAGTTATTTTGGAGACTGGAATTCACTGTTGACTGTGCAATGACCAAAATCCCTCCACTTGCAAATTCACCTTTTTTCCAGCTGCAGTCCTTTGGACCTACCCATTTCCTGGTCAGGGGAGACTGAGGGAAGCAGCAAACAGGCTGTTCTTGTAGCTGGACACACAATAACAACATCTGCAGGGACCTCTGAAAGACTCTTGGGGGAAAATAGCTGGAGGTTTGTCTGCTGTTGCTCTTGCTCTACACTGACCATGAAATGCATGCGCTCCAACTCTCTCAATTTGGCAGGGACAGTCCGGATCAATCCTCTGTGTCATAAAACTCTTTAAGTTACTCTTAAAATGTCCCAGTTTCCCTCTCTTCCTCACACTTCCTCCTTTTGTCATCAACAGGCTCTTCCCAGTAGTAACAGGCAAAAGCAAACTTCTGCAGCCTCTACTAGCTTGTGTGTTTTCCCTCATTAATAGCTGTTGCCATCTTGACCATACCCTGATATTGGTTGGCCACATATGTCCTGATTTTCATCTGTGAAATGTTGGAGGGTATGTAAATGGATGGTTCTAGAGGGCTCTGGATGAGAAAATGTGGGTTTGAGGTGGGTTGGATCAGAGACTTATCATAGCTGCATCTCACAGCCATGTCTCTGGAGTAGGATTGTAGCTAGAGTTTTGGCGCACTTGCTGTTGGGAATTTTGATTTTGGGAGAGCACTTGTGGTAGATCTTGAGGCCTTTCTGCCCTATGCTGTTACAGTGCTATTATTCCACTTCCAACATCCTGTGAAACTCTGGGGTTTGTAGTTTACTGAGGCCAAAGAGCTCTCTGGCTGAGAATTCTAAATGCCCCTCCCTAAACTGCAAGCCCCAGGATTCCATAGGATGTTGAAAGTGGAACAATAGCACTATAACAGTGTAGTGTGGAAAGGCCCTTACATGCAGACAATAGATTTCTGGGGTGGACCTTCTTCAGTAGTGGATGCACAGATTCATCAACTGCGGGATTAGAGAGAATTCTATATCTTATGGCTCTTGCAATGCTGTCCTTGATACCATAGGATTGCTGCCTAAATGAGCCATTAATCTTTCTTGTATTTTGCAATATAAGTAAATATTTATAGTTAATGTACTGTGTCTCATGAAGAGCCTTCAGTAATGCAAAAGGAATTTTCTCTGTGTCTTTGGCCTTAGAAGATTATGTTTACTGTGAAAACAGAGGTGCTTAAAATGCACAAGAATGTCTGTTTTCATTTGTTAAGTGTTGAAGGATATGCTGACATGTTGACACATTCCAGATGATACAGTCTGAAAGGGATAAAACACCTATACTAGTCTTGAGGTGGTGATGACATTAATCCCTACACTTTTCTCCTCACACTTTGTCAGGTACAGTGACATGTGCTTTACAACAAAACTATAATCACCCTAGACAGACACTGATTTTTCATTGACAACTAAGATCCAGTTTTTAAAACCACTGCAATTTATAGGTATCTTTCCATGCATCTTAATAGGATTAGCGACTGATTTAAGATCAATTAACATGAGTATTCAAAAACTGAAGTATCCGTGGCCAAAAGAAATGTGCTTCTGTATCCCTATATTTGATGAATTAAGTTAGAAAGGCAGATCAAAATCCATACTGCAGTGTAACTAGGCTGTTCTTACATCAACCACTTATTTCCCTTGTTCTGTTTCTGTTTTTACTGCTTGATTTTCCTCCCTGCTGCTTTTCTTTGTATTATTTTATCTCCATCCTCCTCTGTTCCTCTGATACTCCTGCCACCCTTTTTTCCCCATTCTTTCCTCCTTTTTGTCCTTTATAATAGTACGCCATATTCTCAGTATATGAAGAAGAGAATTTTGCAAAGAATTGCCTGGACACTTCTAAAATTAATTACATTTAATGGTTGTGTTTCACTAACCTACCTTATTCATATTCGTCCTGTCCCAGGGAAAACACTGACACTTTTCTTTAGAAAATGTCTTTCTATTGTATATCCAGAAAGAAATAATCTCCACCCAGCAGAACTTTTTATTGGCCCTCTGAGCCTCAGGAAATCCAAATGTCTCATGATATCTGACTGCCCTCTTGTGGTGTGAATTCATGCAACAATGACCCATTTGAGGTTGTGGAAAGAGTGATGTCCCGATCTCCTCTTTAGGAATGTGGACAAAGCTACTCATAACACAACTGTGGACAGCAAGCTTATCTTGAATGCATGTATCTCATACATGCAAAACAAGAAACCTTGTCCCTATGAGGAGAGTCTGGATGCTATATTCCATTGTGCCTGATAGATAATTTGGCCTGCAGCTGCAGGGGGAGTAGCTTAGAAGTCCAGCTACCTCAAGCCCCCATGGGGTCCCCTGTCAGAGTGCAAACAGATCAGTCATTGATCTCACTGGGTTGTGTTTGCCCTGCCTACACACCTACTCATTTCCTGGTGGAGGATGTGGAGCCTAATTAATAATAACTATACAAATATTGAACTTTGTCTACTTCGTTTTAACTAGTCAAACCATCACAGGCTACAGGCCTTCAGATAATATATCTCTTTGTCTGTTTTCTTAGAAATGAATGCTACTGTATTGCATGGAGCTTACTCTCACAAATACATACATAGGATTTCAGGCTAATACAAATTGCTGGTTTAAACTGGCTGTATTCCACTTATGCTAATATTTTGTACTTCTTTATTACGTATTATGCCCCCGTTTTGCTTGCTTTTTTTTGTTCTTAATTTGGGGCACTGCATCTCACAATCTATTCTGCAGTGCTAAAGAAGCCATGTTTTATATAGCTGTTCTCATGATTTTTCTTTGTAATGTTTCAGCTCATCCACCATATACCATGTGCTTTAGAGTGAAATTCTACCCACATGAGCCCCTGAAGATTAAAGAAGAGCTCACCAGGTATATTTTTCCCTGTCTTTGCATTTAGTTGATGACTTCAGATCATGGCTGTGTCACTCTACTAATCATTTGCACTTTTTGCTTACTTTAAGTTACCATATTTTCTAGGTATTTTAATAGGTTTCTGGGAGTTTGAGGAAGAGGGGAGAGGTATTTATATTAAGTATGACATGGTGAGCCACTGTTAAAAAGGCAAATGTTGAATTAGATGCCTGGGTTATTTTCCTCCTTTTCTAACACAAAGGAATTTTAGGTAGCCTAAGATGAATTGTGCCTACTCAGTTATGTGTCCCACTGTGAGCAATAGGCATCGTGCATAGAATTCAGCCTTAAATGAATTATCTCTGGGTAAATGTGATTGAGATTGCAGTATGGAATCAAATGGAGATTCAGAATGGCTGGGACTGGGCTGGGGAAAAAGAAGGCAGTGGATAACCAACTCCTTTTGGTATGCAAACCAAGGCACCCAAGTTCTGCTGCAAGCTTGGCAGCTGATAATTATTTTATTTATTATTTTGTTTCGTTAAAAATGTGATATTCTTCCATGCTGTCATGCAACCTTCAAGGTGTTAACATCATCTACAGATAAAAGTAATCATAATAAAATAACTAAGTCAATTGTCATAAAATGTGTAAACATACAGGAACCACTAAATTTAAAGTACATATTATTTATTTCATAATTTGTATACTGCCTTTCAAGGCAAACTCTTCCAAGAGAGTGCTTATCAAAACAAAATAAATATGGTGCCATCCTTAACAACTCTCCTTTTGGTCATCTTTCATGCTGCCAATCATTAATTTCTATGATATATAAAATTTTCATCTGTGTTTAGCTTGAAATAAGTTAACTTGGGGGGTAGGATTTAAATTTGTGTTTTTAATTTCCCCCCACTTATTGTACACTTACAGTAACATTTGAAGAAAAGCAGAGATCCATCCTTTCTTATGCTTGCTTTGTAATGATTTGGCTATTTTATATCCAAATGCGAGAGTATGTCATCTACATCTTCAGGATATCTTTCTTGTCATATTTCATGAGGCTTAGATGAGTGATTTGAAAGGCACTAAGATAGTATTAGCATCTAATAAATATTCCTTTATTTTCAAAATAAGCTAGCCCCATATTTTTAGGTTCTATACAAAAATCCTGTGAAAAATTCTGTCTTTATTTTACTGCTAGTATTTTAAAATTTTAAAAAGATCATGCAAAATTTTAGAGAGGCAGGTGGAAAAGGAATGCATTTTAAATATCTATGAACTTGAAATCCAGGGTCAGAAGGTTAATAGGTTACTTTGTCTAGCATCCTTTGAACTGTTCTTTGGCCTAAATCCAATTATTACTCCCAACTAGAGTAAACCAATTGAATCAATTACCACATGGTAGATCAACGGTTATATAAGCCAATTTGCATCAGTGGGCCTGCTCTAGTTCTGCTGCTAACTAGATTTATGCCTTTGAACTGAAATGCGTGTATAACTAGTTAAATCCAAATTAAATAGCAGTGGAGTTCTTTCTGTATTAATTTTGCCTCAGAATAAGTAAGCACACTTCTCTTTCATGTGCTAAGGTTCCTCTTTACAAAGGAGGAATGAAAGCAAGGCACTTGGGAGAGGAGAGAGTGGTTGTGGTCCTGCTAGTTATCCACATCTAAAAACGCTTGAAAAATGCCAGCTACTATCAGTAAAAGATTCACCCTGTGATATTCCATTACTATGGTAACCACTGCAAAATTGTTCAGCCAGAAACTGGCCCCTTGACATTGTTTTGTCTAGCTGCCTTTTACTTGCCTTACAGCTGAAAGTATGGGCTCAAATCAGCAAAACTTGTTTATGTCTATGTGGCACAAACTCTTCTTTAGTATTGATCAACTAATATTTCTCCCAGCTAAGGACATGGGCCTAAATCCAGTTGTGAACTCCAACTAGAATATACCCATTGAATGAATGGAATTTATATAACTCACTTATCAAGTCTCCCTTGATTTAACAAGGCTGTTTAAGTTGGGGTTCACAAAAGATTTAGATCTTGGGTTTCTGAAGAAATGTTATCTTGCCGAATACTCTTAAATCTTGCTTGTTACAAATTTGTGATGCTTGCTTATTCCTAGTTGTTTATATGCTTTGTAAATGAAAATATAGTGTGTTGTTCTTGTTGTGGTTAAGAAGAAGTCGGCACTCTGCCTGGAGAAGAAGTATTATAAATTACTTTTGTCAAGGGCATTGCTATTTCAAATCATTTCTGCCAGCCAAAAAAAAAATTGCTTTGACATCCCCAGAGAGAGGCTCCATCAAAAGCACATTTGCTAATTTTGACAGCACACTGTGCATAGCAATTTGCTCTGTTTGCTGACTGTGTCAATGAAGTATTTTCTTCTATGGGTGGTAAAGCTCTTTCGCAGAGAACTGAGTAGTGTGGTTAAACATCTGGAGAGAAGTGATTGTAAAGGGAAAAGAAAACAGGTGGAGCAAGTACACCCCCTTAACTTTTAACCCCTTTCTGTAAAACTGTGTGCAGGACTGGTAATGAAACTTTAAAACATGCAAGGCATTGTACAGCACTGGTCTCCTGTGTTTGGGGAAACAAACAAGAATAACAAGGTCACATGGAACTTGTTATTCAAGAATCCTTTTCTGAATTGACTTTGCACTTATTCCTAAAATGTTAGCAAACAGAACATACATTAACAAAGCTTATTTTGGAACAGTCAACACCAAAACAGAAGCAAAGAGGCAAGGTGAGCAATTTATCATTGCTCTGATGTTGGAGCCCCTGATCTATCCAAAACCTTTCCTGGTGAAAGATAAGGGAAAGTTTACCTTCCCCCTCTGCAGGGTGATTTTTTTCCAATAAAAATGTGAGCAGTGGGAAGGAATTTATCTTGACTGGTTCTTACTCTGGTCTAAATACTCCTCTTGTTACAGTTGTGGTTGGGGATTGAGAGGAATGAAGATCTAGCAGATCTCTATTCTTTGGCTCCTCCCAAATCAGATGCCACCAGTACCTCTCCCTTCCTTCTTCTGTGAGGTTGGAGTTTCTACCTAGTGAAGGAAGCTACTGCAGAAACCTCCATAGAAGATAGAGGAGTGTATAATGAGGGGACTTGGTAATTGGTTCTTTGCCCCTGAGAGTAGATCTTCTGCGCTCAATCTTTCTCTTATATGTAAGACCTCAGCTCCTTGCTATAGCCTTTTTGGGATTGCTCTCTATATTATAATTTGCTTTCATAGAAAGCTCAAATGCAGGATGGGGGCAGGTCTGGAGTGTTGAAATAAGATAATAAAGTAATAGTCCTGGCTGCAAGGTCTGCCCTTCTCCCAGTATGGGGCTTGAGGGGGCTTTCAAAAAGTAGATACAGCTGAAAAAAAATTACATCATGAAAAAGTTAAAAATATATTTAAACTATGAACAGAATTAATGGAGTTAAAAGCATGACCATTAATACAGCACATTACAAAAGGACCTTTCTCCCAGAGTAATCAGCCCTCAGAAGTCTTCATCTGCAGTGAAGGCTAGCAAGGAAGTTGCCAGTCTACCCTTTTAGGTAGGAAGTTTCAAAACAGGAGAGCACCTACCAAGAAGGCTTTTCCCATGTTCCCAACAGAAGTACCTATGATGGTGGTGGGAAGGGAGAAGGACCGCTCTAGAAAATTTCAAAATGGACAGACTCATATGGGAGAATACAGTCCCTCAGATAACCATGTAGGGCTTTGTAGGTTGTAGCCAGCACTGGAAATAGACTGGCAATCAGTGTAGTTGTAACAAGGGAGTTGCATGCTCACTGTAGCCATCTCCAGTGAGAAATTTGTTGGCAGCTCTTTGGACCAGCTGCAGTTTCCAAACGCTATTTGAGCACAACACAGTAATCAAAATGGGATGTAACTAAGTTATGTGTCATCATGGCCAGCTCCGACATTTTTAGGAATGGGCTCAGCTGGCACTCAAGCCTAATTATGCAAATGCACTCCTGGTCACTACTGAAACCTGACCTTTGAGAACAATGCCCAGGTTGGGAACCCACCTCTTCAGAGAGGGTGTAACCCCATCCAGCATAGGTTGAAGCTACATACCCTGTTCTATCTTTCAATTGACCAGGACCACTTCTGTCTTATCTGGATTAAGTTTCAGTTTATTAATCTTCACATAGTCCATTACTGATAATAGGTAGTAGTTTAATACCAAGACACAGTCCTTAGATTAGGTAGAAAGGAGTAATAGATGGCACTCGACTCTAAAACTCCAGAAACCTTTCCCAGTGAACATGTATGTCAAATATTATGGAGGACAGTTCAACTCCTGGCCAAAGAGTTGAACAGGAGTCCCCATAGGTCCACCTTCTGGGTTCACCCCTCCAGCAAAGAGTAGAGCCATTGTAAATCAGTGCCTCCAAGTCCCATTCCAGCATGGCAGCCAGGAGGGATACTGTGGCCAGTGGTACTGAAAGCTGCTGAGTGGTCCAGCAGAAACAACAGAAATACACTCCTTCTGCCCAGTTCCCAGTGTAGGTCATCCACCAAAATAACAAAAGCTATCCCTATCCCATAGCAAGGCCTGGAACCAGATTGAAATCTCATCCAGAAGCCCCTGGATCTGGGAAACCCACTTGATGCTTGAGTAACTTGCCCCAAAATGGAATGTTGCAAAGTGGCCAGGGGTTGTTTAATACAGTGAGATCCAGGGAGAACTTTTTCAATGGTGGTTTTATAACCCCTCCTTTAAATGTTATGATGGAACTGAGCTTTGTTTTAGTGAAACATTGACCACACCCTGTATGCACTTAGCCTTTTTTAAATGATGTAGTAAGGGCAAGGATTTAACACACACACAGTGGCTCTTACTTCTTCAACAATCTTGTCCACATCCTTGGGCTGTGCAAAAAAGAAAAGTACTCATTACCACAGGACAGGAAGTGATCAAAATTACATCCATTAGATCTCTATTAATTATATTATCCAAGTCAGAGGGGGTTTGAGTGATATTGTGTGGAAAGTTCTGGGTATATTTTTCATGGTTTACTGTAGTGCAAACTGGATTCTTGTCTTATGGGCTGGCATGTAAGACACCCTTAATTTAATTATACATGAACAACAACTTGATAAAGCACCAGAGAGCCATTCCAGCCTACCTTGTAAGTAAACACGGTAAAGCACAATTTTTGTATCATACTACACATATGTATTTATGTTTTAGTTTACATTTTTTTTTTTTTTGGTATTCAGGAAGTACTCAACAGGGAAATAACCATTACATATATGCAATTGCATTTTAAATCATATGCATACCTGAGGAAGTGCTTTTTAAAAAACTTTCTACTCTTAGTGGATTAACCCAGTGGTTCTCAAACTGTGGGGTGGAACCCTAAGGGGGGGCACAACAGTTACTCAAGGGTGGGTGCAAGAAAATCAGACTGCAAGTACAGTAAATGTGGAAAAGAAGGGCAAGACTGTGTGTGTATGTGCATGCACCATTGGGGATAGACTGGTTTCTGTAAAACAGTGATGCAGAGTGTCTTTTGCTGTTATGCCTTCTTCCAACCTGAGACATAGCAAAAATCAGCTTTCCCTTTTTTATGCTTTTCCTACTTGGCTTCTCTGAATAGTCTATCATTGTCACAGCAGGCACATGCCCCATGGTGACCATGAGAGCCTTAAGATGGAGGGCGTGTGTGGCATGAGGGACCTGTGAGAGAGAGAGGAAGACAGAGGCGTGGGGTAGGGTATGGGGGAGTAGGATATGGAGCAAGAAGGCACCACATCCTACGATCATAAGAGTAAAAAGTTTGAGAACCTCTGGATTAATCCAACTCCTTTTATTGTCTTTCCCCCTTCTTTATCCTAAACTGACTCTTTCAAGTTTTCATAGAATCATGGAATCATAGAGTTGGAAGAGACCCCAGGGACCATCGAGTCCAACCCCCTGCTATGCAGGAACACCCATCAAAGCATTCCCAACAGATGGCCATCCAGCCTCTGCTTAAAAACCTCCAAAGAAGGAGACTCCACCACACTCCAAGGCAGCATATTCCACTGCCGGACAGCTCTGACCATCAGGAAGTTCTTCCTGAGGTTCAGGTGGAACCTCCTTTCCTGCAGCTTGAATCCATTGCTCCTTGTCCTCGTCTCTAGAGTGGCGGAGAACAAGCCCACTCCCTCCTCAACATGACATCCCTTCAAATATTTAAACATGGCTATCATGTCCCCTCTTAACCTTCTCTGCTGCAGACTAAACATACCCAGCTCCCTAAGCCGTTCTTCATAGGGCATGACTTCCAGACCCTTCACCATTTTGGTCGCCCTCCTCTGGACACGTTCCAGCTTGTCGACATCCTTCTTGAATTGAGGTGCCCAGAACTGGACACGGTATTCTAAATGAGGCCTAACCGATGCAGAATAGAGTGGTATAGAGTGGAATGGAGTTTTGGGGTCTAACTTTTTGTTTGTTTGTTTGTTTCAGATGCCATTTCCACACTGGACTGTTATAGTGCTATTATTCCACTTTCAACAATCTATGGAATTCTGGGGTTTGCAGATTAGGGAGGGTTCAGGAATAATAGCACTGTAACAGTCTATTGCAGAAATGTCCAGAGTGTGTACACTGAAAAAAAAGTGTTGTGCTTAGAACAGCATGAGGAACTGAATGAAAATGCAACTTGAGCTCTGGAATATTCCACATGTGAGGAAGTGTGTGACATGGTTAGTATTGGTGCCTGCTTTCGTATATCCAGGTGATATGATTGATGGTATAGGTAGGAGGATACAGAACATGGTTCAGCATAGAACACCCTTGTATTTTAATCCAGCACTGTCCATATGTCTAATTTACACTTCTGATTCAAACTGTGTCCAGAACTTTGTTATCATTCAAACAGAGCATGATTCTGAAAGCCTTTATCAATCAGAAACAGGCAGCATTAAAGACTTAATGTCACCCCTGTTGATTCTTCCCTGAAAACTTTTCTGTATTATCTTACACTTGACCTTATAAGTCGACTCTTGAAAACATCAATTTATAGCTGCGGGAGATATTTTTGGGAAAAAAAAGAAAGAGAAGAAAATAGAACTGTGTGATAAGTTTTGAGTTGGAAATGTGAAATGCCTCTCCATGGGATCAGTATCAGCTCAAACCAGTATGCGCACAGTTTCTCAGATTTGCTCTTGAGCTTGCAAACAAATCAGTGCAAACTGATTTACACAGCTAGAAACTGTTATCAAAAGTTACAGGATTTTTAGGCTAGTGGAGTGTCTCAAAAGGATTATATGGCAGACTCTTCTAGCACATTGTCATTATGGATTAAAGATTTTGAATCAGTTTCCAATAATGGAACAAATTTTCTCTCTTGGGAACCACTAATACGTAAGTTAGGGATTTTTCAAAGGAGTTTAATGAACTGTGACTAGCCAATGATTACTACAGAAACTGTCCCCCAAAAAGAACAGTTACAAATGAAGCCCAATAATCATCAATTCTATGGCAGCCTTTAATATTGGACTTGGGATTCTCCTTTCATAACCAAAAACAAAATAAAACCAAATAATTTTGAACTCTAAAAAGTTGCTAATTTCCACAAAAGGACTGGAATGCTATTTCAGGGTGGTCAGCTGGTTGTCATGGGCCAAATGGCATTTTTGACTTTTTCCTGTCACATCTCAGGCTGCCTCAGCTGCAGTTCTGTTCAGTTTCAAAAGATGTTTGCTAAGTGGCACAGAGGACTTCTATCTGAGAATCAAAAAATAGAGAACTTCCTTTTGGAGACCAAACAATTTATCCAGTTCTTTGGATCCTAGACTAAGGTTGTAACATTCTGCTACCCATGACATGAGGCTGCCCATCTATTTCCCTTGATATTTTTTTAGATAGTGAAACCATGGGAAGATGAAATCTTGAGCAGAAGGCCATATAGGAAAGGCGCTGTTTACTCATCTCCCCTTCCCTCCCCAAATCGTTCCCTCCCCAAGTATTTGTCCTAGCTACAGAGGAAAAGATACAATAATCACAGGAATGATTTTGAGGAGGAAATTGGCCAGAAGCAGAATGTTTAAGTTGTAATTTTCTCCACTAGAAAAGATCTTACCTGCCTATAGCTGCCTCTCTCTCTCTTTCTCTCTTTCTCTCCCTGTCCTTTCCTTCTCCCTCCCCTCTCCTCCACCATGAGAGATCTATTATCAATCTGCAATTGTGACCTTAAAGAAGTAGGGTCTTGAGAGAGGGAAGAACTTATTCTCTGTCTTTGTACATCTCTTCACATTTAAATGCTATTTAAATTGCTAACACAGAAATGCTGGCTACATGAATGAAAACACATTCATGGCATTACTGTGAGAAAAGTAATATAAATTAAATATTTTAACTTTAATAAATTACTATAATGAGTAATGTACTTATTGTTCTTTCTTTCTTGGAGCGTGACTTAGTAAGTTGAGAGGACATAATAAATGTCATCATGAATAAATACTTCTTGATTTGATTTTTTGATTTTTATGAGACTAAGCTTTATTTTCTTCACTGCCTCCCTGGATACTTTGTAGTGTGAACTGCAGTGATAAAATGAGAATTAAAGTAAATGAAATATAGAAAGACACGTAATTGTTTTACTTACTAAATGCAGGTACCTTTTATATCTACAAATCAAAAGAGATATTTTCCATGGCCGTTTGCTGTGTGCATTTTCGGATGCAGCCTACTTGGGTGCCTGCATCGTCCAAGGTAAGTGATATGAACAGCAACATGGTACCTTGTTTCAGGACCTAGGCCAGGAGTATTTACTGAAGTATTAAAAGCATTATGAATATTTTGTAAAATCAGTTTGGTTGGATGTAGGTTAAGTCGACCAAATGTCTGTCTCAGTGAAATCAGTGGGCCTTAACTTAGCTATGACTAGCATGTCCTGCTGATATCAGTAGAACTCACAATGATTACCTTAGTTTGGATTCAGCCCAATCATAATTCGGTATAGAGCTGAAACAATAGTGTTTGGCTTTCCTCTGCTTCAAGCTCTGTCCAGGTAATATATCTATGCATGATAAACTCATGTAGCAGTAACAGGTTCATACCTGAACTTAAGCCCTGCTAACAAGTTCTAGTGAATGGATGGAGGTTAAGGGAAGGGCTGATATTCATAATCCTGGTCCCTGTTCCTATATTTATTGAATATGGATTTCTTATGTGAACCACATTTCTGCTTCACTTTATATACGAGTGACATAGTGTCAGTCCTTCAGTAATTGTTCGTAAAAATCAGTGGGTTTTAATGGCTGCTTTTCAGTGATTTTTTGCTTTTTTAGTTCTACCTACGCTGTACTCTGCCTTGACCCTTGGGGAGCAGTGGATAACAAGTATTGTTATAAACTAGCAGATAAATAAATAGAAACACACAATTATTTATCTGCTAGTTTATTTCCTATTGCCTGGAAGTGTTCAGACAAGCATATCTCAGCTACATAAGCCAAGATACAAAAAAGTATTTTGATTGCGCATTACATCCAACCACCTTTTCCCGTCTTCACATGAGAAAGGAAACAAACCAGGAATTGTTCTATTGCCTGTAGTTACATCTATGTTAGGAAATAATAATTAATATTACTTTGCAAAAGACCACTTTAAAATCATGGCTTATTCCAAAGTTGTTAATCATAGTTTTTGAGATCAGACAATATGTGAAACTGTACTTAATGGAAGAAATTTTACATACTGGTTGTTTATTGTCTTGTGAAATAGTCAAGGGAACAATGAAGAGACTATAAGAGCATCCAAAAGGCTGTGTATATCTTATCTTACAAAGCCTAGACTGGATTGTCATAATCTGTTTTAAACTGGAGGCCACGCAGTGAATTTTGACAAAGCTCAAAGGCAGGATACCAGTATTCAAAATGAAATTAAAAAAAAAAGATAGAGAGGGGAAGAGAGAGAGACCCTATTAAAATTCACTTGATGACCATACCTGTAAAGCCCATCTTGGACCGTTTACTTATTTTTAAACCAGCAAACACAGTTGTTTTCTTTTGCATTTCTGTGCTCGGGAAGCAAGAGTTTAAAAAGCTCAGGAATAAAAAGGTCTTTGCTTGATACTGAAAAGCCATGAACTTTAATGCCAAGTGACCCTGCCTGGGGAGAGCATTCCAAAGGCAGTGTACCACAGCCAAAAAGGCCCTTTTTCCAGTGACCATCTGCTTAAACTTTGAAGAGATGGATGCCCAGAGAGAGGCTTCTACAGTTGACCTTAAGGTACAGCTGTGTTCTGAGGTAAGATGGCATTCCTTCTGGTACATAGGCTCCAAATTGTTATCAGGTTTAGAAATGGCCAACACAACAGCCATTTCTGCACCAGACTTTTATAGCGTTATTACTCCACTTTCAACATCCTATGGAATCTTGGAGTTTGCCGTTTCGGAAACTGCAAACTCCAGGATTCCATGGGATGTTGAAAGTGGAATAATAGCGCTATAAAAGTCTAGTGTGGAAGCGGCCAATATTAAAGACGATGAACAGAATCCCATTTGTACACAAAGCATCTATTTTTTTTAAGAAAAGTTTTAAATCACTTCATTCAGTAAATATTCAAGCCAAAGTACAAACAAGAATAATAAATCCATAAAATACTTCTGTAATAGAATTTGATTAAATTAGCTGCATTGTTTAGTAACAATTTATTAGATGTGCTTTCTCTTTTTTGTATTTTCATCTGCACAGCTGAGCTTGGTGACTATGACCCTGATGAGCATGTGGACAATTATGTCAGTGATTTTCAGATTTTTCCGAAACAGTCTCCCAAACTGGAAAGAAAAATAGCTGAAATACATAAAAATGAATTCAGGTAATTTAAAGTGATGTTTTAAAAAATAATTCTTGAACTATTATTGCTTTGTTTCTTATTATTCAGGAGATTCTGTTTTCTCTTTTAGGCTTGTATCTTAAGCCTTTACAAAATATGTATGGCTTTTGTCCAGGAGTCAGAAGTTGAAAGTTCTGTATGATATTTTTAAAAAAGTCAACAGGCACGCAAAGTATCTTGCTATCTATTTTGATTATATGATCCTGTTTGACTCTCCACTATGGCCACAATTCAAAAGAGATTTAAATATATCCATGCTTTTTGCTTTCAATAAATTTGAGCACATCTGCTTACATATAAGTTCCCAGCCTTTGTATTTTGCACAGTTGGTAAATACAACAGACAAGTTTTGTTTTTAAATTTGTATACTTTACAGCAAGGGTGGACAAACAGTAGATTAAGAGCTGTTGTTATTCTTTTGATTTTGTGTGGTAGATTAGAAAGGGTTCCCAATTTCCACTAAGAAATTGTTTCCAACTTAAATTAGGCTCCCCAAAAGAAGATACTTGAAGATATCATGCAGCTGTTGTCTATGCAAAAGGACTATGAGCTAAATTCAGTTCTGGTATTTAAAACAAATTCCAAAGTTCAGAATGTACATCTTTCTCATGTGCAAAATGTGCATCTTTTTGCGTTTGGAGTTGGAATATATATATATGTGTGCGCACGCACCCCCCCATACACACACACACACACACACACACACACACATATTTATATGTGAGGCGAGAGACAGACAGACAGATATGAATGATGCACCAAGCTTGACTTCTGGGCAGTCTAGCCTTACAGCACAGTAATAAGCACAAAAAGACCTTCCTGCTTCCCTCCCCAATTTTTCCAAAAACCCACAGTTTGTATCTTAGATCAATACTGTTCAAAGTGCTGGTCTGCAGATTGGTGCCAGTCCATGAGCAGTCAGCTTCCAGTCCACTGTGAGTTTCCAGGAAAGAAACACCTGATATATGGTGAAGATATGGTATCAGTCGCTGGACACTGAGGATGGGGAGATTGCTGTTCTTGCACATTCAACGGCTTGAGATGCAGTATCTTAGATCACAGAAGGCACATGAAAAATTAACATAAAACATACTTAGATGGGGGGAGGAATCATGTCATCCAAATGTTTCTGGCCTATGAGAGACACATTATTCCCATCTCTGACTGAGATCATACCTGGAGCTTTTTTCAAGGATGTGACAAATATTTTCCTATTATAAATGAGTGTTATTGTTGTGTGCCTTAATCTCATTTCTGACTTATATGAACTCTAAGGCAAACCTATCATGGGGCTTTCTGGGGCTGAGAGTGTGTGGTGTGCTCAGGGTCACTCAGTGAGTGTTACCACTACTGACAGATGGTACTTTTTCTTTTTCTTTTTCATTTTCTTTCTCTTTCTCTTTTTCTTTTTTTTGGGGGAATTATTTTTAAAGATAAGAATGTGGTTACTTCAGTGGCCCCTTTGGAATTTTAACTTTTCAGGCAATACTTTTTATTTTTCATGAAGAGCTGCTTTATTTGGTTGTTGTGCCATGCACAATCTCAACTATTGTTTAAATAGCATCATACTATAAAGGTTAGTGCTTCTTTCAATAAATGTAATTTTCTTTCCAGAAGAGGATTACATGAGAGGGTTAAGAATTACTTACAGTGTCCTTAATGGAGTAGTTTGTATGCAGAATATGTTTTCTCCTATGATGTATATTTTTATAGTTAAATGAAGACTAGAAGAAAAATTGAGAACAGTGTCTCTCTTGTACTTGTTACTATAATAGACTGCTTTGGGCAAGCATGCCCCCTTGAGGTATTCTGCTCCAATGAATTATTAGGAATACTGTATCTTCTTACTATCCTGCATTAGAGGGAAAAAAAAAAAATCAGAGGCAATATTACTGAGAAAAATTTTGTTTTATTTTATTTTATTGAAATGGCATTTAACTTAAAGGATGTCAAAAGTTTTTTTTTTTAATTTAAGAAAGTGAGACAACTAAAAGTGAAGGCTGGTTGAAATGCAGAATCAATGGGCAATAGGCAACCATGATTATTTCCAGCATCAAGTGCCTGTCTTTTCTATTGTTAATTTGTGAATTTTGCTGACTGAGGAAGACAGATAGAGATGTTTTGTGAAGTGATTTGCATAGGGGCAAGGGTAGTGTGTTTGATTTAGATAACTCTTAAACTATAACAAGCTGATTTGGAGAACTATGGGATATTTCTGGAGTATTAGTTTTCTAAATAATTGTCTCTCAACCTTTTTCCAACCATGGCTTCTTTCTGACCTTGTTTCCTTCCTGTAGCCCCCCTGTCCTACTGGTAGAAAGATAGTTATTTAAATGTTTTGTTTGTAAATAGAACATGTTTTATTTATAATTTTTATAATTTATAAAAAATACAATTACATAAAAATTTATACTTTTAAGTATTTCTTGATCAATGTGACCCTTGTGCTTGATGACCAGAAACAAGCCTTTTTATATTGAGTTCTATTGCTGTGAGTGATAACTGAAGATCACCTCTGTCCATTATGTTAAAGTGATTTCGTATTTGGCTGAGTAAATAATTCACATGACTGAAACCTGATTCCACCAAATACAAAGTAGGAAATGGCATGAAAAACAATTTTGTTTTGCCCCAAAGCTGTGGAAACTTTTTAGATATTGTACTCTTTCTCCAAAAATGGTGTTTTTCTTGACTGAAAGTTACTTTGGCTGCTATGTCACTTTGTCGCTCTATGAGCACTTCTTGCAAAGAAACATCAGCATCAGCAGCATTCACAGCAAATGGAACAACTACCCAGATGGGAATATCCATGTCCAGCAGATCATGGGAACGAACTTCCATATGATTATACAGTTGCTTCAAATGATTCACGTGCACACTTATTTCATCATCTTTCAATTCATCACTAACTGCTGCCAAAGAGGAAAATTGTGCAAATTCTTGACATCCAATATTTGGAAAAGCTTGACTTTTCCAAGAAACCCTGTAATTATCTCCTTGCTTGAAAAAGGTCACAATTCCTGCCCTGTAGTTGTTTGTTTAAAAATTGAGCTTTTTGAAGACATCACATAGGTAAAATATATCACATTTAGTGGAGGTCATCTTTTCTTCCATTGCCTTGTCTCTGAAAAATGTCACAACTGATTGCCACAAAGCAACAAAATGACAAAGGCAGTTACCTTTGGACAGCCAATGGACTTTTTTATCCAATAATAAGCGTGTGAAGTCTTCGTTACTGTCCTCACAAAGCTGTTGAAACAGGCGGTCCTGAAGTGCATTTGATTTAACATAATTTACTGCTTTTATTACAATCTGTAGAGACTCATGCAAGCACCCTGCTAGTATGTTTGAAAGCAAGTGTTGTCAGTGAACTACACAGCGAATACAGAATACTTCTGGCACAACACTATTCAAATATGCAATAAATCCCCTGTATCTACCTGTCAGAGAAGCAGCACCATCAATAGTACAGGCCAGAATGTTCTTAAGAGGGATATCTTTCTCACCAAAGTATCTCTTTACTTCTTCAAAAATTGTTTCATCTTTAGTATCTGTTTTAAGCTTTTGAGCAAATAGCATTTCTTCTTTCAATTTGTTATCATGCAAATATCTAATATAAGTTATCGGTATTGCTGTGTTATCTGGAAAACACAATTCATCAATTTGCAAAGCAAACTTCTTTAACTGTGAATCTAGTTGGTTTTCAACATCTTTTGCCATTTTATCAATACACCTCGACACTGATGAATTGCTCAAAGGGATGGATTCAATAATTTCATGAGCATGTTGGTTCATGATAGTTGAAATAACAGACACTGCTGGCAAAATCAAAGATTCCCCTTTAGTGTGTGGTTTTCCTTCCTTGGCTGTTAGTTTGGATATCTTGTAAGATGCGATTAAATCTTTGTCATTTAAAACCAGTTTCTGAACAAACGTTTTCTTCAGTGTAGGTCTAGTTTCAAATTTGTCTTGCAGTGCTCAAAAATATTCCAGTGGTTTGTCCTTCTTGTCTTTATGAGACGTTTCCAAACACTTCTGCAACTTGCATGGACGCATACTCTCATTGAAATGTGTGATTGTATATATCAAACACATAGGTATCATGTGGTCTTGTAGTGACAGAATAAATCCGTAGCCAAGATACTCGACTGAGTAATGTCGACATTTCTTTTTTGTGGAGGTAGCCATGGGGTATCTAAAAGTAAAAAAGCAAAATTCGATACAGATGCAGACTAATTTTACATATGTTTGCAACTACAAAATAATAAGATCACTTCTCAAAAATAAAACAGGCATTAGAACATTTGAACAAAGACAAATGAAAAATTATGTCTGATCCTGATAGGTCTTTACGATGAGAAGCAACTAAACACAGCAACCATGGAAGGAATGGCAAACACAAGATTATGTGCAGAACTCTTGCATGCAACAGCATATCTCCTTTGGCAGTAATACTTACACAAAGAAACAGTACTCTATACACTAACATTGCCGCAGCCACTCACTTTGCCCATGACAAATGAGATGTGGACAGCTTGGTGTGCACAGTGGTGGAGTGCAGAAGTGGGAGGGAAAAGGAAGCGGAAGCAACATTGCTGCAGAGTGCGCATGGTGATCCATCCTTTGGAAGCATGGTTACTTCTCTGTTCACTCTACTTCTCTGTTTCCTTCACTTCTCTGTTTTCTTTTTTCTTTTCTGTTTTTTTCTCAGTCACTTCTCTGTTTTCTTTACTTCTCACTTCCCTCTGTGGCCCCCTAGTCTTGTGCTGTGGCTCCCCATTTACATGATTTTCACCTATGGCCCCCTTGGAATATCCTGGGGGCCCCAGAGGGCCATAGAGCCCCTGCTTGAGAAAGGCTGCTCTAAGTCACCCTGAACTGAATCTTTTTCTCCCACAGCTCTGAGAACAACAATGCATCCACAGTGCATTTTTTTATACATTTTTCTCAACGCACTGTGTGTAAACTAATTGCCTAGGTAGGGAGAAGGGGAGAAAATGGACAATATTGTGACTGACAGAAAATAACTTTACCAGGCTCTCCTTTTCACTTCTAATCCTGTTGTTCTTTGCAGGGAGGTAGAAGATTTAGCCCAATCAGAAGGCTGCAGCTATGCCTGAATTTTTCATTATATTCTGTTAAAAAGCAAATAAGTGATTCCTAATGATAATAAATGGTCATAAAGCTTCAGATGTCCTGAAGCAAAGTTTTAATTTAGACCAAGTCAAATAGGCATCTCCAATTCATCTTAGCTGCTAAATTGCCAAAGTAGGATCTAAACTGAATATTTTGGCCAGTGTCTCCTAATAATGACATTTTAGAAGGTGCACAGATCAACTGCATGCAATCAACTGCACAGATCAACTGCATGTTAAACACGCATATTCTTATGTGGGATGTAAGTACAAAAAGTCATAATTTCTGTTCCATGTGCAGAAGTCCAAACAGACAACTTATGATCTCTTCACCTCATTTTCCCAGTGGGGGTAAAAAAGTGGGGGGAGAAGCTTTAAAAAAGAAAAAGAAAAAGGAAAGGAAAGAAAGAAAAAAAATGAGGTCCAAAACTGATTGCATTTTAAATATGTTTATGTTTTACTGCGTCTCAATATCATTTAAAAACAACATTTCCTTCGGGCCATTTCTCATTGGACCTGTAATGTATATGTAAAGTTTTCACATAGTATGGTTCCTCTACCTCTATATCCTGTAAAAGACTGAATATTCTTTGCCTGTTGATCTTTGTCTTGTCAGATTTCCCAGAGTATGCCATTTTGCTCATCTGAGTCCCCAAGTCTGCAAAGACTGGTCTTACCCAATGCTCAGATCAACATCAGTATCCTGTTAAATCTTAAGCATTGGATTATCAGGACATTATCACAGGAGAATGAGTTGAAGCTGTATGACTAATATTTCTTTTCCTTGAAAAGGTTTAACAGACAATCATACTGTCCTTAAAGCAACGGTATATTTACGTAGACCTTATATAGTCTAGGAATCTTCATATGTGTACTGCAATACATAACAAGATTTTCATCTTTTTCAGAACTGTGGCATTGATCTATAGCCTACTTCCTGGAGTATATGTCTAAATATGTTTCTACACTGGGCTTTGTTTGGATATCAGTTAATCAAAAGATCAAGAAAGATCCACTGCTTTCCTTTCTTAGAAGTTCAGAGTGTCAGTTAAACCACTGTGAAGCAGCAGCCAAGAGAGCAGACCAGCTTTGCCAAGAGCAAGCTTCGTTCCTTGCTGCTCAAAGGCTTCAGTTTTTTAATCATTCCCATCTTCTATCTATCCAATCAGATACAGGTCTCACTAGTGTCCTTTAATGTCACCATAATCTTCCCTGCTAACTGGAAGGGAGATTTCAGTGGCCATTTATATGGAGCTGCTTAAGGGACCATTCACTTGAGGGTGTCACTATCCCCTGTTGCTGGCTGCCTGCCATTATATGATTGCATCAGCTTATATCATTCTTCAGATGATAGCATCAGATATGAGTAACTCTGTGATACCAATGCAGTATGCCTTTTTGTTTGTTTTGTTTTACTGCAGTCATTTGATTAATATTTCTCTGTTAGGCTATTTTGTTATCTCCTTTGTTTTGAATTAGGTGGCTGAATGCTGGAACTAGAGTGTAAGCTTGCATTTTTAATATGTTGCTGACTGACGCACAGAGCTCGTACTTTCCATAAGACACATACTTTCCTTCCATTTTCCAATATCTAGGCTTCAGGGTCTTAAACTGTGCAGAATGTGTATAAAAAAATATAGTGTCCAGCCTGTAGTGCCATGATTCTGGTGTAAAATTGTCCCCCACCCCGGCTCTTTCCCTAGAAGGAAAGCTGTCTTTTTGTGTAAGGTTGACTGACAGAGACATGTATATCAGGAGTTCAGAATTGCTCAGATGCCATTTTAGGCTGTGGTTTAGCATTACATGAACCCCATTTTATTCAGGGCTCACGTGCTATTCCTTCCCTTTCCTATGCAGCTAGGAAAGAAGGAACGTGGAAGCTTTAATTTTCACATTCCTTTCAAATGGACTTGTTGTTGTATAGAAATCAGGATCTCAGATTACGCTTATGAAGCTGGCTTGTTGAAATGTGAAGTACAGCTTCTGATTTTGATGAAGGGACAAGGTGAGTTTAGGGGAATGTGAAATGAAAAACTTTCTCTCGGCTGCATAAAAGAGGATGAGGGGAACATGCAAGGATTGTTCAGATAGTGCTAAAATAGATCTAACTGCAGTTTACTGTGCTGTCCAGATGCTGCTAGTGTGTTTAGTGCTCCAAAGTTGTAGGTATATGTGCGTGTATATATATATTAACGGCAAAACATAAGCTGCACAAAATATCATTTCAGGTTACAGGAGATTGCAGAGACAAATCTAAAGACAGCATTTTATTTTTAAAAAAGGCTTGGGGAGAAGAATCAAGGAAACAACAACAGAAAGGAAAATATAGCACTATGATTTACATGAAAAATGTTTTCAAAATCATTCACAAATTAAGATTTGTTTTAAAAAATTCCCTTGGCTTTAGTGTGTTAGAAGCTGAACTGAACTTTTTAATATTTTGTGCAGAATACTTAATTCATTCTATCTTTGCAAGGAGCTCAGTTTAAAGTTAAGGACAAATTGAGGTACTTTGCACTTTAAAATTTCCTATAGTTTTTTAAAATTAAATGTTCTACATTTGTGACATCACATGCTCATTATTATTAGTAGATAAAATATTGCTTCCACCCTCTATTTTATACATCAGAAAGGGTTCATTACTAATGCAACATAGGGTCTTGCTGGCTTAAAAAGTTATTACTTTATTTCATCAGTGCTGAATATTTTTCAATTAATAAGCATGAAGTGCCTGTGATGGCACTTGAAGATCTTGCTCTTTGAGTCTGTATTAATCAATCTACACTAAATATTACTCTCTTATCTTTCTTTTGAAATCACCAGTGCACTTTTAAAAAAAGTCACTCCACAGTAATTATTTACTAAGCACTTTCAATAAGTTTTAATGTAAATTAGCTAACTTCTGAACATGCTTAAAAAAAAAACTCTTTGGGGTGATTAAAACATGATTATTTTATTGACATTTTCAGTGTTTGTTTATAGCAATAGCATGTGTATTTCTATACCGCTTATCAGCTAAGTGCTCTCTAAGCGGTTTACAATGTGTTAGCTAATTGCCTCCAACAAGCTGGGTACTCATTTTACTGACCTGTGGAAGGATGGAAGGCTGAGTCAACCTGGCAGGATCAAACTCACAACCTTGTGGCTGCAGTACCAGCATTTAACCATTGCGCCACCATTTTATGACAATAGTGACGATAATATATATTCTTTTCTAGAGTATAATTCTGCTGTTCATATGAATATGAATTATCCCTTTGCAAGATATGTGGAAAGACTAGGTCTGGACCACACCCATAGATCCATTGAATGTGATAGAATACACAAATTAATCTATCAGTCTACTCTGTGTTACTAATGACATATTTAATCTCAGAGAAAGAGAGAGACTGACAGACAGACAGAGACAAACTTGTGTACCTTTTTAGGTGTGGAGAGTTAGTGGACTGGATCAGAGTCTGCTGTTCTATGAATGGAGAGGCTTCTTCCATTCACTGGAAAAACTGGTCTAGGAGATTCTCCAGCTGAACAAAAGACAGATGATCCCCTTCCCACTTTTCATTCTTGCTTCAGAATTGGGTTTATCAAGGATCCTAAAAGGAATCCTTCTTTATTGTTTTCTATGCTGGTTCTTGAGTTTTTTCAACCATTAATCAAGGAAAAAATTGCCACAGTATATTTATATGGATTTCTCTATGTGAAGGGGGAACACGGCACTGGCCTTTTGTTTCGTCTGTCTTGTATTTTAGGCTTTCCACTGTCTGAGAATGCATTTTTCTTGTTAGGTATATTATTATATTGTGCTGAATGCTGTTGAGTCACTGAATTCCTTTCAGCTGCATATTTACAAATTAACATTTTCCTCCTCAATCATTTTTAAGTGTTATTAACTGAGATGATTTTTTTTTAAAAAAAAGTTGTATTCTTTTAGTGTTTTTGCTGTGACTATTGAGAACAATGAAGCAAATGTCTGGGTTACAGCTTGTAGCATATACTGACATTTCAGTTTGTTTGATGTGCCATTTTGCCTAATTCAGAAGAGCTGTTTTTATTAATTAGCGCATATGATTGAAACAATGTCCCTGTCTCTTGCTCCCTTCCTGGGGCAGTGAAAACACTGTCAAGACTTTATGGAAATATGACCCTCTTATAACCTGTTCTCCAGGACTGATAGGGCAAGTGGAATCTCCTAAGAAGGTGGTGACAGAAGCCACATGACAGTTTTAGAAGATGGTGATTAATTAGGTCTTGTAAACTTTTCATCAAGGGCTGTAGTTCTCCTGAGTGAATAATAAAGGGATACTACCCTAATTGGACTGGAATATTTTGAGTCATTAATGAAGATCTAAACAGATACTCACCTTCCTAAGAAACATGACGTGTCAATGATTAAATGAAAAATAGGAAGTCAGTGGGCAGATATTGGCAGGAAAGTAAGTTCTGAAAGATTCAGTAGTACAGTTTGGTTATATGAGTGTGGTGTGTTTTCATCCAAAGATGCAGCTTCCCACTTTGAATAATTAATTCAGGTTATGAGAGATCAGTATTTCAGTCGCGCCTGTGAGACAGCTTGACTGTGCAGATCGTAACTGACCTTTTTACAGGTGCCATAATTTTAGCTTCCTGATGTGCTACTTATTCCCTTGAACAAAAGATCTTTATAAAGTTTATACGTTTGCCACGATGCATTCAGTGTGAAGGGAAGACACGCTATTTGAGCAGTTCATATTAGCTGCTGCCATTCCTTTGCATACCCAGTTCTGATTCCACTTTTGATTCCAGTTCTTTCACTTTGATCCTTGCAACTTGTACAGTTGTTTTTAATGCGTGTGTGAGACCAGCAGCTGTCCCAGATTCCAAGTGTTGGATGTCAGCAAAGACTGAACAGAATTTCCCCTCTCATACTGATGCGAGACACTTAAGACTGTTGCTCAACGGCTGACCCCACAGTGGAGCTATAAGCAAGTATGATATTAAAGTGAGCTTTTGAACTGAATTCCTTAGATCTTCCCGTGGTCTGGAGAAAGCCTTTTATTGTGTAGTTTGAAACTGTTTCAGCTGAATTTAGGGCTTCACAATAACATGTGCCAAAAAGTAAACAATTTTCTGCTCTTTTTCGTATTACACAAATAGCTTTGAAGTGAATAAAGGATATTCCTTATGGTTGTTTGCAATTGCAACCCCATTGTGTATACCCCTTTACAGTAGATTTTTCACCTACTGCACATTTTGGTTTGCTTTTCTAGCTTACTGGGCATCAACCTTAGGACTTGCATTGTTGCCATTCAGATCAATTAGGTACAGTTCAGTGTTGAAAAAGTGATCATTCAGTACTGAGAGATAAGTGAAACAGGCACTCCTAAGTAACTTTAAACATAAAAGTGCTACAAGCTGCTCACCTAAACACACCTGAATAATGGGGCCACATATACCCTACAATAAAAATAACTAAGGGTTATAATACCCAAGGCAAGTAAATTGCAAGTACAACAGGATATAGCATCTTTGGCTGGGACTTGTCAATGAAGTTGTTCCTCTTCTGTTGTTCTTCTGGTGGAAGATCATTTGGAAAGCATTTCTTTTACAAAGGAGGTCATTAACTGATTTTTTGTTTATAAAAGAAACACTTTCCAAACAGGCTCCCACCAGGAGAACAATAGAATATGCACAACATCATGTGATAAGTCCTAGCCAAAGATGCTATTATACATACTCCTGTACTTGCTATTTGCTTGCCTTATATGATAAGCTCTTAAAACATAGTTTTAGTTACACTGCTAAAGGAGGAGATCATCTTTCAATGCATTATATTACAATTGGCTAGCCTGGGGAAAACCATAACTACAAACTATTTATGGATTAGTTATTGCAAAAACCAATTACAATTTATTTGTAATAAGTTATTTCTAAACTCTGTTTAGACTAGTGCATCAGTAGACTAAACAGTGCTGACTGAACATGTCCAATGGCATTTCAATAAAATTTATTAAAATATATCTAGGATTGCCAGTTCTCAATGCCCAGTTCCTTGTCTCCAGTTTTCATAGGTCATCTCCAGGTGGGAGACAACAGTACAAGTTATTCGGTTGTAGTTCAGCTCTATGCAAAAGAAAGAAGCTGTGTGGACATCTCCAACTCACATAGGAGAGCACCAGCTTGCTACAACTTGCAAGGATTCATTCATTTTTTGCTGCAACTTGCAAAGACTCTCCACATTTTTACTTAGCTTCCTCCTTTCCTCCCAGTTGTTGTTGCACGAGGGTTTGCTCTCTGTTCTGCATCCACCGTCTGGATAGAAGCAAGTAGGCTAGATTAAATGTTCTTTATCCTGTTTTCCTAAGTAAGTGAGAAAAAATAATGACCTTATTTCATCTTCTCTTGAAGACAGCTGCTTTAGCTAAAATTCCTCTCTTAATTACCAAACAGGAAAATGTGTTCTGTGTGTGTGTGTGTGTGTGTGTGTGTGTGTGTGTGTGTGTGTGTTTCAATGACAAGCAGTAACCAGCTGTGGTTGGTATATAATGCATAATACTTAATGAGATCACCAGGGGCTAGAAACTTCAGACCCTAGGATGATGCTGAACTGGCAACTCTGTTTATATCCCACTCTCTACCTAAAGAACTTGAGGCATCATCTTGCATCATGCCAATATATAGAAGATGAACTGATATTAGTTACCGCCATACTATAAGTACTTTACAGTGTGCTAACTACAGTAAAACAATGTTTTAACCGACATGGGGCAAAGATACCTTGCCTATTATGGTTATCTGCAAACACTTTTGTTAGCAGAAAACAATAGTACAAGGCTGTGTGCCAGTTACCATCTCTGGGCCTGAAAACATAACATTTTTTTCTTTAAAAGAAAGAAATTAGCCTTAAACTTTCACCCTCATGCATGGCACTATAGTATAGTATATCTGGGCTGCAGGGGGAACAGGGAAGCATACCATTGATACAACTTCAGTGAATTCTGTGTGGAATTTTTTTTGTGTACGAAGGTTGGGTCCTGTGTGGCCAGTAATTCCTTGCCTGCATGTTTCAGTGAATCAACTCATTGGACTGGGTTATTATAAATCATTTTGGCTGCAAATCTTATACCCCGTCCTATACTTGGGCGTAAGCCACATTGAACACAGTAGAAAGGTACATATCAACCAACATTTCACAGATAAAATCTGTGACTTGAATGCCTAGCAATATCACAGTGCAGTCAAGATGGCAAAAGTTATTAATGAGGAATAACAGGCAAAATCAGAGAGGCAACAACAGTTTGCTTTTGCTTATTTCTGCTGGGAAGGACAAGATTCTGCTCCGTCCTTTCCTCACTGCTAAGTTAATCAAGCTCACTAAGCAATTGACTAGAAGGGAGCTGAATATAAACCTCTTCACTTGACCTGAGTGAGCCCTACAAGCAGGTTGCTCAGGTTGAGTTCCCGCAGCCAGTGAGTTCAAGCTGAAATTTGAATTCATTGGCTGCCGTTTCCTTTCCCACCAGGCTGCTTGGGGCTGCACAGCCTCCTGGAAAGAGAACCTTGCTGCCCATCGTGGCAGCAAAGAGCCACCCCCATCCCCACTGTCCTGTGCCCGCAAATTCACCACTCAGTAAATTGAGCAGTTCTATTACTTTTAAAAAATTCATATTGTTACTTCCAAAAGTTAACAAACTGCAGATAACATCATTATTTTTTATGTGTTCCAAAACCACACCACACCTTATGGAGTGCTTCTGCAGGCAGCATTTTGGTCAGGGTGACTTTGTTTCAGGTGCATTTTTCCAAGCTGGGAAATGTCCATGCAAAGATGGCTTCCTGGATGAACCAATGAGTAGATGATGTCAAGGATGTGGCCATGCCCTCATGTCATCTAACCCAGGGAAAGGTACATCTATATCTCTGTGTCTGTCAGTGTCTAGGGGAGGATCATCTGCTTCTCTGTCCAGATAATGTTGTATAGAGTTGTGGCTTTGGTCTGCTGGGTATTTTTGTTTGCTTTTTCTTACTTTAATGGAAGATACATGGACGAGTATTTAAATGCCTTTCCCCATTCTGCTACCTGTTTAACTGCTTTTCATAATCTTCTCTTCTGAATTAGGTTTTTTTTAAATAATTTTATTATTATCAAAGTTATAACAATTAGCTTTTTTAATACTTCTCCAGGGACCTACTTCAGTAACATTTGCAGAAAATTAAGTATTCTGCTCAGAAAAGATTATCTCCTTTAAACATTTCTGAAAAGATTCCTTCTTATAAAAATGTTGAATGTAGCATCTTTTGTTCATCACGATCGTAGTTCTTTTTCTCTCTTCTATGAGCCGAACACTTGACGTTGTGTAGGAGGTAACTAAGTCTTTCACAGTTTGCTTCGGCTTAAATTTTTAATTGTTTCAAAGCCCAAATTGATAATGATTATAATATTAATTTTCTTGGTTTTCTAGCCCATTCCATTTCCAAGTTTGAGACAATGTAATATTCATTTGCATAGACTTGGTCCTTTTATTTCCCTCCTCAAATAGACCTCCTATTGAGTGGGTAGCTGAAGATGTTGGGGAGTGAACTTGGGCCCTCCTGCATATAATATGGGGGCCTACTATAGAATTATATGTGACCCCCCTATATGGTTGAATTTTCATGCAAAACAATGTAACTTGGAATTTGGAAGAAAAAATGAAATTGGGATTGGAAAATAGCACCTGAAAGGAAAAACTTGGAAAAATAACTTTTTGAACTCCAAGAGCCCACTTGTAGGCATGGCCACTGAACACATAGACCTGGATGTGAAAGAATTGCTTAGAGAAACCCTGTCTTCTTCTCCCATCAGTTTAGCTAAGCTCCAGTCTGCATTAGGATTGGATATACTGCAGTTTGGTCAGCATTACTTCCAATTAGAAAGAGTAATTGTACTTCACATATATCAATACAATAGCAATAGCATGTATATTTCTATACCACTTATCAGCTAAGTGTTCTCTAAGCGGTTTACCATGTGTTAGCTAATTGCCCCGACAAGCTGGGTACTCATTTTGCTGACCTGTGGCAGGATGGAAGGCTGAGTCAACCTGAAGCCCAGCAGGATTGAACTCAAAACCTTGTGGCTGCAGTACTGGCATTTAACCACTGCACAACTGGGATCCCAACTGTTCCTCAGATAAAACTTATTTATTTCAAGCTAGCACAACTCTTGACAATCAGTTTTCTTAACCTCAGCAATTTAAAAATTCTAAGTGTGGAACCAGAAAACTGTTTACATCATTGCAGCTGCTTAAAAGTTACTGCCTGGCATATCTAAGGCCCTTTCCGCAACTCACCTTTTCTCGGCGCCGGGCTGTAGGGATCGTGCAAGCAGCCTCCAGTGAGAGGCTTTCGCGTCCCCACTGCTTCAGCTCTGCACGAGCTGCCTGCTCCCAAGCAGGCAGTGTGAGAGCCCCGCCTCTTCCTTCCGCAGCACAGCCTGGGAGTTTCCCAGGCTGCGCTGTGGCAGGAAGTGCGACCGCCGCAGCTCCGGAGGCTCCGCATGCATGGCAAGTCTGCACGGGGCCCTGGAGCAATGCACGATCATGCACCATTTTCGGCTTTCAGCCGAAAATGAAAAAGTGCGTGAGCGGTGCCTGCCTTACCCAGGAGCATCACGCAATTGTGAGTGCATCATGCAGATCGCTGCTCACAATCACACGACGCTCCAGGCGCCCTTTCGCATGGCAAATACTGTGCAAAAAGGGCCTAAGTTACCTGGTAGTCTATACTCATGTGGCAAGTTTGGCAATGTCATGGTTCCACAAGTGTAACCATGATAATTTTGTTATCAGGAGATTATCAGGTCGGAGAATCCTATTGATATACTTCGCTGGTGCAACTACACCAGTGGGCCAATGACAGCAGGAGGAAGTGCGTGACCAAGGAGCATCAGAGTGTGGTCAAGAGGGTAAAAGAGCACACAAGCTAGGAGAGGCCACAGAAGTTTGCTTTTGCCTGAGCCTACTGGGAAGGGCAAGATTCCACGTCCTCCTCTCCTCTACTCCCCTGCTAAGTTAATTAGGTGCAGTAATTGAAGTAAGCTGAGGGTGAAGTGGGAGGAGAAGAAAAAGAAATTGGTACACTTTAAAAACTGCTATGCAGTGATTACTCCATCAAAGATTAGCCGCCAAACTTGATAGTTAAAGCAATAGCTAAAGCCAAACCCTAAGTGACAAAAAAGAAATATAATAGCATTTTGCTAACTTTGTGATCAGGAAGGTGACCATTGGGGCATAGTTTCTCCCACACCTGGTCTTTTCTTCAGGCGGAGTGTACAGATATACGCAAGGCTTCACTCCAAATGAGCAAAACTGAATGACATGGAATGCAGCCTGGAGAAAGTTTGTGATTTATCTGAAAGTATTATGTGTCACAGGCATGCTGCCAGATTCCAAACTAGTGGTGGAGACATAGCGATGCCTAAAATGTCTTTGTTTATTTCCTTGTTTATTTCCAGAGTAGGAAGGAATGCACCTTTAATTTGAGTGATTCTTTTAAATGAATTGAGGAAGTATACCATTGGAAACCTAGGCTGCAGTTTATTTCTTATTAAGTTCCATCTCCTCCATGTGCACCAGAAGACAGCATATATTTGAAAGACATTTGATAGCCCCTGCTTAACTGCACAGCTCGCTGGAGTCCCAAAAGTATGTGAAAAGCATCTGGCTTAATCCAAAAGGATTAGGCGCTATGACAGAGTAACAGCAGAATCATATGAAAGATCTCCTATTTCGCCTCTTGTCCATGGTAAATATTATTGGCCAAAACTGTTTGTATATATTTCTCATAACTATTGTCCTTTGTGTGATTTTCAGGGGTCTGAGTCCAGCTGTTGCAGAGTTTAATTTATTATTGAAAGCACATTCTTTAGAAACCTATGGTGTTGATCCACATCCTTGCAAGGTAAAGAATTTATTAAAGCAAAACAAATGCTTTCTGTCCCCATATTCAAGGCCATATTCCTTCCATCTGTGTATCATGAGACATGTGCAACTCCCTGTGTGCAGCAGGATTGCAGGTGAGAAAGGGTGTGAGTGGAGGAAATTATTGTATGCAGAGCAGCCCAAGCCTGAAGGAGAGGGGAATTTACATAGAGGGGTGGATCATTCCAGTAGCAACTAAAGAGATGTACACATAGTGCATTATGTGAGGAACACATGACCCCCTCTCTACATATTGTTGGACTATAACTCCTCACTGATAGAGATGGATGATGTAGACTGAAGTCAGCAACATCTGGAGGGATACACATTCCCCCAGATGTAAGCATACTCCTATCCTCTTATACAATAAAAGATTTTTGTTTTATTTCGTTCTGTTTTGTTTTAATAAATCTACAAACTATTTTGTAGAGGAAAGTGGTTGGATATATATTTGATTGGCATTATAATAACACATACTACAAAATTATCCATAGTCTATTAATGTTTAAAACATTTCTATAATATCTATAAAACTATTCTGGGATACATAAGAAAGCAGTTTTTTGTAGGCACCGTAAGATGCATAATGGTCCTTTGACAGCAAACATGACCATAAACAGAGATCTCCTATAGAAACTGGTGTACTTAACCTTATGCGTATCTGGTTCAGTGGTACTAAGCTAGTTTAAGTGCTAGAGTGCTAGCTTAAGTGGGTTGTTGGTCTTACAGTAATTACACAATACCACACAGAATATGTTTTGTTAATACTGTTTACCTATCTGCTGATTGATGATGTTTAAAGTTGCAGGCTATGGACCAAAGCAGATATTTCCCTTGTAATGGTAATGTGAAGTCCCAGTGAGCAATTAAAGGGAAAATCTGTGGGTGATTTAGTCCCTTCCATACCAGTTTTCCTCTGCAAATGCCCTATTTAAAAACCTTTCTCCCTGTCAGGGCTCTGAGACTAGAGTGATACAGTTTCAGCAAAGATTAAAAACTTTGGATTAAAAATGGTATTGGAGTTACCAGGATATTTTACGTGGGTAAATATTTTGGCTAAGGATTGTGTCACATTTAAATAGGCTTAATCACAATTCTTGATGCTCATTTGAATGGAAGAATCATTCAAGCAGCCTTTTGGGACCATATTAGACCCAGTTCAGCCAGTTGTTCTGTCAGTGCAGCCCCTATCTGTGTGGGAAGGTATCTTGGAAAAGCAATTTCTATATGATTAGCTGGATCTGAAGTGCAGCTCACTCTGGTGAGGAAAGATTGATCTAAGCTGGGGTCAAGCATGGAAAATATGAGGAAGGCTGCTCCTGGATTCCTGAGAATGATGTCGATAGATAGTTGGAACTGATTAGCAATAATATATCTCGTTTGAGTTAAGCAGAGAAATCACGGGCAAAATCATCACTATTGTGAAGTAGTATAGTGTGCCTATTAAGATATGTTTCCCCAATAGTGCTTCTCTGTTCATCACTTCAAAAGTATATTTGCAGTGATAACAACAATAATAACAATAATAACAATAGCAACAAATAATAAAATCTTTTTAGGTAAACTGCCATAAAGCAAAACTTGCACATTTTTTTTGTTTCTAAATATCAATTTAAAAGCAAATTCATAGGAACTGCTTCCAGTAGGAGGACATACATATTTTCCTTCAATTAAGTTTTTGTATATTTGCACTCAAACCCCCATGTCTCTAATTTAAACATTTCTTCTTCTTCTTTTTTTCAAGGATTCAACTGGGACCACAACATTTTTAGGATTCACAGCCACAGGTTTTGTAGTTTTCCAGGGAAATAAAAGAATACATTTGCTAAAATGGTGAGCTGTTACTCTGATAATTATTTTTAGTCTTAGAATATAAATGTTAGCTTCCTCCCTTCCAGAATACTGTGTTTGGGAAATTGGGCTCATTTTCTGTATTTGCATTGTGGCTCCATGCTGTATATTTTCTTATCTAGGAGTTCCATTGAACTTCCATTCCTGAATTCCACTGAACACAGTGGGGAGTCCTTCTGAATAGACATGCATAGGATTGTACAATGAAGCAAGATTATTTGTTTTACTGTGATTCCTAGAGGATGGTAGTCTACATTTAGAATAAACTCTGGGACCATTCATTTCAACAGAATAGTCCAGTGATACCAGGTGATAACTCAAGACCCAACACTTAAGTCAGGCTTGAGCCTCAGCCTGAATTTATGAGAACCCCCAGTCGAGACTTCTGAATCCATGCTTATGAAGACTATACCCTCACCCACCTGTACCTGGAGTCCTTCATTTTGGAGTCTCATAAAGGCTCAAAGCATTCATTCTGGAGAAGAGGACTTCCACTTTAAGCCTGTCATCCTTCAAGTAAGGCTGTAGTGCCTATACCTGGTAGACTGGAGGCAGAGGATCAAAAAACATCTGAATTCCTCTCCAGATTGGAGTAAGTTGCCTGTCTGGAGCTTTTCATGTTGTATTGGGCCCTGTGGTGTCTGTGCCAAGACTAGGGTGAGGTAACATCACATGACTACAAGCAAGTCCTTCTCCAAGTGTCATGTGTGTGTGCAGTGGAAGACTCTGGGCTTGCTAAGGCATTACTTACAAATGGAAAATCTGTACAGATCCTGATCCTTCAGACTGCTGAAGGCTGTATGATACATGTCCTGAGCAGGAGCGTTAGGCTGTTTCACACATTTCTTTATGTTCTTACTCTAGGAAGCAAATAACACAGATGGTACAACATTAATTTGAGCTCCCTGACCTCCAGATATGCCCCAAGAAAGAATGAGACTCTTCTGCTGGAGCATCAGGAAAAATCTGTATCTTTAAAAATTTAGTATGCCATGGGCCACACATTCCGTTTTCCCTTTGGGGAAGGGAAGAGATAGCATACACATCCAAGACTCTTTGCAATTTTGTGGGTAACATTTGAAGATGAATCTAATTTCCTGCACTGGCAAATCCTGTTTCAAATTAAGCACTGAAGTTGCTTCATCTTCCTTTCTGCTTATGAAAGTGACCTTGATGCATGAATGGAAGCTATAAGCTGTACAAAATTCTGGATGTGCAACACTTAGACCCACATGCAATGCTCTTTCCTTGTTTCTAATCATACCAAGATATAGAGAGAGGGCAATCTCCTGAGGGTAAGTGCATAGATGCCTCCCTGAGCTGAATAGGATGGAAACAGGAGAAACTAAAAATTGCATCATTAATTATCAATTAAGAATGCTTTGTTAATTGATGGCAGTTCTGACTGGAATTTGGTTTTACGAGTGGAGATCTTCCTCATCGCTATGATCTAGAGCTCCATTATGCATCATTACCTTGAGTAAGCCTACTGAGCTCAATTGATTAAGTTGGAAGTCTGTAAACTTGATCATTCTTTACTAGTAAGCAAGCTGAACTTCTTGTGGCTTACTGCAGAGCAGACTTGTTCAATCTGGGCTCAAAATAGAAAACCCTGCCAAACATTTACTTATAGTTTTAAGATATAAAGATCATAGTTTTAACCAGAGGAATAGACACAAAATACACACAAACCATGATAAGAGTATTTAGGGCTCTTTACATAAACTGCTCCCAGACAATGGATTCCTTTTCTTCTCCCTTCCATTATCTATATACCAAGAATTAAAAATATCTTGAAGTATAAATACATAATTTTGCCTCTAAAATGTGCTTCTTCTCTTTACCAGTTCTTGTTTAGACAGTGCCTGTCACTCCACTTGAAACTCTACAAAAATTAAAAAGACATGACTTTGCCCATAGGCATACAATCCAGTTTTTAAAGATATGTTAAACTACAGCAGTCAAAAATATATTGAATTGCTTTGTTCATGTTATATTCTAATTTTTTTGTAGTGAAGAATTCATTCAGCTTGTTTTCAGTATTTATGATTTGGCTAAATTTGCATGAAACTGCAAGATTTTAAAACTGTAATATATTTTCCTCATTTAAAGGGCTTTGTTTTTATAGGTCGGATGTCTGTAAATTAAAATTTGAAGGGAAGACGTTCTATGTGATTGCAATTCAGAAAGAGGTTTGATATTTTATATTTTCTATAATCTAAAAGATTTTTATTTAAAATTTTGCCATTTTCTGATGGCTAATGTGGACATTTATTCCTGCTCTTACAAAATAGATTTCTGCTTTACATACTGGAACAATCAACTTAATGCTTTTGAATAAATTCAGATACTCCTTTACAGAGAGCAACCTAGTTTAGACAGAGAAAAGTCCAGTTGAAAAATACCTATGGTACATATATGTATAGAATGTATGGGAATGTATGTAAGATGTTGCAAAGCATTGTTCCTTGTAATCCAGTGTTATGTTGTTGTTATTAATGTTGTTATTGTGTGCCATCAAATAGTTTCTGACCTATGGCAACCCTTATCGCAAGGTTTTCGTGGCAAGACTTGTTTAGAGAATGGCTTGCCTTTGCCTCCCTCTGAAGCTGAGAGAGTGTGATTTGTTCAAAGCCACCCATTGGGTTTCCATGGCTGAGTGAGGATTTGAACCTGTTCTCCCAAGCTGTAATCCAATGCTCAAACCACTGTGCCATGCTGGCTGTCTTATCCGTTTATTTGACCCGTTTTGAATGGGAAGAATTAGGACCAGAAGTCTTTCTAGGAATAAATCTCTAGAAATAAAACATTGATAAATCTATTATTTGTTTGGTTCAAGGTATTTGTTACTGGAACATTTTAATGCTCCTATGTCATCTGGGGAGATCCACACATGAGGCCAGAATATTCCATGTCTAACAAGAAGGAAGAGGGAGAAGAGTCAATCTAGGAAAGAAAAAACCCTAAAACAGATGGCAATCAGACCAGTGGTTGGGTAATGTGGAGGGGATCTTGAAGAGGATCAATACAGTGAGGAGATACAAGGATTAGGGATACAACTGTAGATTTGGGGTCTTTGAAGAGACTCAGTCATTAAAATTCTCTAGGGCACACAGTTTTGTGTGCACTAACAAGAATAAGCATCTTGTCACAGCCTAAGTGTGATTCATGCTCTTAAACCATCCAAGTGTCAAATCAACATTTTTCTATTTCTCTTTAATTTTTCAATGTATGTGTAGAAAAAGGCTATGTTGTCATTCCATACCTCTACACCAGCAGCCTGCAAGCATCTTTGGAAGTGTGGAGTAGAGAATCAGTCATTTTACAAGTAAGTATATTTATTATAATTCAACAATATAATAAAAGTATATGAACAGAGAGCATCAAACAATTTTGAGGGTCTTTTCATGTTAAATAGTGAAGCTACAAAGGAAGTATGTACTTTGATTCTTCTGCAGATTGCCTTTCTGAGGGCTTGCCCAAAATGTATCATTTCATATTAATTAGTTTGATGCTTTTGAACTGGAAAGATGAGAAGGTTACAACAAATAACCTAGTGTTAGGTTAAGTATATTTAATCCTGAAGCTTTAGGCACCAAGCAGAAAGGTTTAAACACAGATATAATGCTGAGATACTCTTAATTTAATGGCAGAACCATCTCATAGACTGGACAACTGGACATTTGTCCTAAATTTGCCTCTCAGCCACAGTAATCTTTCCCTGTTGAAGGAGCTTAGGATCCTGCTAATCTAGTTCTATAATTCATATGTTGGAAGAATTCTGAATGTATGCCATGTATCAAGGTAATGGTGCTGTTTCAAATTGGAAATAGCTAAGCAATAGAGACAAGAAATAATAATCTGGGCAACAGAATAGTGTTTGTACAATGCAGTGATGTAAGTATTTCAAAAGATGCAGGTAAGCACAAAACAGCTGAAAATCACAATGCACACTGACACATTGCTGGAGAACATGCTGTAGTCATGATCACAGCACAGCTTCTGTTGTGAGTATCCCCAGTTCTTTCACATATCATATGCTTCCTACTTGCATAAAACTATATGTAATGATTGCATGTACATGTATAGCATTGCGCATGCTTGAGCAAGAATCACTTATGTAGGTATCAAGCTTTTTCCCTGCATAAGCACATTCCACCTATGGCAGGGATGGCAAAGCTGTTTTGATCCAGGGCTTGAATTCCAATTTGGCAAGGGCTTGGGGGCCATCTTCAGGCAGCTGGTGTGGCTAAGGCAGAGCTTTCTAAACTTTTCATGTTGGTGACACACTTTTTTGACATGCATCATTTTGTGACACAGTAATTCAGTTTTACTAGCAAACCAGAAGTACCTAAAAGCATACCTAAGGTGGGGAAAGGCAGCTCCACCCTGCCGGTTCTCGTCTGCTGCCATCATCCTCACCAGGAAAGGCCTCAGTGAGAGGGGCAGCAGGGGGAAAGACAGCCCCCTCCCACCTGGTCCTGGCCCACTGCTGTTGTTCTTGCCAGAGAAAGGCCTCAGTGAGAGTGACAGCGGGGAGAAAGATAGCCCCCTTCCCACCTGGTCCTTGCCTGCTGCCGTTGCTCTTGCCAGGGAAAGGCTCCAGCAAGAGCAACGACAGCGGGCCAAGCTCAGGTGGGGTGGGTCTTTCTCAGCCAGGGAAGTGACACACTAATGTCACGACACACCGTTTGAAAAGCCCTGGGCTAAGGGTATGAGGTAGGCCCAAGGACAGGTGCAAAGCAAAATAAGTTGGGACAGGTATTCATTTCACCAGTTTGGATGTATTCTTATACCAAGCATAACTCAATTCTGTATGTACCTATCTTGCAGGCCTGCAAAGTACTGCGTAGTGCTATTCAGTTGTTTCTGGCTTGCAAAAAGCACAGTTCAGTTCTCTTCAGGGCACTTTAAAACAAGCATTGTAAGGCTGATGGAAATTGTGGGACATGTTGGGAGCTCCCACAGATTCTGAGTCCCTGGCCTAGAGAATGCAAAATGTTTGAAGTGATCCTGAAACTGAGTGGTATGAGTACATGCAGTAGATATGGTTTGCAGAGACCTAGATTGAATTGTGGATAGCAATTCATGTTGTCCTTGAGGTAGCACTAGCTGACCTATGACCAGATTTGTAATGAAATGCATCATTAAAAATCCTTGAAGGCTCCTTTAAGAAAACATACTTGCACAGGTTATTTGCAGTTACGCATCCTTGATAAACTCAACATAATGTAACAAAGCAAAACATAGTTTGTGTGTGTGATAGTAGTGCTAATTGTTTTGTATTGATATGTCTTTAAAATGTCTTTCAAAAGCCTATTCTGGTTTGCTTTCCTCTGAAGGTATGCAAAATCAAGCCAAATCAAGACTGTGTCCAGTAGCAAAATATTTTTTAAAGGTAGCAGGTTTCGATACAGGTAAGAATTTTTTGATCTTAATAGGAATACTCTCTGTTAATTAAGTATTGTGAAATGGGTGGCTGGGTGGCTGGGTGGTATTAATAAAATAAAAACCCAGATTCAGATCCAGTGATTAGTTCAAACTAGAATAGAATTGAATCAATGGAAACTTGATAAATCAACATTGATGTAATCCTCATTAATATGATAGATCTACTGTAGTTGGAACTAACAGTTGGATTTGGATTTCAGATTCCCATCTGAAATCCTGCTAAACACTGGTTTCTGTCTGTCATGACAATTTTAACTGAACAGAAGAATCTTCACTAGCATGGTGGATTACCTGTATCCCTATGTACAATCCAATACGTTCAGATCTTCAGCTGTGGGTCTTCTAAGAGTAGCCTTCAGTTTGGGTCTTTAAGGGTAGTCTAAAGACAGGACAGTCAATTGCCAGATCAAGATTGGCTGCAACATGTGAGGCAGGCCTATGTAAGGGCTGCCTCAAGTCTCATGAGAGGAGGGCCTTTTGATTGAGTTCCAGACCCCTGCAAAATCTCTAATCTTGTGGGAACTCCAAACACCACAAAATTTCACAATGGCAAGCCAACCTTTCTGAGATAAGGATGTTCATTAGTGTGAGCATGGTGTTCATCTTGGTGTGGACTGGGAAGAGCAATGCTTGCAACAGATGGACCCCCTAGCATTTGGTATGTAATTAATGGCCATCACTTGTATCAGCTGCTGCGTGTGTGTTTCTTATCTGTTGTAGGCTTTTTGATGTCTAAATATGAAACTTTCTGTACAAAATGGGACACCTGGCAACCTGAAGGCAGCCCCATCATTCTAGGTGAAGTGGATGGCTTGTTGAAAGAGAGACTTTGAAGTGGTGGTACCCCAGTTGTAGAATTTCTGACTAGTTCATCTACCATCTACCTTACCTTACTTTCTGCCATCACGCAAAGACCATTTTGTTCTTCTGAGATACTGAGATACAGTTTGAATCCTGCGACTATTTAAGGCTGATTAATATGTTTTTATTTTATTATAGCTTGGATTTGGATATAAGCAGATCCACAGAAAGATAGTTGTGTATTCCTTCCTCTCCATGACAGACAACTGCTACTCCCCCAAAGCAGGGTTGCCAGTTCATAATCATCTCCATCCCTGAGTTTCTGGGTCAAAATCTGAGACCTAAGGATGGCCTCTGCTGATGTTATTAAGCATTATGCATTAAGTGCCAAATGCAGTCTGCTTGGAGAGATGGGAGAAGGAAAATTTAGTCTACCTGTTTCTAGCAGAATGTGGATGCAGAGCAGAATAGAGACTGAGTCTGGGATCCACAATGACTGGAAGGGAAGGAGAAAGCTAATTAAGTAAATGCAGAGTTCCCCTCCCCCTGGAGAATCTTTGCAAGCTGTTACAACGAACCAGTTAAGTCAAATTGTGGCAAGCTGCTGCTCTATTAGCCAATAAAGCCACTATTAGATGTAGAGGTTTGCACATAGTCCTTTCCTCTAGCCTAGGTCTGAGTCCACCAAAACTGGAGGATTTGCACCCTTGCCTGCTACCTAGAGATGACCCATGTGAACTGGAGAGTCAAGGCCTCCACCTGAGATCTGGCACAACAACCCTGAAATTTCTCCAAAATTACCCCCTGTAGCTATGTCAGGAATCGGCAACTTCCCAAATCAAGGGGATACAGACCCACCCCTCTCAAACTTGGAGAACTACATCTCACCTCAAAATAAGAAGGGGTACACTGTATTTGTAAGGAGTTGAGTGGAAGACATAGTACTGCTAAAGAGGGACAGGAACGCTCGAACTATTTTTAAGGTGGCAGAGGCACAACAACCCCACTGCTACTTTCATTTTACTAATTTCACCTACTTAGAGATACCTGCAGAGGTAGAGCAAATTATTTTTACTAATTATTATCATTCAAACATCCTTAAATATGAAAGCTCCTACAAGCACAATGTGTACTTAAAAGAACCCTCCGTGTGTACAGTATAGCAAATTCCCAAGTAAGTGTGCATGGACAGATTGCAGGCAGCTTTTATTATGCTTGGGAGGGCTCAGCTACAATTGTTGTCTTAATATTTCCTAGGGTTTCTATAATTACTGTACCTCCAAATGATCATTTCTGAGGAGACTCAATGACATAGGAATCTTGGTGGTCATATTTGGCCAGTTCATTTTTGAGCGGGTGGGGGGCTCTGCCACCTTGGGAGGGGGATCCATTCCGGGATCTGTGACCTGAGGCAGAGTGTATTCTGTCAATAAATGACCAGCTCTTTGCCCAGATTTTACCTGTAAATATTACACAAGAATTATATTTTTTTAAAGATAAAATTGATTTGTATAATCTGATAGCTTTATATATAGATATTCATTGCTTTAAGCATTCTGATACTGTACTGCCAGTAAAATCTTCATCACATGTTAAATTTTATGTTTGATTGTAGTGGAAAAGTTGCCAAAGAGGTTGTTGAAGCAAGTTCTAAAATCCAGAGGGAGCCTCCTGAAGTGCACAGGTACAGTTCCAAGCTGGTGGAAAGAATGTTCCAGGAGTCAGTGTGATGTATTGGTCTGAGCATTGGACTACTACCTTGGAAGCCGGGTTGGTTTCCCCGCTTGGCCTGGAAACCCACTGGGTGACCTTTGGTGCATCACACACTCTCAGCCCTGTAACACCCTGTAATAGGTTCACCTTAGGTCTCCCTAAGTCAGAAGAAACTTGAAGGTACATAACAACAACAAAAACAACAACAACAACGAATGTTCAAAGACCTCCTTGCTGTTGTCAGCTAAACAGATTGTTGTCATCCTTGGGACCTTTTACACTACACAGTTAGAGCACTATGATGCCACTTTAACTGCCATGGCTGCATCCTGTGCTGGACCCTGTGGAATCCTGGGGTTTGTAGTTTGGTGAAGCACTAAGAGTTCTCTGTCTGAGAATGCTCAATACTCCTTCCCACAGTGCTTATAATTATGTGGCATGAATGGGCCCTTAATCTCTTTTACACCAAAGATGGGTGATGGGGATAGCCCGCAGACCAGGTATTGCTCACTGGACATTTTTTTGCTGCTAGCAGCACTGATTTTGCCACTGCAATGGCAGTAGAAGTAAAAACACCTCACCATGTTTTTTTAAGCATACATTTTGAATATTCCTTGTTTTCAAGTGGAATAAGATCACTTACAAACAAACGACAGGAACATGCACCTTGTTCAATGCAGGAGTGGGTATCATGTGCCCCGTTGGTTTCCTACAGCCTTTGGGACCCCTGCTAATTCCCCAAAGTCCTGGAACCCCTCCTCATTTTTTTCAGTCAGCATTTGTGGAGGAGAATTGGCCAAAAAAAAAAGCATCTACATTTGAAAAAAAAGCCTTTGTGGGGCTGTGTAATGGCTTCTACCTCAAAATATGTAGTCTCCACCAAGCACCCTAGTTGCTTCCAGTTGCCCAAAATGAAGTCTGCAGCATTATAGCTGCAGCCCTCTGTTGGCCTAGAATGGCTGAAAATTAGGTGATGTGTCCCTCTGGTCTGGAGTGTGGCTACCTTGGGAACCTGCCTGGATATTTTGCCACTGCAGTGAGATGGGTTTAGGGTATGCAGTGCAGCCCATTAATCTCCAAAAGATGTCTTCCCTTATTTTAAAGCAAAGAACTGAATCAATATCGACAAGAGATTAAGAGGTTGTTGTATGGCTTGAATCCTGTTAATTAGTCCCAACCAGAATAGACCCACTGAATCATGGAATTTATCTATATGTTGATTCACTATTCAGTAATTGATTCAATGAGTGTACTTTAATTGGAAGTAGCCAATAGGATTCTGACAAATGTTTATTTGATCACTGTAGGAAGTTGTTCAATAATTCTGGACCTTTGTGTTCAAGGTATGCAGAAAAGGTTTGTCCACTATAGAACTTGCTTGCTGTTTCTCTGCGTCGTTGCTTATATGAGCCACAGCCTCTAAATCTGAAGCCCAGTTCATTAGCATAAGAAAATTCAAATACTACCTAACTGAAGTAATAATTAAGCAGTTAAAAGCTCACCAGTTACCATTATCTCTGCATGTACAATAAGAGGGTGAAAAGAATCTAGACACATCATGTTTAATCTGGCATAAGATGTGGATATAAAGTGCAGGTTTCATCCCACTAAGCACACTAAGCAACTGGTATTTTAGCTATGTCGTGTTGTATCCTTTTGCACCATGATTTTATTTAACTGTTTCTGTGCCTTAAATGCAGAGTTCAGTTTATTATTAACAGATTAACTGAGACTGCCTGAGTAGGAGAACTGTTTTCTTTTTTAAAATTACCTGGAGTCTGAGTACAGAAGATTCTTCTAGTCTCTTGAAATACAACCATAATACAAGTTTTTTTCCTTGGAACTTTTGCCATTTATATTTTTCCTTCCCTGTACTTTAATTGTTCTCTCCGTTGATTCCTTCCTATCAAATATACATAAGGATATTCTAGAACACCATTTTGGCAATTAACCATCATGTGCAAAATAAGATAAGAAAGGCCATTGCAAATGAGCCATCAGAACTGTGTGTTTCTGTGCAGAGAAGGGTTTTGAAGAAAGTAACAGTAAGGCATCCTTTGGCTGTTTCTTGTTGTTGATATTATTGTTATTGTTATGTGTCTTCAGGCAGACTCCAACCTACAGTGATCCTATCATAGTTTTTTTTTTCTTGACAATGTTTATTTGGAGGACGTTTGGTATTGCCTTCCTACAATATACAGCAGCCATTCTTAACCTTTGATCTTCCCGGCTGTTCTGGACTTCAACTTGTAGAAGCCTTCACTGCCCTGGCCAATGATGATGGATTCTGGGAACTGAAATCTCAAACACGTAGAAGACCAAAGGTTGAGAATGGCTGACATACAGCATCCGCTATTCCCTGGTGGTCTCCCTTCCATGTACTAACCAAGCCTACCTCTGCTTAGCAGCCAAGACAGGTGCTTTCAGATTATTTAGGCACATTCCTTTGGCTCTACCATGTCTTTTTTTTTAAAATGTGTTTTGAGATATGGCAATATAGAGGTTTGTCTTCTACTTAATATGTCCTGATTTCCCCATTTTCCTCTCAGAACCAACATTACTCAGAGCCGCAGCTCTCATTCCTTGAACAAACAGCTCATAATTAATATGGAGCCTCTGCAGCCACTCCATCCATCATCAAATGACCAGGAAGACGCTCTCTCTGATGAAGGCAAGTTTTTTTCTGATGTGGCTTCATGTTGTAATTTTACACACACACACACACACACACACACACATGCATGCATGCGCACACAGTCTCTCTCTCTCTCTCTCTCTCTCTGCCCACCCCCACAACAAACAAGTAAAGAAACAGACACAGCAGGGTCTCTTTGTAAATACTAAGTGCATGGAAATGAGAAAATCCCACTAAAATTATTTAATATTTTATTTAGAGTAAATGATGGCATATGGTTACTAGTGAAGAAAAAGAATCCAGTATCATTCCTCCTTACCACAGTGTGATAAAGCAGGATTCCCGTTTTATAGATGGGGTTGAGGCATACAAGCAATGACTTGGACAAGGCCTCCCATTGAATCTTGTGGTTGCATTGGGATCTGAACCTAGCACCTGACTCCTGTCTTAGCTCTTTTAATCATTGAAAGAAAGTGTAGTGTAACCTCTTTTACCCAAACAGATAATCTAAACAGTCTCTGCTCTGTTGGATTCTACTGTAGAAGCCAAATAGATAAAGGAAGTGATGGGAGACTCCATAAGGTTGTCAAACATCATAAGAGCTTCATCCTGTTTTGTTTTGTTTTTGTTTTTTTCCCCCTACAGGCTGTAAGCAGTTGGACTGGGGTAAAGATATATTTGGCTTGTTAGGAAGAAAGAATTAAGACTACGTTGCTCTATAACAGGACAATCAAATGACGGGGGAAGTTGGAGAGGATAGTGTGTATGCAGACATATGCTGACTAGGGATGTCATTAGAGTATTTCAAGAGTAGGGATGTACAAATAATTCGATATCTAGTATATGTCATTTTCCTTCCAGTCAATGACACATCCCTTGTATTCAATTTCCATGCCATTCTATGAATTTAAAACACATAGTTTTGCAGTTTTGTATGCAGTATTCAATAACATGCACATTTTGTATGCATTTTGTACAGATCTTTTCCTATTATATACATTTTTGTACTTATTTGTCCCTGATAACTGCATTCTTGTATGAAATTGGATTTTTATATAGTTTTTGAGCCAAGAATAGCATTGTAAAATTCAGAGAAGTGCAGAATCCAAATGATAACTGTGTCCTAATTTACCTAGGAGTTCACCAGGGGGCTTGTGGACCAAACAAACTTCTACCCCATCCACACTCAAGGGGGAATATGTGCCATTTGGTGCTCTCCTTCAGGGCTTTAAACAGGAAATACAACCAGTAAATAAATCTGTTTTACTCTGAGATGGTGTTGGGGATATCATCTTGGGCAAACTATGCAATTTTCCAGTTTTTTGTTATATCTTACCAGTTTTCTGCCCACAAAGGCCCCTAAAGCCGTGTTGTTCCTGGTAGAAGCTGGACAACAACTCCTCTATCATCTATGGGGTGCATGTGATTGAATTTTCCCCACTCGGCTCCTTCTTTCTTCCTGATTCTCCTCCCTTTTTCTCCCTGCATAAAATACACAGCTGAATGAAATTTTAGCTATTGCTTTTTGCAGTCTGTTCCTCTAGAGCATGTGGCTGGGTTTATTCCTGTCCTGAAAGCCTCTTTGGCTGTTTTCTCTTGCTGGTTCCTTAGACTGGAATTGGTTTGATCCCTAAACTTGACCAACTCTCCAGCTTCTTTAGCTGACTGGCTGAGAAGCTCTGCTGCTGGGTCTTTGCTCTCACTGCTGCTGCTGCTGCTTTTATACTCTGGCAGGGGAAGAGCCTGCCCTCAGTTCCCACCTGGTCCAGCATGACCCCGTCCCTGTGTTCCTACCTGGAAGCCTGGCAGCTTGGGAATCTGGTTCCTTCTCTGCACCACGTGATTCTCCCTCTCGTGTTCGTGCCCCCAGGTCTCTCGGTGAGTGGTGGGGGTGGTTGGCCTGGTCATGTGGGGGCTACTGGTTTTTTGTTTTAACCTAATCACAGTATATATGGGTATGTGTGTACACCTGGGGCAGAGGATGCTCCTGTGTATGTGTCATGGAGGAAGAACAAGAATGTTGGGAGGGAAAAACAGGCTGTGGCTCTGAACCATTCTCCTCATTGGAGTATCATCATGATTCAGAGTTAAATGCTTGCTGGTGACATGATAGGTACTTCCCTGACACAGATGAAGACTGTGGTCCATGCAGGGATGGGGATGCTTCATTCGAAAATGGCAGGTGAGGCACTCCCATTTCTCAGGCCACAGGTTGCCAGTGTCCTCAGTTGTAACATCACAACCATTGGACATTATCTGAAAAATATCTGAGAACACTTTGAGACACTGTTGACGATCTCCTTTAAGTTTGTGCATTGGCTATGAGGCATAAGATTTGTAGATAGCTTTTTTTTTTACTGTCCAAAGAACTTTGGCATCCTCTTTGCTCAGTTTTGTCCACTTTAATTGCATTTATATTTACTCCTGCAGACTGTCTATTAATTGCCAGTATGTTTCCCCTTAGTCATTAGATTCACGCATTAGTCAGATTGGCCCTTTTGAAACCTCCATCCAAGAGACATCTGTGACTCATGAACTATTAATATAAACTGCATGAAGCTACTTGAATTGCTTTGGAACTCTGTGATCTTACACTCCTTATCCAAGGTTGTTTTCCTGCTGGCAGGGATGCAAGCTTATAATTCTCAACACAGGCAATACTTAATCATTTATTTATTAAATTTTTATCCTTCCTCTTACCAAAAAATGGGACTTGTGGCTAACAGTAATAAAATTCAAAAAGGTTTAAATTAAGGAAAAGTAAACAGGTTGAATATTGAAGTCCTTCAGTATAATATCTTGGGAGACATACAAGACCAGATGAGGTAGCATATCCTCCAACATTTCACAGATGAAAACTGGGACACATGTGGCCAGGCAACATCAGAGAGTGGTTCAGATGACAAGGTTTATTAATGAGGAAGAAAAGCCAAGCTAGGAGAGGATATAGCAGTTTATGCTTGCCTAATTGTATAGAAAAAGCCAAAATTCTGCCCCACGCTGTCCTCTCCTCCCACTAAGTTGAATGTAAACTACTTTTGCATTTTTTAACCCAGTTTGCAGCAATTGAAGCAAGCCAAGGATTAAGTGGGAAAGTGGTAGTAGGAGAGAGAGAAACAGGGACATTTAAAGAGCGGCTGAAAAAGTGGGATGACAGAAGATTAATCAGGACTGTTCTTGCCAGATCAGAACAGTTAGAGAGCACGAGGTAGCTCTAGAAAAGAGAATGTTGGCTAGTTAGATGGGCCATGTGTAAACAAAATCCAGTTTCTGTCTCAGTCACCCACAAAGTTGCTACTTTTTGAAGCAACTTTATTTTCAGATACACAATGGCCTAAGCTCAGCCTTGCAAGAATCATGTGATAATAGTACAAACTGATGGTGTCTTCATGCAATAGAGATAGCATTTGTTACTTTCTGGAAGGGAGATCCAGAGTACATTCTCAAAAATAGAGCTTGCATGGTAGAAGTCTCCAAATTTAGCTAGAAACCTTCATCCAATCTAGCACTTCCACTGGAGGAAAATCACATTTAACCATCAAGAAAGTAGGATGGGTCTATCAATAGCTAGATGGAATTCCCATGTTCCAAAGCAATATTGTCTCTGTATGCTACATGCCAGGTGAGGGAAGGAATTACAAAAAATATTAACAGATTTTCACTTAGCTTTTCATTATTGTGCGTCAGTGCATGCAGTTCTGGGATTTTTCCCAATATAAGGGGGAATCTTTAGTGTCAATGTCATTAGCATTTGTCTTAAACCAGAATCACTTTAACTGCTAAATGTTTAGCAGATCTTCCAGAGAAGAGACTGAAGGCATCCACTGTTGTCTCTGAGTGAAGATAAGGGATTTATTTTAGCCCTTTGAATGTGGCAAGGATTGCTTCTTTGTCTGTTGGGTGTCCCTGAGGAAAAGCAGCCAGGCTGGACCACAAATGCAGGCTGGGAATTCCCTACCAGAAATGTCTTTCTGACACCTCATTGAAGTAATGATTCCCAGCATGAGGAGAAAATGTGCTGTCTAATACATTTGGGAGCAGATAGAACCTGTTCTCTGCTTTCAGGCATTAGATTTAATGAGTATTTATGTATGTGGCTGACTCAGCTATATGATTTTGGGCTATATATTTCAGCACAAATTCTTCTCCTGTCCTTCATGCCTAGTTTTCCCATGTAACATGATACGATTTATTTTTGCACAGATGTATTTGTTGACCTTGACTTCAGCTCTCCATGGACACCCCAGAGTAATTTACTCATCTTGAGAGGGCTGTGAATTAGGAAACACACTGATGAGTTGGTGGAGCCCTTATGATTTTATAGGTATAAAAATAGCATATCAGCACCATTTGTTGGCAGTCAGAGGCTTGCTTTTTATATCTAGAAATGGCTCTAAGGGGTGTGTTTTGCATCAATAGGGTTACATACAGATTTTACATCTGAAAATATGCCAAAATAGCCCACAGCAAGAAAGGGCTAGTTATTTCTCTCTTCTGCTGCGCAAAGTGGCTGTTTATTGAGGGTTCACTGAAAAACAGAGGCAGCTTTTCTTTTTCCATGGGAAAAGAAATCAACAGAATTACTCATATGAGCACTTAAGATCAGTCTCTGCCTCTAATCTACATGATATTCATTAAATGTTAAACTCATATTTATATAGCAAAATCCATATGGAAAAAAACTTCTGCAATTCAGTATTATGCTGAAATGCAATATTGTATTTACTGTTTGGACAGATGACATTTGTGAAAATCAAACATTTTCTGAGTGCCAAAGGTGGCATTTTCAAAACACAGAGTTCTGAAAAATGCCATTTCTGGCAGCATATTTGATGCCTGGTAGATCTGGCCATCGAACCTTCTGGGCTGCATAATAACCTTGAAGCAAACAATACCTGCCCCTCTTCCTTCCTCATCTAACCTACATCTTAGCACCTTTCCTCAAAGGAAATACATTTATAGGCATATAGGAACCTGCCTTATACCATGTCAGAAACTGCTGGGCCATCTAGGGCAACGCTGTCTACAGTGACCAGCAGAAGCTCTCAAAGGCTTCAGGCAAGGATCTTCCCTAGACCCTCCTTGAAGATAATAGGGATGTTGGCATGGATCTTCTCCACATTATGCACATGCTCTAACACTAAGTTTCCCAGAGATTTCATTATTTTATTCCTCTGCTTTCATTTAGAACCTCAGTTTTCCCAAAACATCAATGTCAGCATAACAGTCAACAGAATTCAGCTATGGTTTGACCCACTCAGATTTTTGCTTTTGCGTTGCTTCTCCAAAATACATTTCCCATAATAGTGTCACCATCATGTCATGTTATTTGTCTCATAACATTATCAAATGGCATAATCTGTAGAAGTATACCTCAGTGGGTTTGGGCGGACATATTACCACATTCCAAAGAGCTCTGAGTGCTATCTTACTCTTGTAATGGACTTTTGGCTTCTCTGACAATAACTAGAAAATAATTTCTGCCCATTTCAAATGGGCTTGGGCTTGTTTTGGGTAAACAGAATATCCTCTCTGCCCAACCCCAAAGTGCCCCTTTCAGGATAACAGCTACTGCCAACAAGAACAGTGTCAGAAGTAGCTTTGGCTTCACTGGACTTTCACAAGAAGCTTCCACACTGATAGCATTCCTACTGTAGTGGAGGCCAAATGAGGGGCACATCAGCTATATCCTGACCACCTTCCAGAAACAGTGTTGGAGTAGACTGCACAGAAAAGGGTAACTCACACAAAATAACAAACTAAAAGCGTAGATTCAAAAGTAAAGGACAGGATGCATCCCCTTAACATCAGAGTTCATATCAATTTACTTTTATTTTGATATGGGCACTTGTGAACTTTTGCTGTCTGTTGTTTCATTATTCTGCATTGTAGTCCAGTAAACATGTTTAAGGGCTTAGATTGGTATGTGCAGTGCAGCTGTTTATTAGCAACTGCTGGGGAAATGGTTGGTATTTTCATTTTAATTGCATTGTGCATTATGAGACGGTTGGAAAGGTTTAAAAATAGTCTCCCATTCTGTTCTCTGTTGGGCTACTTCTATTGGCTGTGTTGGAAGCCTGTTATTTGATTCATTCAGCAGGGTGCTCCCAAGCTGAACACAGTGGAAACTTAGCAAAGGTCACAGCCAGTATGGTGACTAGCTGAAAAAGGCTGCCATAGAAACTATACGAATCAGTCAATATGGTGAAATGCCTAGTAAAAATCCAAACCAGGCGGAGTATCCATTTGCGAATGGTTAACCATTGTAGCAAAGATGTGTGCATTCGCCTGCTGAGACATGGCTCTAGGGTCACAGCTACAAGTGCTGGTAAGTTGAAGTTCATCTTTCCTTAATTTAAACCTTTTATGAGTAGAAAGGCTCTGTTGTGTGTTCCCCCCATTTCAATTTAATCATCTTGACAAAGTCCACACCATGAGCGCAATAAATTATAGCAATAATACTTGAATTAATGCCTCTTCCAACCCCTTCAGCTGACATAAAAGAAAGCAGTGGGGGGAGAAGTTAAGTTAGGATAGGGAGAGTTAGAAACATAAAATTCAGTGAAGAATTTGCTTCTAATGGATCAGAGTCAAGTGTAATTTTTTATTCCAGAAGACTACCTAAACTGATAAAGAGAAATATATAGATTTTAAAAATATATCTAGAAAGAATGAACTTTGAAAGAATTACATGGCAGTTTAATACATAGAAGGGATAAATCCAAAGAGCTGATTTGTCTTCAACAAGCTGTGCATTGCAAATAGCATAGTCTCATGACATTTAATATTCAGCCTTGCAAGTACAAAGAGCTGCAGACTCTCAGAGAAAGCTCTCTTTCATACAATCACAACAAACCTTTGCTGGGTCAAAATTATATTGTAAAACTTGATGATGTTTCTAGACATTATGGAAAAAAACTAATATTGTTTATAATAGTAATAAAAAATCAGTCCTTAAAGAAAGAAATTGGAGAACTAGCTTATTTGGTAAAATAAAATTGTAGTACGAAAATAAAAGTATATTACCCATAACAAAAACAAAATGAACAACATTGCAAAATTAACAATTGTGTAACTGGCAACAGCTAATTGGGAGAGGAAAATAGCAGAAGGGGAAGAAAAAAAATATGAACAGAGCATTCTTAGCATACACCAAAGATCTCTCTAGAAAAATGCAGATCTTAACTGGGTATCTCAAAGCATTCAGTACTTGGACTAGGCATGCCTATCTAAGTACAGTATGCCAGGCAATGATTGCATTTCACAATGCCAAAACCAGAAAGGCCCCAAGAGCTGTTTTATTCCAGCCAGTGGAATCTTAGATGACAAATGAAGTGCTTGGGGAATAAACAAACTGTGAAGGCTGTCCTATAGCTACCCAGATCTCAAGCCAATATGAATGGATCATAGAGATGAGTAGAGTGGACATGATTGTAAAGATTGTGTTAGCAGTTGAAGGTGTCACAAAGGCCTTTAAAACTGTTGTAAAGTGGCTGACAGTATTAGCTGGATCTGCATTTTTTCCCTCTTCCTTTCCTCACTGTTTTTTTTGCAGAATCCTGGTTGTCAAGTATGCACTTGTTCACTAAGTAAAGTGGTAATAAAGTAAACACTGCTTACTCTGTGGTGAGATCCATGTCACAGCAGTAAGAGAACACTGAAAATATGGAGGTGAGGGCAAGTGTGACTTAAGCACATGGGTCCTTCCCATGCAATCATTGCCTGGCATACTGTATGCACCACCCATGTGGTTATAATATTCACATGAATATCTCACAAATGGAAGCACCTCCAATATTGCTAATGGCATACATGAATGAGATCTAAGCAGGGCTTGTTGAAAGAGGTGGCAAAATCTGCCCAGGCTATCTGCCCAACTCTTACCCTGTGTGTTTGATCACATCCACAAAGAAGCACACATCTGTACATATGTGCTCAAACAACATGGAAACACTGGAACTTTGTAGAAGCATAGTGTACATGTGGCATACTGTACTTTAATCTTAGAAAGAGTAGAGAAATTAGCTTAACAACAATAGCAAAGCTCAGAGGTGAAACATGCATCTTTTTATTTGACCACAAGGATTTACACAAAGAAAATATTGTGTAATTCATCCTTCCCCTACAGCTTCAACAATTCCCTTCAGGTTTCTAATAGTATTGAAAAAGATGGAGGTGTAGAACAATAAAACAGACAGTGCAAAAGTAATGATTGCTCTTGTGGCCAAACCTCTCAGAAATATTTGACTAATCCATGTATGTCTAAGATGAGGCAGAAGCCAGAGTACTGGGAACAGTTTTGTAATCTTTGTACATACTCACTTGAATGACCTGAATGACTTGTAGGTTTGCCACAGATATTTATTTGTGGTAATATTCATAATAACTGCCTATGAAGGACACTCACAACTACTTCCCTACTTAGTATTTTTTTGTGGCCCCTCTAGAGGGCACCCACAAGAACTCTGAACTCTTAGTTTATCGAAGTAAAGTTTACACTTTCTCAAGGTACAAATTCCATACAGTGTTAAACTGATAGCTGCCACCATCAAAATGCAAGATTCTGTGACCAAGGAAGGAGCATTTGTAGTTTCCTTTCCAGAGTGTGGAAAAATTATTTTTAGACTGAATTCATTGTGTTTAATCCAAAATGGTAATTTTTAAAGCTTTCCTACATCCTGTCAAAATATCCTTTGTCTGTAAGACTTATCTTTCACTTTAGACAGAGAATGTCCAGCAAAGTTTGTTCCAAATATGGGTAATAATAACATCTCCATTAAAGCAGTTTCTAGCCTAAGAAGCTGGGTTTTACTGGATGTGAATCCATGAGAGAGCATTCCAGAAGTTAAAGTTTTGAGAAGAACATCTCTGCTGAGGAATTGATAATGTGAATGATCAAACAACAGCTTCAGGAAAAATTAATTCTATAAGATTAGGTGCCTTATTGTTACAGAATGGCCGACCTGCAGCAGGCACTTTAAAAACTCTGGCAATTGCCCAGTAGAACTAGGCTCAAGCAGAAAATGGAAGGTGATGGAACAAGTGAGATTCCATCAATTCATTCATGGAAAAATGTATCTGTGGAAACCGTTGTAGGCATTTTTGAGAAAACTTTTGTATAACACACTTTCAGGAATCTCTAGTGACTTAATTGCTAATGCTACAAAAATATGAAAACGTTCACTAATCATATCATAACTGGATTTTAATCTACTCCCAGGGAAGGAAGACAAGTGAAAAAGCAACAGATCTTTCACTAACTTGGGCGTGGAAAGGAGTGTTAAGAGACATACAAAGCCTAACTGCTGAATGGTGACAATATGCGTTAATTTAAAGTGAGAAATTCTCAACTGGTCATTAAGATACACAACATGATTTTGGCCTAAGAGCTCCATGGTGTTACAGTCTCATGTTTCATCATTTCATACAATTTGTTTCACTAAATAAGACCTCATATTCTACTGTGGAGGAGCCAGTGTAATGGTTGGAATGCTGAACTAGATGTCCAGGTGTGTGTGGGTATGTGCCTTCATGTTACCTATTGACTTATGGTAGGAATTGCATAGAGTTTTCTTAGGCAAGGAATGCTCAGAGGTGGTTTTGCCAGTTCCTCCCTAGAGCAGTTGCCATTCGTTGGTGGTCTCTTGTCCAAGTACTAATCAGAGCCGACCCTGCTTCTCTTCCAAGATCAGACAGAATCTGGTGCCTTCATGGCATACCATGATTCAAATTTCTGCTCAACCGTGAAACTCCACTGGATGATCTTGAGCAAGTCATAGTCTCTCAGTCTAAGAGGAAAGCAATGAATGGCAAATCTCCTCTGCAAAGACAACCATATGGTAGGGTTGTCATAAAACGGAATCAACTGGAAGGCACATAGCAACAAGAAATGTACTGTTACCTGATATGATAGAATTATAATTCATCCTGTTTATAAGAGCCACGTTTGTAAACTTAATCTCAAGTTAATAGTTCAGGAATAAGAACAGCTAAAAGGCTCTAGGAATTTTGCTAGAGATACATACAACACAGACAAATGGTCACGCAGTTGCTATTCTTTAGGTGCCATTTTAAGAATGTGCTGATTTCCATTTTAATCTAAATACTGCTTTTGAGGAAAAGCTGAGACAAAGACTCCATAATTATTGAATTAATGTAGACAGTATGTATGGACTTTCCCAGTACTTGTCTGACTTTTATATTTATGCTCTTACCCGGTTAGTTCAAACAGAATAATAATGAATAACTGGGGACTTGAATGTGTTTAAATTTCTCAAATAGGGACTTTGAAATTTCTCATTGCTTCTTGTTGTAGGAAAGGGAGATCCCTTCCAGTTTGGGAGGAGGGCATGTGGCGACTGCAGGAATTAAGAGGAAGAAGGAAACTCCTGCTGCCTTGCACAGAACCACTCATCTAAGATTTGATTTAGCCCATGTTGAAAGAAGAAAATACAAAAGTTGCAATGAAAAATGACAGATTTATCCCTCAATTTCTCTCTCCTTCTCTCTTTCCCCCACATTTCAATCACATTTGAATCAAAGTATGGTAATATGTACATAAAACTACAAGTAAGTTACAAGCAAAAACTACAAATCCAACTAGGGTAACATGTTTATAAAATTACAAACAAACAAGTTTTAAAACAATTAAATAGTGCAGATTTTAAACCAACTTGTATTATAGGGATGAGCAAAGTGCACCCCCCTGAAGTTTTTGGATTGTAACTTGCAGAATTCCTCACTATTGCTATGCTACCTAGGGTTTACGGAAGTTGCCATCCAGCTGTATCTGGGTGGCTAGATTTTGGCCATCTCAATTATAGGATTGGATTCAAGCATAGTCAGTGGCCTAAATCCAGTCCCAACTAGAATAGAACTGTTAAATTAAAACAGTTTTCAACATTTAATAAGGACTAGCAATTAGATTTAAGCCTATGAGTCTAATTGTATCAATTGCTAATATTTCAGTAAAATGGATTTTTTAAACCTTTGCTGACTTCTTCAGTGATACAGAATGGAGACTTCTGGCTTGTCCAAAATTAAATAATTTTTTTGCATTTACACAATACCGCATTTAAGTTCATCTGTATAAAAATCATCATTATGGAACTCCCCAAAGAGTGGTCTCTAAACAGAGTTGTATACTTTTAATAGCAAATAAAGCTTTGCATAAACAGAAAAAATAGTCTTTTGCCGAATGTGTTTTACTCATAGAATTTCCTTTGGTCACTTTCTCTAATGCTAAACGACAAGCATAAACTTCATGCAGTTTTGCATGCAACAGTGTGTTATGTAGCATTTTGTGACTTGTGATTTATGTATAATATTGATTATTGTAGCCTGAGATATGGAGTCATACAGCAACTAATATTTTTCATCGTGTTGATCCAGGGGACTCTCTTTATTTATAACCAGTCAGTTAATGTATGTTCATGTAATTCTGCTTGCTATCACATAGTCCTTCACAAATAAACCTTAAGTGCATCTTGGACTTGATGGCCAGTGAGTCCCATTCCAAATCTGTGATTCTATCTGACTACACACAGATTCCATGATTTTAAGATAATGAGATATAGTATCAGACAGTGCTGCTTTGGAACATTATTGTGAGGTTTACAAAATGTGGATTTCCATTTTTAAAAGCTTCTACCATGTTAATCTTGCATTAAATTGAGTATAATAGTATGCCTGTGTATCTATATGCACATACATACAGTTTTGAAAAGTGCAAAGCACATGTCACTTAACTTTGAAAGTATAAGATTATGAGGGTGTTTTTTTTCTGGAATCTCCCTTGCCCTGTTATTTTTCTTTTCAGCTTGTATGCCTCAGAACTTAAAGTATCTGTGCAAAAACTATTTTTATAGGTATCCAGCTGCCGAAAGAAGATGATGTTTCAATACCTATGATGTCCAATTCTCCTGCTAAGGAAGCAGATGACAGCTCAGATCTTTCTGTTGAGGAGGAAGAGAAAATCAAGGAAGAGCCTTTAACAATCTCAGAACTGGTATATAATCCCAGTACCAGCTTGCTCCCCACTCCTGTTAATGATGAGGAGATTGACCTGCTCTTTCAGTCCTCTCCAAGGGCAGAGAATGAGAAAGATGACACTGATTCCTTTGAAGAACTGGAGGCGGATGAAAATGCATTTTTGGTTGCTGAGGAAGAAGAGCTGAAAGAAGCTCGGAAAGCTCTTAGATGGAGCTATGACTTTTTGATGGGCAACATGAAGATAAATGCTGCTGTGAAGAGCTTTTCCAGACTCCTTTTCGTTGGGCTTGGAATACTACTGATTGTTTTCCCTCTTCTTCTTGTGCTTCTGGAATCAGACCTTGATATCTCCTTCCTCCATGAAATCCGCCAGACACCAGAATTTCAGCAATTTCATATTGAATATTACTGCCCTTTTAGACAGTGGGTGGCCTGCAAAATAGACTTTGTCAGCCGCTTGCTTAGCAGGTCTTAAACAGTACAAATATATGATACAACTAAGGGCTATATTCAAAACTAGTGAATTTTAGTTAGCGCCAGGTGCTCATAAACATCATGAAGGCCATCTGCAAATAGTTTTTCATTTTGGATCCATAGTAAATTTCCAAATTCTTAAGTTTCCTTTCTGTAATTGAACAATTGATTTAACTAGACGGTGGTCTTTCAATAACCAAAAAGCAATTTGTGTTTTTTCCCCCTTCCTCTTGTCTGTTTTTATTAATGACTAAATAGAACTGAAATTTGTCATCAATATCATTACAAGCCATGATATACTAAATTTAAGCATTAGCAACAAAGGAAAGGTGATGCTTTTGAATATACTCCTTAGTAAAACAGTCTCTATTAACCAATGCCTATACAAGCAACACTGATTGCTGGGATTTCCTTTCTTGGTTTGGTTTTTCATTTTTAAAAATATTTTTATGTGTTTACAAGATTTTGGTAAATTTTTAGCAACAATAACTTCTGAAGATATTTAAGTGTACAGATTAGTAAAATAAATGCACAAGGGCATGACATGAATTTTTAAAATGTTTTAGCATTTTTTAAAAAAAAATGAAGAATGAAGTTCTTACAGGTCTGCACAAGATGGTGAGTAGATGAGATGGAAAATCAGCAGAGTCTGCTAGATGGAGTTAAAATTACATTTAGACTCTCAGGTTTCTGAGGGCCAAGCTACACATTACAAAGCAACCATGGGGTTCCTTTGTAATGGTAATGTGATGGTCATTTGTAGGTGAACATTCTCTGGCAGGAGGAAATGCTTAAACCCTCTTCTATCTACCAATTCTCACTTGAAGCCTGCCTTCCCATGCATTTTCTTACCCTTTCCCCATTTTTTTCCTAGTAACACCATTCATAGGGGGAAACAGCTTAAAGGGGTATTTGCAGGAGAGGATCAGAGTTTTGTAAGAGAATACGTAAGCACTCTCTCCTATCAGTTGATCCTACCTTGCAAATTCCCCTGGCTCCTGCATTTGTGTTAGGTGGCAAACAGGTGGTCAACCTAATGTGTAGTTCTGCCTTAGCAGTTCTAAAGGTGAAGAGAGGTGAGTATTCTTTCAAATGGAGGCAATATTGTTTTGCTTGTGGTTTGCCACTTCCATTAGTGATATAAAGTTAAGGGAGTGCAAGTATAGTCTTGGAAGAAGTTTGAGGAATTTTTGATTAACTGTAGATTTACTGTACATAATATAGAAATGTGGATATATGACAAAGTCTAGATAGACCTACTTAAGTACATTAGAAATTAAAAATACACCGGTCTCTAAAAATAAAGACTCCATGAAAAACATTCTATCCCTCAAATTCTAAACATTAAAAGATAAATTTCTTAGTCCCTGATCTTATTCATTACCATTTTGTCACAATGAATCCCAGAGTCACCATTTCATGTGTTATTATTTGTTGTGCATGATATCATAATATAAATAACAATGGATGCACATCCTTTTTTTCTTAAATGTGTCCCTATGACAGAGGTGTGTGGGTATCTTTGTTGTCTAGATGTCCTGGGGATTTTGTGCCTATGTAGCTCCACGTATGTTGAAGAGGCTGTAAATGCATAAAACCTTATGTGTGTAGAGAAAATCGGTGCGGCCCAATTTTGAAACAAGAGGAAAAAAGCACCAATTGTGTTTTTGTATTCTGTAGCATGGATTGCCTGTTATAGCCCCCCCCCATTTTAAATGTTTGGATCACCAGGATTTTACAATGCAACCCTATCCTTTCCTACTGAGAAGTAAGCCCCATTAAGACCAGTTGGGCATACCACAGATGAATATAGGAGGACTACTTAAGTTATGATTCAGGTAAACTCCATTTTTTTGCTTAGGTGGGAAAAAAATCACTCCTTTATTTCTATCAGAATTGCTTCTCTCTCTCTCTCTCTCTCCTTTCTTTGGAATTTACTTGCGTATTAATACTTAAGAATTTTTGGATCATCTTCTGTTAGAACAATCTGTTGACACATTTTTTTAAAGTTGTTGTGAATAGGCTAAGTGAAGCTTTTTAATGTTTCTTCCATGACTGAAATAATCTTTTAAAATGTGAAAGCAAATGTACAGCAAATTCTGTCTCACAGTTAAGCATTTTTGAGTCCTACAGATTCTCATGTAACTCATATGCTCTTAACTGTACATCAGATAGTTTCTGTAGTTTGCACAGTGAAGATGAAGTATGCTTTGCAGAGGAAATTGTGAACCCTGATTCAGAACTCTGTGGGAGCACTATGTGCCCACTCACATAAGCGTGTGCTAAACAGGGTATAAACAACTATTCTGTTTCATTGTTTTATACAGTTAGTTTAGGAAGTTTTGGTGATCTGCCCTTGCTTTTTCTCCATTTCTTAGAAGATAAAGATAAATAATTTGCGTTCCTTTTTAGAACAAACATTTTCAACAGGAACTCTTGTCAACTGTTCTTTTGTGACCCAGAGGCTGAAATCATGTTTGACTTTACCTTCAAAGTTCTATTCCAGGTTCTGCCTTAGAGTGTCTTTCATGTTACATGGTTTTAGCATTTTGATACCACTTTAACTGCCATGGCTGCATCCAGTGGAATCCAGGGTTTGTAGTTTGATGAGACACTAGAGCTCTCCCTCGCAGAATTCTGAACAACTGATAGAACTACAAATTCCAGGATTACATAGGATGGAGCCATAGCAGTTAAATTTGTATCAAAAGTGCTATGACTACACAGTGTGAAAGAGACCCTATTCATCAGTTTTTGGAAGAATTTCAGGTCACATGTGCGGTGCATATTTAATCTGGTTGCTATTCCTAACTAAATTCTTTCCGTTGAAATAAGAATACAATAAAGAGACATGTTTCTCTGGTTTCTAAAATAAAGTCCTGCGTTGTAGGAGCTACAGCTATGGGAGCATGTAATATAGACTTTTCAGACAGTGCACTAAAAATAAGTGCAAACTGTACTCTGCATCCTGTATGTATCTATGATTCACTACACCCCTTAATTAACAGTTAGGTCCTGAGTTCTAAAATGTAGTTTTGTCCATATCAGTGCTCCAACATCACTGGAAGTATTTGTTAAGTATTCTTTAATTTGATCAGGGAAAGACTCAGTTATGTAAGGAACAGAGTACCTCAGAGAGTGATCTGTGCAATAAGGAAACAAGAAGTGTTAAATGCAAGTGCATGTAGATGAATATTTGGATGTATATATGCGTCTTTGAACCTTAGCAAAGTTTGAAAGCAGAGATGAGGACTGTACGGCCCTCCAGATACAGTTGGACTGCAGTTTTCATCAATGCTGATGGTGATGGGATTTGTATTCTAATACTAGTTAAAGGGCCACATGTCCTCTCCTTCTCCCCCGAAGCACTTAAGTGAACTGTATCCAGTTTTGTGTGCTTGTAAGAGGACCCACTTCTTAACAAAGACTGAAACAATGTCTTGTTTCCAGTACTGGAAATGTCAGACCTGGCATATGGAGAGTCCATAGATAGTATTGTGTATTTCTGTCTGTGCTTGGAATGTAGTGTAAGATGTTATGTACTTGAAATCTATTTTGTGATTTGTCTGATATTTATAAACACAACTCTGGGAAGAATTAAATGGGGTTTATTTCATGGAAATGCGAACACACACACAAAAGTTTAGGGACAAAATGTACCTATAAACTTGAGCCTTATCTTTGTAAAGTGAATTTCACATTTCTATATCAACATCATGGTTGTTTTATATGTTAATAAAATGACAGGGCTCCCTAATAAAAAATATACTGGAAAAAAAAGCATTTTGTGAATATTCCTTATTGTGCTGTCAAATAATTTGGTATAAAGGACAGCAGCATGGATTATTGCTGAAATCATAAACACAGCCTTTAATAACAGTTAAGTAATGATACAGAGACTCAGCGTGATGTAGTGGTTTGAGTGCTGGACTATGACTCTGGAGACCAGGGTTCAGTTCCCCACTTGGACACAGAAACCCCTTGGATGCATCACACACAGCTCCAGAAAATACCATTATAGGTTTGCCTTAGCATTGCTGTAAATCAGAAATAACTTAAAAATGCAGCAACTACAACAGCAACAACTAATGATATAGCTTAATATGTGATGTGCTAGCATACAGTGAATAGGATCAGGTACACTGACAGTTGTAATGGTGTGTGATCATGAAAAATATTGTGATGGCACTGCAGAAACATATACCAAACATATTTAGAATGAGCAAAATCTACATGTATGGAATTAAACTCAGGCCATGTTATAAACAGTAGTTATGTAACAGTTCACCCTTGTCTGGAATTTATTGCGTGAGAGGATCTCACGTGGACTCTTCTATACATTTATTGTATTTATATCTCACTATTCTTCTAGGCTAGGGGAGTGAATCTTACAGGTTGTGTGATGCATACAGCCACCACTTTTGTTACTGCTGTTTTGTTGATCTTGATTTATATTGCATCTTTCCCCAAAAACTGGGAGCTCAAAGCAGCTTATAATTTAAAACAAATACAACATAGTTAAAAATTAGAAAAGATCAATATTAAAATAGAATTAAAGTTTTAGAATTAAAAACAATTTAAAAGAAAATGTTAAAAAGCATTTTTTAAAAAACAGTATAGCATACAGTAAAAAAAAATCCTTTCCTTTAAAAACCTTTAGTTCTCAAAAGTCTTGTTATTAAGTCATTTTCCAACTATTGGTGACCCTAAGGCAGACCTATCATAGAGTTTGTGATGCTCCTAACACCACCCAGTGGGTTTCCATGGCTAGCATTCAAACCACTACACCACACTGCCTCTTGAAAGCCTACTGGAATGAAAAAAGGGTTTACTGTTGATGGAAGGACAAAAAGAAGGGGGTCGTTCTAGCCTTTCTCAGAAGAGAGTTCCAGAGCCTAGAGGCAACTACAAAGAAGACTCTGTCCCCACTAATTGTGCCTTCAAAAGCAGAGGGACTAAATGAAGAGTCCCTTCTGGGAATCTCTCAGGGCCCTCCTTTCATTCTATCTGAGTGCAAAAACTGTGCCACCATGAAACTTCCAAGGGTTCTGATTCTTCTGTAAAACATCATGTAGTCATCTTTTGGTTTAATCAAGGAAAAAAAGCTAGTGCTGGAGGGAACCAGAACATCTTATATATAAAAACCTTCACACTGACTTTCCAGTCATTCCTCATTTCACAGGAAGGGCTGAAGCAGGTGACATGCGTCCAGTGTGTTGGGAAATGGCATCTGGACCCTCCAAAGTCACCCAGTGGGCTCTGAGTCAGAGCCTTCCCCCCATACCCTTGTAATTTTACAAGGTAATTTCTTAGTATCTGGGATTGAGTTGGCAGAAAGCCAATGAAAAGAGGTGTCAAAGGGTTTGGTCCTGGGCCCGACATTGCTCAACATAAGGAAGCCCCCATCTTTTGATGCCCCATTGTCTGACAACTTGCTCTTTTGACACTTCCACATTAAGGAAAAGGTCCATTAATTCAGTGAGATGCCTGCTTTCATCAATTCTTCTTGCTTACAGAGGCTCACTTGGAACTACTCACACACATGTGCTGCTTGCAAAGTGAGCTGTTGAGGGAGCTGCTAAGCCAGTTGAGGGACACTGCAAGCTGCACACATGCAGTTGATAACAACTGAAACTCCCCAAGTCCTTCATGCTCCCTACAGTATAGTACATGGATTCCACTTTTGAACCAAATCAATTTTCTGACAGTGCTCTGGTTCCTAACCTATCAGGTAAGTGGGGAAGCCTGTAGTTATAGATGACTTGGGTGAAGGAATAAAGAGAATACTCATCAGATTTGCAAAGTCCACCAAATTGGGAGGGGCCAAGATCCTGCTGGCTGGCAAAACTACTTTGGCATAGGTGGCAGCATGAGTGTAATGGCAGGGAAAGGTAGAAAAAGAAATTTCCACTGCTGTCCAGAGGAGAATCTGATGGCTTCTAAGTGGTTGTCTCTGCAGCACCAAGAGTCTGGCTGTGAAAGCTAAAGGTGCTCTGGGAGAGCTGCCTTGGAAAATTGCCTGTCCTGTGTTGCATTAGCAGCGGGTTGGACACGAGCACTAGAATCCTCTGTGAAATGTTATGCTTCCCTATCACATTTGTAAGTATGCAAAGAAGCACTGTACAAAAGTGACAGTGGTTAAATGTCTTTGTAATACTGGAATTGTTCTTAAACTCTTTTCTTTCCCTGTTAGAAATTTTGTTCCTTGAACGTATTAGATTAAAAAAAAGTAGGAAAATCCAGAGACTGATGAGACAGTGCCACCTGCTGTCTGTTAGAATAACTCCTGTCAAAAAAATTATAATATTTATTTATTGTGAACTTATTATTTCTGTACTTATTATATGATTTTTTTTAATAAACACAACACTTAATATGGCCAGAATGTGACACTATGGCTCACTGAACATTAATATATTAAAAATGTTCAATCTTCCTTTAAAAAAACTAAAGACTTTGGCAATATGTTTGAACATTTACCAAAAATCTTTCTTTAAATCTCAGTTTGAAAACACAGGATAATGGAGCTGCCTATGAACCTCCCATCTAGGAGTATTTGAAATTGCACTGCCTAAATTTAGTTGCCACTCCCAGCTAGAGCAGTGCGATTGAATGAACAGGATGTAGGTAAGGGTTGACTTACCATTTACAATTTGATTCAATGAATGTATTCTAGTTGAGACTAGCAACTGCATATATTTGGGACATAACTCTAATCCTGTATGCACTTACATGACAGCCAGCTCCATAGGACTCAAGGATATTTCTGTCAAAATGCAATTTTCCCCAACATAGATATATTTCCAGAAGTTGAAACTAGTGTTTCATAGCTCTTTGCTCATGCTGCAAATGATCACTCAATCCAAACTTGTGCGATGTTGTTTCACAGTATTTGTACTACCTCTGAATGTGCATCAGATGAATTAGAAAAGATCTGTGCATGCCTCAGATAGGCAGGCAGCTACATGTGAGGATAGGGGCCCCAGGTCTTTTTCTCACATCCTGAGTTGAGTAAGTTTTGCTTGTTTCTAGCACAGTTTATAAATAGTGCTTACCCACATAGACATACTAGCAGTTTCCCATTTCCTCCATTCTGAAGGTATATAGTGTAACACCTTGCATACTGCATATATTGGGCACCGTACAAGGAAAACTAGCACCAGTATTCCTTCTGGACCACATGGAAAAGAAGCACTTACAGGATGCATACTTGTGACCATCCAGATGATTTTGACCTACTTTCCATCAGCCCTAGCTGTAGTAATGAATAATGCGGGATTGAGGGAGTTACTGTCCAATAACACATGAAGGGCTACAGTTCCCATTCCTTGGTGTTGTGCAATTTCCCTTTCTTCTGGCCAGACCAGACAAAAGCAGTGGAAGGAAAAGCAAGAGACAGCACACAGGCAGGCCAGATCACCCACCTCATGGTAACAAAAACAAACCATGATAAACTTCACCCATTTTGTAATTTTATGGGTACAATTTTTTCATGTTCTATTTTAGAGCCAATTTACTTGACACTTTTTTTAAAAAATGTAAAAAAAATAAGTATTTACTTTCAAAATGGATCTCAGTTACATACAATAATGTTCCAGTATAACAAAAGCAGGAAAATAAAACTGTGAAAGGAGGAAAAAATAACCACATGAGTTGTAAGTTTCTATGAAAAGCTGTCCAAATGTCCAAATGTAAGTCCATTTGCAAATTTCACCTATACATCATTCTTTCAAATGCTGCAAGCACTGTTGGATCTTCTATCTGTTGCAGAACAATTTTGGAGAAAATGTTTCTTTTCACTAACAAAATACTGTAGGTCCCCCCAACTGATATCCACAGTTTCATTTATGCACAATCTGTGCCAGGGCCATGGCTGCTGCCACTGCCCAGGATCCTTGCTTTACACAGCCTCATGACAGAGGTGCACACCAAAGCACAGCTGGGCTTCTCCTGCCTCTCTTGGCCAAGCGACAGATGCAGTAGAGAGAGGCACACAAAGCCCCAACATGGCTCCCCCTCTTCTCTCCACCAAGGAAGAGAGATGTGGCAGAAAGAGGAATGCAAAGCCCAGCATGGCTTCCCTGGCCCTCTCTCCCGCAAGGAAGAGACAGACGCAGCAGAGAGAGGCATGTGAAGCCTGGCATCCTTGCTGTTATCTGCATTTTTTGCTATCAGCATTAAGTCCTGGAAGGTTCCCCTCATCGTTAATCTTTTAACAGTCAAAAGGGTGCAAAAAACCCACTTCTGATGGCCATTTATTAATTTCTAAGAAACAAGTAAATAATTCAAAAGAACATGCACATACCTGGTTGTCAAGGAACTTTACAAGACCAAATTTACTCATGTGATTACTTCTTCCCAAAATGTAACTATTATGGGATAACTCAAGAACATATGCATTAAGGAAGCATTAGGAGTATTACATATCTAACAATTTGCTGATTTAGAAAGCCCTTTCTCGAATAGATGTTGTTGTGATTTATAAACCCTAAAGCAATTTCTGCTGTGTAAGACAGAGATGGAGATCTATAGCCACACTAATTAAAACGGATGGCCACTGATTAGTAAGAATTGGATATTTAAATTCTTTATTCCATTCTTGCTATAAACCTTGCACTTCATATTTATTGATAACAGTACAGAGGCCAACCAAGTATCCAAACCAACAATTAATAGATCTACTTCTCTCTATTAAGGAAACCTTGGATGCATTTAATGTCGCAGGGCCAAATGTGGATTGTAACAAATGTTTCAGTTTTAAATATTACCATTTAGGTAATTTTTGGTAATAAAGGTAATTTAAACTGTCCTGCAAAATTGAAAAAGAAAAAAAAACCTCATCATCAACATCAAGTATCTGATTTAAGGTAATAATCCCACTATTAGCCTACACTTTTCATAAAAATGGTTGCTTACCAATTTTCAAATCTGGATCCCTCCATAAAGTCAATTTAGCATAGGTAAAATTGCAATTGACAGGCAATATTTGACACATAGTTGCAACTGCTGCAATTTGGCAAAACACTGTCCTTTTTATAAAATGAGAACCAAGTATTGTCCATTTGAATAGAGGTACCGGTACCAGAAATGAAGACTCCAAGGCTGACCATGGTGGATTACTTACTTTGAGTGGACATGTCCAAAAATTAATACAAGATAACAGATATGTCTGATGGTATGTAAGGATGGTACGTAAGAAAATTGGAAAGGCCCAAACCTCTGTCTTTGATTGGAATTTGCAACCTTTTCCTTGAAATTCTAGGAGGAGATGCCTTCCCCAAATATATCCTGAACAATGCATTTAGTTTTTACAAATACTTGCAAAGTATATGTAGTAGAATTCCATAAATAACACAAACAATTCTAGGCATAGTGTTCATTTTCATTATGTTTACGTTACCCAACAGACTCATCTTTAAACCCATCTCTCTCTCTAAATCTTGTGCAATATCTTTTAACAGTTTATTATATTAAGATTAATAATCTGAGATAAGTCCCTAGGGATAATTATACTCAAATTTAGTAAGAGAATTTGGACAGTATTGAAATTGCTGTGCTTTAAATGTGCTAGAATTTATCTTATCTTGCACTGGCAGTATTTTTGACCTCGACGAGTTAATTGAATACTCAATATTTCACCAAAATCATTAAATAATTGGATCAAACAAGAATTGACTGCTGAGGCTTTGAAATGAACAAGAAAACGTGATCTGCAAAAAGAATGTTTTTAAATCCTAAACTGATATGCACAAATCCATTGATCGTGGAATGTCATTTAATAGCACACATGAAGGAATCCAAGCACAAATTGAATATTAAAGTTTTAGCAGATTTTTATCGCTTTGATAATGAAATTTATCAACTGGATATAGAGACTTTATTTTCTCATATTGACTTTCCTCATCTTAGCATATGACAGCAACAATTTTTTTCAGAACCTTTATACTTAGAGAAAAATATCAATTTTATGGCAAATATGAGACATGAGAAATCTCCCTGATGGATTTCCAGCTGAATGGTACCATGTTTTTTCCAGTCTGTTAGCACGAAGACTGCTCCAACTTTAAAAACAGAATCTGACTGTCTCTTCATCATTAAATTACACCTATACTACCCTGATACCTAAACCTGGTAAGAATCATACTTGCAGTGCTAACTACCACCCTCTATCTTAATGTCGACATCAAAATATTGACAGCTACCATTCATGTTTCTATTGCATGCACAGTTGTTTTTACTAGGTGACGGTCGGCTTGGGCACAGACAAGTGTATGTATAAGCGTATTGTATGAACCAGTTAACTGAAGACCTAAATCCAATTGCTAGTCCCAGCTAGAATATTCCCACTGAATCAATTGCTGTACACATCAACATTTAATAGTGTTCATACTACTCACACTTCTTCTGTGAAGTTTCAATTCTTCCCACAATATACCAGTGTCAGTTGTTGTTGTTGTTATATTTATATCCTGCTTTTCTTTCCCAAAATTGGGACTCAAAGCAGCTCATGATATTAAAACAATACAATTAAAAACATACAAGTAGTGAATATTAAAATAGAATTAAACTGTTAATAGAATTAAATAACAGCTCAGCAAAGCATGAAAATGTAATTAAAAAAGATTTTTAAAAACGCTTAAAAACAGCAATTAAAACAATACAGCACCCCTGGACTGTTCTTTAAAAACTTTCTGTATTAAAAGCCTGTTTGAACAAAAAGGTTCTAGCGTGCCATTAGAAGGACAAGAAGGAAGGGGCCATTCTGGCCTCCATTGAGAAAGAAGTTCCAGAGTCTAGGGGCAACCTACAGTTGTTCCCATCTCCCTTTTATTGGTACAAGTTTTTTTTTTTCAATAGGAGGGAGTAATAAAGGGGTAATACAGGCATGGCTGGGGTAGCACTATTACACCATGTCCCTCCTAATGCAACTTTGCCTCGCCAATTCCCCAAGTGGACATGCCTTTACACTTCCATGTCTCCCTATAGGTCTTTCCTGATCTTTTTAACCAGACATGTCAGGAGTTGAATTTGGGAACCTACTGCACTGAGGTTGAGGGGAAAATGAAGCATTTCTATTTGTTTTAAAGCAAAAGGTACACACTCTGGAGTGGGCTTACTTCTGAGTGTGGGTGCATAGAACTGAACTGTGCTTAATGGCATGAGGCTCTACTTTTCAGTAAATACGCACGAAGCTGGCCTTTGTATGATTGGTATTGGCAAATATCAAAATTGGTAAGCATTAAATTGTGTGTGTATGTGCGTATATACATATACATACACACACACACACACACGTATGCCTGTATGTGCTCACATCTCTGGCTACTCATGTACATGTCTGCTCACTGTTTCAGATGGGGTCCTTACCACCAAAGAAGTTGTGTACTCTGTTTTGAAAAATGAAACAACTAAAAGAGGGATCATTGAGTGTGTTGCACTACAAAATTAAAGGAGGTGGATACCATTTTATCTGATATGGCTCCATTCCACAAAAATCTGAGGCTACTAGTTTGGTAAGGTGAGTTCTCTGCGGGGGGAGCTCTAAATTTTCTGCTAGAGCTCTAAATCATGCCACCCTTCCAAAGTACTACATTAGAGGTCTCTAGCAGAGAATTCCAAATATCTCACCAAACAACAAATCCCAGGCTGCCTAGAATGAAGCCCTGGCAGTTAGGATGTATCAAATGCTAAATGTATAGTGCAGAAATATCCTATTTCTCTTTTCCTTGGGGTCACAGTGCCCTTAAAGTGTACATACAGGCTTCGGGAGCAGTCACTTTGCAAGTTCAAATGGAGAAGCCAAACTTTATTGTCTCTTTATTGCCTCTGTTTTGTTGTCTTTGTTGCCATTCAGACATTTGGGTGTGCGTCACATTTCCTCTACATACACTTCTTAAAACATCCAACCTAGAATGCAGATGCCAGGACCACAGATGCATGCTATTGTACCATCTCTACCTGAAGATGCCTATGAATTTTTGAAAACTAGTGTTCTTACGCCTTTTGGTTGGCTCAGTAATGGTGTCACCACATGATTGGTCTTGGATCAATCTGATACTGGTGCTGCTGAAACAGCATCTCTTCCTGGACCTTGAATGTTACAGCAAAAGAAGCAGCATCTCTGCACGTTTAACATTGGCTCTTTCCAAGAGTGTTATCTATGGAGAGGTCAGAGAATGAAGGCACCCTCCACAAATTCACAAATGAAGTTCTCCTTCTGTTTCCAGATGTCTAGAACTGCTGCAACTTAAAAAATCTGTTGAAAATTTAGAAATACAGTTCAGACATCCGAAGAAAAGCGGCCATGGGAATGCCAATGCAGCAAATCTAAGACCATTCCCACACTACACTGTTCTAGTGCTATTATTCCACTTTCAACGTCCCATGGAATTCTGGGGTTTGTAGTTTCCTGAGGCCAAAAAGCTCTCTGGCTGAGAATTTTAAATGCTCCTTCCTAAACCGCAAACCCCAGAAATCCATAGGATGCTGAAAGTGGAATAATAGCGCTAGAACAGTGTAGTGTGGAAACAGCCAACGGAGAACTCCAAGATTTCCATGCAGCTAGGCCTGAGGGCCCTCCGCACTAGTGTTGCAATGCTATTATTCCACTTTCCACATCCTGTGGAATTCTGGGGTTTGTAGATTACTGAGGCCAAAGCGCTCTCTGGCTGAAAGCGGAATAATAGCACCAAGAGTTCTAGGTGTGAAGCATTCCCCCCCCCCCCGCAACGTCTCACTATCCGCAGTGGTAGAAATGTGGAGACTGAAGGAAAATCTAACGGAGGAGGCACAGAGTTGGAGTGGCAACGTCCTCATTTTGCTCTCCCCACAACACATCCCTGGCTGCCCCTGTGAATTGTGTCAAGGCCTGGCTGGGGACGGCGGTTGAGGGCAGGGAGGAAAAATGAGACGCCAGGCGGCACGCGGTGGTAGTGGCGAGAACCGGTCCGCTGAAAAGGCCGGCGCCTGGGGGATACTCACAAACGCCTCAGGAAACGGACGGGGGGCCGCCAGCCTTCTTCCACAGCACAAGAGCCCCTCAGCCCTCCCGGGGCCTCAGCGACGACGCGCCCCCGCCGCCTCTCCACCCCACTTCTTCCTCTCCCTTCCCTGCCTCCACGCCGGGCGGTTTCCATGAGTACAGCGTCACACACCTCTCCAGAGGCAGGCGCGCCGGCAGGAAAGAGAGAGCCAGAGGGGAGGCGCCTTCCCTCAGCGACCCCCGCGCTGGCTTTCCAGCCGCTCCGAAGCGCGCACTCTAAACCGGGGCCGCTTAGCCTCTGTGTAAACGGACGGCGGAGGGGACGCGGATTCTTCTTCCCGAAAGGAGCCTAGGCGGTCTGGCCGCCCCCTTCAAGGAATCGTTCCCGCCGACGCGACTCCCTTGGTCGCTGCCTGCGTCTGTTTTTCTTGCTTTGGGCCTTCCCCCTGGGAGTCTGGAACCTGTCCGTGGAAGAGGTGGGTTCCCGTTGCGGGTATATTTCAGTTAACGGGGTAGATACCTTCCTGGGCATTACTTATTACTTATTTAACAGTATATTTGGGACTAGGAGAAGAAATAACAAGGACCATTTCCACACTAGCCTGTTGTAGTGCTAGTATTCCACTTTCAACATCCTATGGAATCCTAGGGTTTGCAGTTTAGGGAGGGGCCAAGCGGCTTTGTTAATTTAAGCCTGCGTGTACTGCCTGTGACTAGGCACTTTACTGGTACGGGAGTGGCCTGAGGCTCGCTCTGAAGGTTGGCACATGCCAAGCTAGAGATGCTGCCACTTGTCTCTTCCCCCTATAAGTGTGGAGAGTGCTGCCCCTACCTTGCCGGCCTTATCTTTTCTGCTACTGTCTTCATTTGTTTCCTTGCAGATGTGATAGAACACAAGGCTTTAATTTTCCTGCCTTGCTTAGCACAGAGCAAAAAGAGAAATCTGTTCTGGACCAGAGCTCTATCTGCAGCCCTTCTGTGTGTGGTTCTTATATGGGCCTCCCGTAGACTTCGCTCCAAACTTTTAACTCAAAGATATGTGAATAGAGGGCTCCTTGACTGTCTTGGTAATGGGCTTGTCTGTATGGAAACTATGCATCTGATTTTGAGCCTCTAAATACCTGAGTGAGAAGAAGCATTCAGAATTCTTTTGTTGTAACACACATATATAAGTCCTCATGTGCCTTGCAGTTGCTTCTGACTTATGGAGACCCTAAGGTGAACCTGTCATGGGGTTTTCTGAGGCTGAAAGTGTGCGACATGCCCAAGGCCGCCCAATGGGTTTCCATGGCTGAACAGAGAATCACACCCTGGTCTCCAGGGCCATAGTCCAGTGCTCAGACCACTACACCATGCATGCACCTAGTCAGTTCATGGTTGCACAAGCAGAGTTCCACAGGTGTAAATCATTGGCCCAAATCCTGTTGAGGGCAGAACCTTTGAATCAATTAGAACTAACAGAATGTTCACTTGCCACTCAACAATTAATTGTGATGGCAGTTGGTGGTTCCCATGGCAGGTGGTTTTAATCCAGACTTTAAAGATATTATCCAAATTCTGAACCCTATGCCAGCAGCTTTGAAACTATCTAAAATTTGGAATGGATTCACTGTCCCGCTGACAAGGGAGTGAACAGTCACCACTGATGGATTCTGTAGGTCTACTTTGGTTGAAACTAATCCACAGAATTCTCTCTATGCAGCTGCACGTTCTTTGAGAGCGTGCAACTTTTCTTCAGTGCCTGCAATGTATTACTTTTTTCACTAGGATTCACAAATACCACTGTTCATTTCCTTTTGCTTAATGGGACAGTGAGCATTAGTTGTACAATGCCGGTCTTCAGCAGAAAGATGATGTAGCACAATCACTGTGAAATTACTCAAGTGTATATTTAACACTATGCAAGCATGATGTAGAATCTGGGCCAACATGTGTTAAAAACATCATTTTGGTCACAAAAACTAGAAACTAGAAACAGTGAGGTTGGTTTCTAAAAGCAGCATACTGCAAGTTCTGTCCTGATCATAGTAACTGAATAGATGCACAGAACTTTTTAAAAAGTTATCTAATATGTAGGCATATCATGATTTCATGTAATATCACACAGTGATGTCTAGACATGAAATGAGGTTAAACTGGATACAATGGCCACATGATCATAGAATTTGGGTGCTGGTTTTAATCCATGCTTTATGATTCAAATAACAGTGTAATCATTGCTTTGACATGAATTCATTACAACATAGACTTATCTAAATATTTTCAAAAAGTCACTTGGCTCTTCTGGGAAGGCTTCCTGCATGCATTATTCCTTTCCTCTCTTCCCCAAGTCACTCCTTGCTGGCTTGCTTTCTATGCTATTGTCTCCTCCGTCTAGAGTTCACATTTGTTTCCCATATGGGCTGCCCTTCTCATATGAGCAGTACTGAAAATGAATTGAATTAATATTCTGACTCTTGTATCCTGTTGCAATGAAAGTACAATCAATTTTCTCCTCCAGATCACAACTTGACACTGCGCTCTAGGTTGAAAATGAAGACATATTTTTATTGGCATGTAATTACTTTATTTGACCTAAGATCTAGTGTTAAGTTTCTTTTTAAAAAATTGTTATATCCCACCTCAGCTTGTCTTCAAAATTTAGATTGGTAGATAGCCTAGGCTGGGATATTATAACTAGTCCCAAAGTACCCATTTGGCTTCATAGTCAAGTAGAAAAGTGAAATGTGTCTCCCCATATGGGCCTGATCAGGTTTTGAAGTCTTCAGGCAAAGCCTTTCTTTTAGTCCCACCTCTTTCTCAGGAATGTTTGTTGAGGACATAAGAGGAGGTGTTCTCTGCAGCTGTTTCTTCACTGTGGAACTCCCTCCCCTGAGAAGCTACGGCGGCCCCCTCTCTGCTTTCCTTCTGCTGACAGGCAAAAATGTGTTTGACAGGCTTTAGGCCATTAACTTCTGCTGTGGAAGGGTCAGTTAATGTGAGATGCTTTCTTATTTGTCACATTAGAAAAGCTTTCAAAATGTTTGTAATTCAGAGCTGTATTAGTCTGTATTAGTCTGGTGGTGGTTTAATTATTATTTATTTATTTATTTATTATGTAAAGTAACAAAGTAATATTACTTAAAAGTAATATTACTTAAAAGTAATATTATGATTACCTTTTAGCGTTGTTCTTTTTTCAATCTACATATTAAGCTGTCTTGGATCCTGTGTGGGAAAAAGACAGGTCATAAATAAATAAATAAATTGAAATGGATGGTTTTCCCACAGCCAAAACTGTCACTGCACCACATTGGTGTTTTTCTTTTCTTGGCTTTGTAACTTAGGTTGCATAGTTCAAGCCTTCCTGTTACCCTGACTTCTGCAGGTCCCATGGGGGGCACCTTGATTCACTCCAAGTTATAAAGGTTGGGGAAATTAGCGGAGCACTGGCAATAGCAAAACGAGAGGGCAAGGTAACCCAGCAGGATCTTTTACACAACTTTTCAGGGTCAGGCCAAACAAAAAGCCAGACAAATGTACCAAATAAAGGAATTTTATTGAATGTAGTACCATGTACGAACATACTCACTCACTCATGCGCACAAGGCCTATTGAGAAGGAAAAGAAGTGAAAAATGGATAGGGGATATAGCAAAGGGAATGTAGAGGCGGTGATACTGCACCTATCCTGAAGTCTTCGGTCTGGGAAGCAGTGAGAAGAACAGAGCTCAGCAAAGAGACAGCTGAGGGGATCACTAAACTAACAGAGTGTCAGTCTGCTAGAGTGGTGGGAGTTCTCCAAAGAGACCCTCAAAAACTGGGACTACTTACAGGGCAGAACATACCTTGAGGGCAGGCCCTCTCCCAGGACAGTGGACCAGTTGTTTGCATGATTGGTTTATGCTGGGTTGTGAGTGTTCAGGGTTGCAAAGGGTTGCAGTGTAATTTTATGTAGATGGACCTTGCCTTGTAGGATTTTCCAAAGTCAGGGTTGCTCAAACTGGGGAAAACCCAACAATCCCCTCAAGTTGGCTACTCTTGGCTGAGGACCCTTTGTTTATGTGGATTTGCACAGCTTGAGGTCTCCTTGGGCTACGTAACTGGGGATTTTCCTGCTCTTGACCTAGTTTTGGCCACTCGATCTCTTTGCCTATGTGCCCATCTGGGCAACCTCTCTGGCATGATGGGCATATATGATATCAAATTTATAGTTCCCGGGATAGGGTATGCCAATGGGGTAACATTCCCTTTGCAGCCATGATCTCTGTGAAAGGCCTTCCCATTCCTCTGTGTGACAATTAGCATCAATGAAAAAACTCCCATGGATGCAAATAGGAGGTTTTTGGGTTGTTGTTTTTTTTACTAATGGTGATTTCTGCACAGAGGAAGAGCTTGGAGAGCTTAACTGTACCCTGAGTCCATGCTTTGTGGTGCCTCTCGCAGCCCTCCTAGCAATCACATCATCAGCCTAATGTATGGTTGAGCCTTAACATCTAGCAAGACCATTAGTGAGCCATTCTGGACTGTGCCAGGTTAGTGTTAGCTAAATAGTTACATGATATGACAACACTCCATCTAGACCAAAATGGATGTTATGTTGCAGATCTCACTGTTTTAGCAAAGGCCTCGAACTGGGTACAACCTTCCTATGTATTTAAAGAGCAGACTTCGAGAGAGAAAGAGGAAAAACAGGTGGTAAGAAAGGATGGCACTTTTTAATGTCGGTTTGGACTGTGAAATTTATGTCAGAATATTTCCTGTGTGACACAGAGAACTGTTACTTATTTTCAGCTGTCCCATTTATTATTGTTGAAGATAGGAAAAGGGAATCTCAACATATTGCTTGTAAATGATGTTATTATTCAGTACTGGAGTAGTTCTTATCTGTCTGCATTTCTTCTACAGAAGGAGTATCCATCTCTGAAGATATTAAAATCAATGTTTGCTGAGACTGCTGCTGAAATCGATCTACCACATACTCAGAACCATACGTTCTGCAGCTTTCTGTGGAAGGATTGTGCCTGCGTTCACTGCCAACAGCTCAAATTCAATAACGTCCAGAAGCATCTCATTATATTCTGTAGCTAATCCTAAAATGGATTTTGAGGAGCTCAGCAGTACAGGAAATGGAGGGAAATACCAAATTCAGAGACTCTCTGGAATAGAACATCTGAGAATGGCAGAAGAAGCAAGTATCACAGATGAACTAACATGTAGAAAATGCTTGAGTATTACCTATGTAGATAATAATTTTTGTGAGGATACTGGCATTCCTGAAACACAGAAGCTCAAAGAAGTTGGAAGTTGGGCTGAATTGTTCCTTGATAAACATTATGTTGAGGACAGCATAAAGGAAACTGGAAAATTTGACCTGGGTTTTAACACTGAAAATAGGATGGTTCAAAAGAGGAGAGGCGTGGATGCTACAGATAAAAGTGCTGACCATTTTTATTTAAAGCTATTGCACTCTGATTTTTTAAGTCCTTGTATAGCCTCTGAACATCACCCAGAGCATTCTGAAATATGGAATCCATGTAATTTATTGGATAATAATGCATCATCTTTTGCAAACAAGATTTTAAATCCTGGTTGCATAGCCAAGCATCAGAGAGAAGAAAAGGATATTATAGTTTCCAGCAATGTTAGGAGAGTACATGAGGTAGCTGGTCACATGCACAGCAGTACAATAAAAAACAATTTTCAAAACTCCCATATTATACAGAAGGGAGATGATCCATTTGTACCCATATTAGGCTCACAGAAGAATGAAACTTATTTTTGGGCACCCGTTAGTGATAGTTCAGATGAGGAGTGTGAGGAATGGCCAGAGGTGAAGGCAAATAGTTTAAAACTATTAGCTGCAGAGAGCAAGAAAAGCAAAAGCCCTTGTGACACTGCTAGCTTTTTCAGACCAGAAGACAGGAAACTTTTCAGCTCTCGAGTGCTTGGAGGCAGACTTTGCTGCACAGAAACATCTGATAGCAGTGAAGAAAAGTGGAATCCAGAAAATGCAGAGATCAAAGAACACAAATGCCAGAATTTCAGGCAGATTGAAAAGCATGAGGTCTCCACCGAGACCATCAATAATGTGGAAAGCCTCAGTGAAGAAGCTACAAAGAGAAACATCTTTTTCAGTTCCAAAGCTGAGGTGAAAAAAGATCTGTCAAAGGATAAGTTGTTAGATTTTCAGCCTCTACAGGAAATCACAGATCAGAGAAGTGAATCTGAAGCAGGACATACACGAGAGATGGATAAACGTATTGAAGGGAATAAATATGCTGGAGAAGATGAAGCCAAGAGTACACATAACAGAGGCTACTGCAGGAGAGACCAAAGGAAAACAGAACTGAAATCTCAAAAGAAAGAGCCCACTTTGCAAATTAACATTTTCTGTGGGAATTTGTCACCAAAGCCTTCAGAAAATAGTACTTGTAAAATGGGTGTAGAATGTTCAAATCTCATTTATAAAAATACTGACTTGTGCAGTAACAGTGACTGCACGTTGTCAGACTCAGTGCCTCGGAATAGTGATGAAACTATGACGTGTATGTTAAATATAGTCCCAAGATGTCTGCAAGATGATATAAAAGAAAATATCTCTGAGGATGTTGTCAAATCAATAGTAGGTTCTAAAAGTGGAGCTGGGGAGTTACAAAGTGAAAGAATGAGAGCTGATGTCTATCAGAAGTTATTTTGGAATGACAAATCCCACTCTGATGATAGTATTTTGGCTAAATATTACTTCTATTTGAATTATCTCAATGAGTCCAAAAGGCTTCAGTATGAAGATGGCAACCATTCATTCTTTTGTCAACAATGTTCTTGCCTCTGTAAGAGTAATAGTTTGTATGAACAACAGGCTGAAGAATGTATGAACCGTGATTTTGGAGTTTCTGAAATAAGTTGCCATAAAGATAAAAGGCCTGAAGCTTTAAAACAACAAATGCATCCTGGACAGCAAGAATCTAAGGCTGTATTTGCAAACATCAGTCCAAAACCTATGTCTAATCTTACACTGAGTACTAGCAGACAATTAGGGAACCTACCAATTTTGAAAGGTAAATCTATACTGATGTCTTTTAGCGGTATTGTGATGCAGACCAGTAGCTTCTAAAATTAATGCATGCAAATAGATACATTGTCGGAACCATGGAATATGAGCTGAAGTCAACAGCAGTTCGTGGACCAGCTTTTTTCTCTTTTATACAAATTGCTCTTTCTATCCCCCTCCCCACCACACATGTACAGAGTAGAACCAGCATAGACTTGAGTCTTGGTTTTAGGGAAGAGGTAGAGTATAATAAAGTTATTAACAAAAACAATGACAAGAAATTTTAAAAACTACAAATAAGGGCACTTATTCTACACTGCCCTTTTAGTTTGTATGCATAATCAAGTTACATCTCCTGGCCCACCCCCTGCAAACCTACTATGCTCTGAGAGATGAAAGTCTGTTCTGCTGATCAGGACAAACACACACAAACATTTTCATACTTCCCACCAGCAAGAAGGATTTGCACAGAGGTCTTGCTTCTGATATTCATAGCCTCACTCACTGGCAGGAGAGGTGCTGGACAGCCTCTAGCAGCAGCCATTTTCTTTTAAAGCTAGGTCCAGGGACCTACTACATCTCGTTTTTGACTCCTCCTGCAAGCAATTTTACAAAACCAGAAGTGGATTTCCAACCAGTTCCTCAAAACTGTCCTGAAGACCTTTGAGGCTTCCCACCCCTGCACTATGATGGTGGCATGGTTTGCAACATGCATAGTGGTGCAGGAATAGATTTATCCTTGTCCTAATTACTCTAGACCAACATAGATGGGGTTTGGGAGGTCTTAAAAGTTCAAATCAGAATCCCCAAACATTGTAATTTGGATCTGAGAAGTAGTGCTAGAGGTAATTGTATCACTCCTGCCTCCTGACCCAACTAGTTTCTAGAGTTGTCTGTGAAGTCAGCTGAGGGAGAAGGCTTACACCAGCCACAGTGGGAGTATGTGAGCTCCTGTATGTTGTTGGTCTGCAAGTCCCATGAACTCTAGGGAGTACAGCCAGTGATGAGGGATGATGGGAGTTACAGTCCAACAGCATTTGGAATTCCACACATTCTTCATCCGTGGTTTAAATATTTCCACCAAGCATCACTGCTGCCATTGCCTCCATAGCTGCTTTTATGTTTCATTTTTTTTAACTGTTAGAAAGAGCAGATATCATATGCAGTGAATTAAGAAGATCCCCCCCATGTTTGTGTGTGATTCTTACATCACTCAGAACCTTTGTAGATATGAAATGAATTGTGGTTACATCTACATTCTGTGGGACATTTTTTTGTAGATGAAGATGTATTTGAGGCCAGAAAAATTTCCACAAATGGGCTTGGTCCTAAGAGACATTGGGCAAGAGCAAGCATTGCATGGTCACCTTACATACATGGAAAGCTGAAGCCAAGGTCTGCTTTTTATGTTTTAGTATATGTCACCCGGTGTCACCTTGTATTTCATTGCATATATTTTGTGGGGTTTTGAATGGAGGAGGCTGAAGTTATTTCCTCCATATGAATGAAATGTGTGTTAATGTCATATAACAGCAGGATGAATATTTTACAGTGTTAGTTTTACAATATTTTAATGTAGGCCTGCCCTTCATATGGGATGTGAATCTGTGGGGCGCAGGACCAATCTGATCTTTGGATAGCCCTAATCTGGCTCATGAAGATTTAACTTGCATGTTAAAGAGAATGCTAGCATATGTTTTCCCATTTATTAAAAAGGCAGATTGGGAATTACTATATATACTCATGTATAAGTCTAGAAATTTTAGTCACCAAATTGATCCCAGAGACCTGAGTCAACTTATCCATGGGTCAGTATAAGTATTGTTGGTCCTCCACATTTGTGGGTTTGGTTTTCACAGATTTGATTGTTTACGAGTTTCTTCAACTCCTGCCTCCTACCTCAGGCACTTCTTTTCTGGGGGGAACTTTCTCTCTTGGCAGCTCTGACCAGGCCTCGCATATGGTCCTCCTCATCCTCCACCAGCTGCTGCCTGGCTAGCTAAGGATAGATTGTAGCCCAGTTTTTCAGCACCACAAACGCTCTCCCAGTACTCCTCACACACCCAAGGAAGGACATGGAGATGCAAGAGAGGAAGTATAGGGCTGTCATAGTGATCCACCCCCTTTCCCTGACCCGGTTTAGACCCTGGGTGCTTGTTCTCTCCGCCATGCCTTGGCTCCCTTCCCACAGACATACACATTTTCATATCTGTGATTTTTCCACTTTTGTGGGGGGTCCTGTACACCCCTAACCCTAGCAAATATGGAGGGCCAACTGTACTGTACATTAACTCTTATCCAAAAAGAGTCCGAGTAGAGTGGTGAAAGGTGACAGCTTAGTCCATCCTAGGAGAACCTCAAAAAAGACCCAGCCCCCTCTACTCTTTCTTCCATGGATCTGCTTCTGGCCTTTTTGAGTGCCTGCATGGGAAAATGGTGGTTGTGGTGACTCTTTGGTGCTTTCCATCAAAGAAGTGCTGAGAAAGTAGAGGACCCTGATGCTTCTTTTACATTCTGCTGGGTCAGACTAAGCTCTCACCTTTCACCATTCTACTCAGAGAAGGGGATGGTCCAGTATGTACTTTTTCCTCAGTCATGTCACATTGAGAATAATAACAGAGTTGCCCTTGAGATAGGCTTGTGAAATGTATGCGTATCATTGAAAACCAGGGATCCTTGATTATTCTGGCTTACCATGTGTAGGTAGTGCTCCAGTGCTTGCTGCCTAGTCACTTGCACTTGTAGCAGGAACTACTAAACAAACAATGGAGTTTCACTCTGCAATATGTTTATCGTGGTTGTCCAGGCGTTGTTGCTTCTCTGGGTTTTCTCCCAGTTAGCCACAAGTGAAATCCACAAGCAGACCTGAATCCAGTTATTGATTCTAGCTCTAGTTTGTTGGAAAAGAAACAAATCAGAGCAGTAAGAGACCATAAACAAACCATGGAGTGAAGCTCTGTAGTTTGTTTAGCTGCTCCCACTACAGGTGTGCTCAACAGGGTAATTAATATATTGATCATGTTTTGTGGTTTCATAAGCTTCAAAGTAAAGTATTTCTCTTTGGGGAAATACCTTTTGTGTGAATTAAAGCAGTCAAGCAATTTTAAAAAAATCTTTTATCTCACTTTTAACTAATTAACTGTATTAAAATGAGGTGTGTATTACAAAAACTGCACCAAAGTTGCCTTTTTTGTTTTTGTGATAGTGAAAAAAGGTTTACTGGATTCAGTTTACAATCCAGTAAATAGAAACTTCCATTAATTGGTACAAGAAAAGGCCATATTTACTATCTTGTTTCTCCTTTCTTGCAACAAAATATAAAAAACCCCCTCAAAAATAAAGCAAGTGTGGTAGCTGTCTCTCCAGTTAAAGTAGTTTCCAACAAAAAGATTCTGAAGACGGTCAGTGTTAAACTTGTCTTGTTCTCACTGTTGGCTTTGAGGTTTCCAAAATTATTGCCAAAAGGTGGTTCATAAAGAACAACAGTCTGTTTCAGGTGTCTTCATTGTGGGCTTGTTGAATTTAGCTTAACTTACCTGAAAACAAAGTGTGGTCACGCACTCACTCCATATCCCTCCTCTTGTGCACCTTAACTTGGCACTTCTGTTCTAGCTTGTTGATCCCTGTGACTTCCATGAACTTGGTTTCATATCTTAGGTTCAGCTGCAATTAAAGTAGCAAGTTGCCCTAGTTAGTTGACATGGGAAACTGTGGTTTATTAAGGAAGAACAGATGATAAGTGGACTGAATTGGGCACATGGGGAGAGGGACAAGGAGAAGGTATACACCTACACAGCACATTTTCAACCTCATAACCATGGTTTACCAGTTTGAGATTTTTATATCTGAGCTGGGCCAAAGCTACCTGGGGATTCCAATAATGAGAAAGAACTAGAACTGTGACTCTGATGCTTTAGTCAAACACTCTGGTCCATAATAGTTCTGGTGGAGGGTTTTTTTCCCCCTTAAATTTATTTAGTTTTGTTTTTCTTGCTATAGACCACAGTATGTTCAAACACCTGCAGTAGATAAGGAGGTAATGAAGAAGAGCAGTTGTAAGTCCCAGAGATGTCCATCTTCAGGTTTGTAAAATTTGGAGTGCCTCGTTGTCAAAAGTACCGTGTCAAAAATGGTGTGCCAGCCTTCTTTCCCATATGGAGAGTGTTGGGTGGTTCAAAAAACATTCAAGTTGTATGCATTCATTCTTACATTAGACCGACCACCAACCAACCAACCAACCAAAAAACTCCACACAAAAAGGAAAAGAATAAGCCAATTGTTATGAAGGCAGCGTAGGGCCTAATTCTTTCTCACACAAATGAAGTAGTAAACTTTTATCTGGGTTATACCACTTCAAGCTACAGATGGAAGGTTCAGGCAAAGAATGTTCCTTCACATAGGAGCATTCTCTGAATGTAGGAAAGTAGTAGTTGGGGAGAGGATAGCTTTCTTCCTTACATGAAAAAAAAAAAGCATACTCATTCTCCCAGCCTAAGTAACACCATCATGATACAGGCTTGTGTCAGTATCAGTGAAAATATAGTCACTAACAGACAAATTTTCTTCTCAGTTCTTCTCCCTTGTTGGATTTATGTATAGCTTTGTTATGTATCTGCTCTGACTCCAATGATAATTTCTTTGCAAACCAAAAGTTGCAAAGCCGTTTCAGACACTACTCACATGTTGGTGTAGATGTGGTGCTAAATTATGATTGAGGAAAAGAAGGGAAGGAAGCTAGAATGAGAAGAGGGAGCATAAATTTCCAGTTCTGTATCTCAAATTGCAAACCATAGTATGGTTTGCAAACTGCTGTTTCCTAGCAATCTGTGTTGCGGGGAAATCATGGGGCTCATTCACACTACAGTTATAGAACTATATTCCACTTTAATTGCAGTGGTTGCAACCTGAAGAATACAGGGATTTGTGGTTTCTTGAAGAACTAAAGCACTCTCTAAATGTCATTCCTTAAATTCCAGATCCTAGGTTTCCATAGGACTGAATGATGACAGTTAAAATGGAACCATAGTGCTATAATTGTGTCATGTGAATGGGCTCCAAGTGTTCTGTGGCAGCATGAGTAACCATGTGTCCACCTATGAACTGAGTTGACTATGAGTTTTGAGTGCTGCCAGATAAAATATCCCAGGTGATCTGGCTCCAGAACATTTCTCGTAGTCTGAGCCTAGTGTTCACATCTCCACAGATGAGAACAGAATTCATTAAGGAATATTTAAAATATCATAAAAGTTAAAATACTTTTCTTTGATGCAGGCTGCACTTCTTGTAGGCAGATCAGCATAAAGGTGTCCAGCAGAAATCTGAGGAAAAGATCCAATGATCAGAACGGACGAAAATGTTTTCTTAATAATGCAGATGCATGTAAGTTAAATACTGTATGTATACTGTGAAATAAGATACATATATTACAGACATACATGCATGCATACATACATACATACTTAGAGGAAAAAGATTCTAAGAGGTTTGCTGGGTCCTTCCAAATTAAATCAACTTTGGTAATTCTGCCTTTGGATATTTTGGTTAATATACCTTTGGGTGTGGGACTCTATGAAATAAGTCATAGAATCATAGAGTTGGAAGAGACCACAAGGGCCATTGAGTCCAAGCTGCTGCCATGCACCATCAAAACATTCCTGACAGATCCCATCCAGCCTCTGTTTAAAAACCTCCAAGGAGGGAGGAGGTTCTACCACATTCTGAGGCAGCATATTCCAGCATATTCCACTGTCAGGAAGTTCTTCCTAATGTTTAGATGGAATCGATTTTCCTGAGGTTTGAAGCCATTGGTCTGTGTCTTAGTTTTGGGAGCAGCAGAAAACAGGCTTCCTCATCCTCCATATGACAACCCTTCAGATATTTAAACATAACTATCATGTCACCTCTTAACCTTTTCTTTTTTTCTTTTTATCCAGAGGTAATTTTTGCTAGTTAATATAGCTGTGTACAGGGAAAAAAACCCAAAGATTTATTTGGTATGCATGAGCTGTTGGGGTCATGTGAAGTAACTACAGATTCTGATCCCTAATCTCGTAAAGAATCTGTTATGTGGTATGGGGCATTTTTGTTATCTAGTGGCACCCACAACAGTGAACATGCAGCAAAACTTTACCTGTTTTGGGAGTGGGGCATTGAAAATCTTCAGGGCACCAACATTTGAGACAGATGGAAATCTTTGAGGAGGCTACTCTCTTTGTCACACTGTTCCTGGAGGCATGGCTGCTGAGGATATGAGAGAGGACTTTCTTGGTGGCTCCTCTCATTCTCTGGATCTTCTTGCCAAGAAATGCTAGGTTTGCATTTGTCTTATGCCACAGTCAACTTATTCTAGCAGGTTTTTTGGCATGTAGTTTGGTCTGCTATTGAAAGGTGTTTAAGTATTTGCATGGTAGTCATGTCTTTAACTGTTGTTTTTCCACTGTGTTCTTAAGTAATTTTTGTTTCAGTTTTTAATAGGTATATTATTGTTGCTAGCTGCTCTGAGTGGTGGCTTTTTTGGTGGAAAAGTATCAATTAAATAAATAAAATATTGAAGGGGGAAGAATACTGAGAAGTTTGCTGGGTTTTCCCAAATCAGTGCAACTTTGATAATCTTGTGTAAAATCTTTAATTTCCCCTACTTCAGGGACAGAATCCAGAGAGCATCATGATTCTGTTGTTCCAGGTTGTGATGAAGTAAATTTGGTAAGCCTGTCCTGTCTTCTCATCTATTAGAACAATGGCAGCAGGGTCAGTTGGAGAGAAAGGGCAGGCAGTCTGTTCTTAGAAAACCAGGGTTTGTTAGTGCAGTCAGTGGAACATAGATATGTTTAAGTGGGGGGATTTTGAAATGCTTTTCTAAGACTAGTAGAAAGAATTGCTGTTGCCCATTAATTGTGGTGGCTATATCAGATTGGATGGGATGTCGCAATCTTGTTTATATTTCCTGGGCAAACCCCTTCTTTCCTTTTGCTGACTGACACTAGCCACTGGTATGCAAGTAAGCCTCCAGATATGCAAAAGAAATGTACCTGCCTGAAACAAATATCTTGTGTATTTGTAGTATCACATTTAATTCGGTTCTATCAGCCCATGTACATGCTGTATTGCCTTTCCCAAAAAAATATCATAGTGGTGATGTGCAGGTACTGCCCACAGCAGAGCCTGAAAGACTTTTTTTTTTAAATTGTTTTCTCTGTGTGTGTTGCTAAAGGACATTTAAAAAAAATTCAATTAAGTGATCTTGGTTTACTACTGGCCTTGCTCAGGCATTTGTCATTTCCTGTGTTTTGGACTTGAATGAATTAGGTCTTTTTGCTTGTTGTTCCTATTCTTTGGCATAACACAGAGTGATCTTGTTTAAAAAATTATTTTCAGATAAGACAAGGTGACCACAACCTCTTGCCATGGCTACTTCTTCCTGATGAATTGTGGTTTTGTATCTTCTCTCTGCTGACTCATAAAGATATTTCTCGGGTTTCCCAAGTCTGTCACCGGTTTTACCGACTAGCAAGAGATGAATCTTTCTGTAAGTACATTAAAATGGGTGATCAGCAAGTGAGCGGAATACTGGGAGGGTGATGATTAGAGGGAAATTGGCAAAAGTCCAGACCAGTCCAGTATGCAAATTTAATTCCATTTCAGAAAGCTAGAGTGAATATCCTTCTTTCCAGGCCTCGACAATCAAATTAAAACAAATTAAGAGGAGTTTAAAAACTGATTACACTTTATACCTTTTGTAAGCTGCTGTGTTGGTGATTATGGGAACTCTTTTACTTTTTTTGTGTGCTACCATTATTGTTCTCTTTGCTTTCAGTCTTTGTGTATATTGTAATGTTTCTAATAAAAGTTTAAAACTCCAGACTTATTTGGTGAATAATTGATAGAAGCATTCTGGTTCTTTTTAAAGAATGCATTTTCAGCATATTTTGCATAAACAAAATGCTTTTGACAGGCCCAAAATAACAATTTGTAAAGGGATGTTTTGTTAGGCATAATAGAATGTTATTTTGGGAGTGGGGTATAAAGCCAGCTTGCTCACAATTTCACATTTGTTTACCCTTTCGCCTTATGAGCCACAAGATGGGTAAATCGCTGAATACATCACAGATGTGGTGACCTAGTCAAATTGACATGTCAGCCTGGCAGCAAGCAGCATTACCATAACTTGCTGCAGCATGGTCATGGCTTTGCCTGGTGCCCACTTGCTGCCCAGTTAAATGCTGCAGTGAAGTGGCAAGTGGAATTACGTTAGCAGAGCAATGTTTGTGTATATGTGTGAAGCTTACGGAAGTGTGTAACCTAGACTGATTCCATGTCTGTATGCTGCTTAGGGGCATTTCCAGTGCTGATACCTGCGTCTTACTGGGAAAAGGTAATTAGGTATGACCGACCAAACCAGACCAGCCGCAAGAAAATGCTACAGCTACATAGGTGCTGCCTCAGGTGGAAGGTAGTGGGAGGATGGGTTGAGGGGCTGTAATGGACTGGCCAGGGCAAGTGAACGTTGTCCTATAGTATCTGTTACCTAACGTGACCTCTTTACTCTGCATAATAGTATGGGTGGCCATAAAACCCTAAACCATTTTTAATTATTCCCTTACTCTCAATTAGAATCAAAACATGAAAGTCCAGCTGAGGGGGAAACAAACACAGAAGTAGATGACACTGTAGAATTGACAGAAACATGAAGAGGGGATGAGATTAAGTACACCCTCTGCCTTCCCATACTTCCCAGCAGATTTCCATTCCATATCTCCACTAGTGTTACCTTAGTAGCTGAGAACTGTGTGAAAAAATGCCCGTTTCCCAGGAGTCAGTATATCTTTGTTAGGTTCAGTTACAAGTAACAAAACATGCATATTTTCAGTAACAGACTCTGGAGAAACATTTCTGTGCTTATCTGACAGATTATCTCCTGAAATCCTAGTATTTGCTTTAAAAAATTGTCACCTTATCATTTTCACATTATTTCTGCCACAGTGATTCTGACATCAGTTGATTAAGAATGTTGTGATTCCTTTATCCAACTCCCTAAGGAGAAGCTATTTTGATAACATCTCACATTGACAATGAGTGAATAAGTCTTTTCCAAACTGGTGAAAACTTTAACCCTAACTCACTTTAACCCTAATTTCTTCACTTACTGAGTTTGATCAGGCATTCTTCCTTTTACCTCAGTAATTAATTTACTCTTTTATAGTCTAAATCAGGGGTTCCCAAACCTTAAGTCCCCAGTTGTTGTTGGGCAGCAGCTTCCAAAATTCCTAGTCAGCACAGTCCATGGTCAGGAGTTTTGGAATTTGCCCAACAACATTCACTGCTGTGAGTTGTGAAGGAAGGAGTTGGAGAAAGGCGCTTTTTTGTATTGCAGCTCCCAGAATCTCCCAGCTTTTGCCTGACTTTTCCAAGCTCTGGGTGAGAATGAGACACAACACAGTTGTGGACATTCAAATCTACTTCTCCAGAGACTGTGGCTAAGGAAGACACACTATACATATAAATGAATTAATGTGAAGAACTGTTTTTACAATTATTTTTAAAAATTGTGTAAAGTTCTTGAAAACTAACAGAGGTTAGCTTTGCATGGTACAGAATTATGGAGATTTTGTTCAAAATTCCCCAAGGAGCAAGATTCTGCATTTTCTTTAAGCAGGTGAATTTCTAAGAAGAGAAACAGGCTTAGTGCTGTGACTGTGGTCAAAAACAAACTGAAGGTCACCTGTTGATGGCATGTATTGCTAAGCTTGTGTCAGATTCTTCCCACAGTGAATTCCAAACCAAAAGCTTACCACCTTGAACAAACAGAGGTGTGCAATTAAATGCCAGCCAAATGCTGCATTTCAGTAATGCTATGTAAATGTTCTAGGAGCTCTCTCTGTGTTTGTGTGTTTTAATAAAAAAGGACAGTACGAGTACATGATGTTTAAAGAAAGGGGGCCACTCTGTTTTTGAAGTAGCTTTCAGCAAAAGAAAGAGCAACAAGAGCATGACTATAAATGGAATGAGAGGTCTTATGTATGGAATCATAGAATTATGGAATCATAAATTGATACAAATGAAATGAACAAAACAGTTGTGGATTGCTTTGCTTTGCTTTGCTTTGCTTTGCTTTGCTTTGCTTTGCTTTGCTTTGCTTTGCTTTGCTTTGCTTTGCTTTGCTTTGCTTTGCTTTGCTAAAGGACAAATAAAACGGTTTGTTTGCTAACTTCCCAACTCCCCCAACCAGCGGGTTTTTCTTTCTTTTGAACTCTTTGTTTGGGTTTTCTTAAAAAAAAAAAGAATGCTTCAGCACAGATTGTCTTGCAAATAAGGTTTCTAACTTTTAAGGGAAGAACATTGAAGTAAATAGTTGCTGAGCAGCCAGAAAGAAAATAATAGTGTTATTGTCAGGTATATATATAAAATAGAAACAATGGTGGATATACTGATTCTTCCTCTTTCAAAAATCCATGGAATGCACCTAAGAAACCCATGTGCAGTGTTGAGACTGAGACTGACATGTTTTCCCAGAGTATGCTGTCTTGGTGATAAAAATGGAAAAGGCAAAGAGCAAGTAATGAAGAGATGTTCATGTTGATGCAGGGGCCTGAGGAAGGTTGAAGGCAGAGAGAAGTTTTGGGAAGCATTCTGCAATGAAACAAACAGCAAGCATTGGCTACAGAGGGACTGTTGAAAGAAATAAAGGGCTCAAAGTTTCTTTTGCGTCTGGTTTAAGTTTGTGTTAGGAAATGGAAGAACTCTTACACTGTGCACTTGTTGTTAAGAGGCTTGTGGTATATTTTCCTGGAATGAATTTGACTCAGCTATGCACCAAACTAAAGAGATAACCCTCCCAGCATATGTAGCTTTTAGCATGTGTGTGGACCATTAACTCAGCAACAGTTGTTTGCACAGCATGTATCAGGTGACTGTCTATACCTTGAAATCGACTGTGAGCACTTTGGATGAATGAAACTCCACCCCAAAATAAAACAGTCTTAAAGCACAAAGGGGTGTAAAGGTTACACTCCTTATTCCTCAAAATGATTCTAATTCTCATAAACAAAATATTTTTAAATGTAGTTGGTATCCAACACTGATTTCTTTTATGACACATCCATTACCAATAATGGATTTCTATTTTATTTGAATGGCTGTATTTGTTATTACTCCTTTGCTTATTGAAGAGAAATATCAACATTTCTCTATCCTCCTGTAATTTCCTTGATCTGAATCTCTGCAGCATTCATGGAAATCATACCCAATCACATTTTTTGAAGCAATGTTGTAGAGTGGTTAGATCAGTGTTGAACTAGGACCATGAAGATCTGGGTTCAAAACCCCACTCAGGTGTCTTTGGGGCAGTCATATTCCCTCTTGCCATCATCTACCTTGCAGGATTTTGTGAAACTAGAAAAGGGGGGAGATGAACACCATGTAATTTGTTCAGAGCTCTCTGAAAGAAAACCGGTATAAAATTTTAATTTGTTAAAAAAACTTTTCAGGATGACCTTGGTTTGTTCATGTATCCCTTTCTTCATTGACAGTATTCCCCTCCATGAGTGAATGAGGGTGCATGAATGAGGAAATCTGATGGCAGCAAGAGTGGTGCGATGAAATCACATGCTGAGAGCAGTCAAGTAACCTAAGAACTATTGTGACTTCTTGGACAGAGAGGTGTGTGTACCACAAGGCTATATCCTAGAAAACTTAATGGTCCAGGGGATTGGGGTAGAGATGTTTCTTTAATCGTGTATTGGTTGACCATGGCTTTCCAGATGTTTTTGGCTTGCATCCCCAGCTAGTTGTATGCAATGTAACCCACGGTGAGGGATTGTTGGACTTGCAGTCCAAAAACATCTTGCTTTAGGTGGCAATGTGATTTGAGGGCTTCCATGCCCATTAGTTTGAGTTGGGCCCTAGACATCTGTCCCAAGGTCCTGCCTTGTTGACATTACTGCTCCTGAAAAGACCAAGATGAAGAGTTCTTTCAGACATCCTGTGAAATTGATGTGAAAAGCAGCGTATAATCTCAGACTGCTTGTTTTCAGCTGTGTCTATGCACATTGACTATTTAGCACTTGAAACTGAAAAAAACTCTCTCAACTTGCTCTAAGTAAATATATTTTAAAATGCTGTACAGCTCTACTAGGTAGCGGACCAGTGTTGAGCACTAAAAGTAGTTAATTGCTGAAAACTAATGGAATATTCAGTATTCTATTGAATATCGAATATTCCATTGAGAATAGTGATCTGTCAATTTTTTATTACTCCTGCTGCTTTCTGGCTAGGGTCATAGGAAAGTTTACCCAGCCATTGAGTGCTAATTCTGTTGCTATGTACATTAGTGACTTAGTGGTGATAACTTCAGAGGAAGCACGTAGAAGGAAAGACAAATCTTTCAGGAAGGGTCCTGTCTTTAGAAATATACTTTGGTTTACTCTTCTGTTCTCACATACCAAAAGGCCTCTTTGCTACATGAAAACTGCTTCCTCAGACAAAATGGTTTAGATCTTTTTTTGCCATTTTTCAATGCTGATATCTTGCTTTTCTTTTTAGACATCTTTCTTTCTTTCTTTCTTTCTTTCTTTCTTTCTTTCTTTCTTTCTTTCTTTCTTTCTTTCTCTTTGTTTGGCCACACGGGATACAGAGACTGCAAGTCAGTCACCTGTATCTTGACCTATCCTGGCTGAGTCAGTTAAGGAGGATCTGAATCCTAAAACACAATGAAGAACCCGGGAAATATAAAAGAAGTTTCAACTGAGGTGAGCTACAGGGGATAAAGTCCTTTTCATTTAAGGATTAAAAGCCATGTTGCCCTAGAAGGGGAAGAAAAGGCTTGGAGACTAATTCCTTGGATACTTTCAGAATCTTATATGGGAGGAGTGCTGGGGTTTTTATTAGCACAAGATCATGCAGACAATATAGATGTAGAATTCGACCATTTTTTTTTTCTTGTGGGGATGATAATACGCTCTCTAGTATTTCTAATAACCCAGGTCTCTTGAGTGCAGAATCAAACAATGCAGAACTAATTAGTAAATATCAAAAGTGTGGTTGCCAGTTTTGGAGAAAACTGATACAAGGGAACTAAATCACAAGACCTGATTTTAGGAATAAAGCAGACCATGAATGATGGTCTAGTATAAAAGGGGCCATGCTGAGGTTCCTTAAATCTTAGAGATCCATAGCTCAGTGGAAAAAGGAAAAGTGACCATTTTACATATTCTGCCCTTACTCACAACCATTGCTGTTGTTGTTTGCCATTAAGTTGACTTCACCTTGTGGTGACCCTGTGGATGAGAGACCGCCAACAGAACCAGTCATCAACAGCCTTGCTCAGACCTTGCCAATTCGTAGCTGTGTGTTGAATCAATCTGTCTGCAATGTTTTTTTCCTCTTTTCTGACCATCTTCCACTTTAGCAAGCTTTGGTGCCTTTTCCAGTGACTTATTTCATGAAGTGTCCAAAGCATGATAGCCTCAATTTAATCATTAGTGAGAGTACAGGCTTAATTTGCTCTAGGACCCATGTATGTATGTATGCATTTATTTATGGCAGTCCATGGAATCCACAGAATTCTCCCTTCAAAGGGATTGATGTCACTGTCAGCTTTCTTCACTGTTCAGCTTTCACAGCTATACACAGAAATCAGAACTACTATAGTCAGGATGATTCTGACTTAGATATTTAATGATATATTTCTACCCTTGAGTATTTTATCTAATTTCTTCATAGTCGCCCTTCTAGGTCTTAGTCCACTTCAGATTTCTTTACTACAGTCTCCATTTTGATTAATTGAGTTGTGATATGGAAAATCTTTATTATTTTGATGTCTTCATCCACTTTAATATTATGTAAATTATCTGTGGCCCTTATTTTTGTTTTCTTAGTATTCAACTGTAACCCTGCCTTTGCACTTTTTTCTTAATTTGATTGGTAGTTGTACCAAATCTTTGCTATTTGTTGCTTGTCATATGGTAATATGAGACCATCTACATATCTTAAACTGTTGGTGTTCTTTCCTGCAGTTTTGATACCTCCTCTTTTTGAGTTTAATCCTGATTTCCATATGATATGTTCTTGTATAGATTAAACAATAACAGTTATAAAATGCAGCATTGCCAATTGAAAACCATGCTGTTTCCTAACAGTGGTCTCTTGTCCACAGTAGAGTGTACATACTGACATAATCAAATATTGTAGCAAATATTTCCTTTCTTGGAGACTGGAATGTGTATTGAATATTTCCAGTGTGGGCTATTGTTTTGTTTTCCATATTTGTTGACAGATTTTTATTAGAATTTGGATGGATTCTGTCTCTATAGTATAAAATTGCTGTATTGGTATGTCATCTGTTCTTGGTGATTTGTTTTTCCCAAGTGCTTTGTGGTTGTTGTCAAAATATTTTTCCTTGAAGGAATCTGACATCCTTTTTAAAACCTCTTTTACATAATTCTTCGATGTATGGCTTTCATTATCTCCCCCCCCATGATCATACAATATTTACTCCTGTTGCCTATATGGCATCACTACTTCTGGTTTAATTTGGTTTTTTTTCTCGGATGTTGTGGAAGAGGCCTCATTCTGCCTTTCTGATGTCTTCTGTTTCTTTGCATTGTTTATTATAATTCTCTTGGTTGTTTGGAACTTATGGTGACCTTAAGGTGCATCTATCACAGGGTTTTCCTGGCAATATTTGTTCGAGGGGGGTTTGCCTTTGCCTTCTTCTGAGGCTGAGAGAGTGTAACTTGCTTAAGGTCAGTCAGTGCATTTCAGGGCTAAGCAGGGATTTGAACCGTAGTTTCTAGAGTTGTAATCTAGTACTCAAATATGCTGGCTCTTGATAGGTATGAATGTGTGCATTTGTGTGTATGTGGTGTGACTGTAAATTATTGAGACTTATGTTCTAAGATATGACGTTGGCAAAGTTAAAAGATCCTTTAGTGTGCACATTGCCTTATTAATGCTTCCTCCCACAGGTACTGTTGAGATGCATAATACTATATGTAGCAAAGACATAAATCTTTGCTTATTTTGTTCTTGCTTGTGAGAATGAATTCTTTTAAATGAATTCTTTTAAAAACCATCTCTGGTGAGATTATGAGAGTTTTGATGCAGCTTTTTTGATGTAGCTATTCAGTGCAGCTTTTTGAAAAAATTTTGTGAAATTTTCTTGAGATCTCAAGGCATCCTTTCTCATCAAGGACAAGAAAAATAGTGATTATCCTTTACATACCCATTGTGCATGTACATAAAGTACCACTATCATTCTTCACCCAGAAGTATAGTAGAAATGCTTAAAATAACTGTAATAGTAAAGAACTTGTAGCCTTAGTTTATATGATACCTTTGGTTATTGCTGTACAGATGTTTTGCCATGTTGCCCAAATAATAGAGAAACTTCCTCTCCCATGAATGCCATGTTTGTCCTTCTTCCTGCCAGGACTGGTAACCCCCTTTGGGTTCTTTTTAGGAAAAAGAAGGGAAAATGCAAATATTTTCTTTAATTTTTCCATAGATTTTGGTATGCAGCTTAAAAACATTAGATATTCTTTCTCCAGGGAAGGTGATCCATCTCACCAACTGCCACTGCTTAAATGACGATTGGCTGATTGCTTTGGGGAACCGTCACCCCCAACATTTCACTCTTGATCATTGTCACGATGATGCCCAGAGAATTACCCATCTAGGTTTAAAGCAGTTCTTTCAGCAATGTCAAGGTTCTCTTAAGGTAATGTCATATTTTATAAGAAATGTGGCTTTTGTTTCTGCAGTTATAAGAAACCTCTACTAAAGTATAAGTACTGGATACTAAAGTACTAAGTACTGAAGTTATTGTTGTATTGAGAACTGTATCGAATTTTTAAGGTGAATAGAAATTCAAATTTTGATGCTTGAATTTATAGGCTAAAAAATCTCATTTTGCATCCTAATCCATGTTTAACTTTAAGAAGAAAGTAAAGAATTACGGAGTACTTCAATATGCAGAAATTCTAAAAAAAATGGATGCTTTGAGGGCTGTTGATAGCTAAAATGGAGATTCATCTCTTACTGGTTGTGAGTGTGTTTCTGTCTGTTGTTGAGGTACTGTCATGAAATGTTCAGGCAGAAGATCATGCTTCTGCCCAAATGCTGACAAACCATACATGGCTTTCACTGAGTGAGTCTTCATCTAGGAGACAGACAAAAACTAGATGAGTAAGCTGGGCAATCAACCTGTGTAGAAGAGTTTGCCTGACCCAGGAATTTACATTCTTCACTCTTAGAAGATGGTGAGGCCAGTAACAGAAAGGTGAGGTTTCTATGGATGCCCTTGCTTTCAGTCTTGGGGTAGCCATGTTGGCCATTGGAAAAAATCGTTAAAAAAACTGTGGTGATGACTTTATTGAACCAACCAAACAATGTAAAATATATCACTCTGGCTTTTGAAGCTTCACAAGCTCCTGGATCAGGCAAGGATGGTAAAAAATCATATAGAAGAAAGAAAGGGGCACTGGAGAAGCAGTAGGTCAGGTTAGTATTGGAAGATGTAGGGGAAAGGAGATTCCAAGACAGATAGAAGCTGAAGTAAGGTGGCAGAGAGAACTGTGAGGTTAGGACCTTCATCTCATGTGATAAAGGTGTAAATGAATTCCAGAGATTTTGAGCAATTGTATGCTTTGCAGAGGTTGTTTGTATAAAACACTGAGGTGGGAATATCCAGTCTACTATGTGGTATTGGACTGCAACCTCCAGAGCCCCAACTAGAATTGCCAGTGGTGAGGACTGCTGGGATTTGAAGTGCTTCAACATCCGGAAGGCTGCACGATTCTCACCACTGCACTACATTGAGTTTTGTTTGTGGGGTGCTTTTTGTCTGTGTATTAATGATCAATTTATTTATTGCTTGGCTTATAAGAAATTGAAATAATTACTTAATTATGTTTACTGAATCATGTCCAAAGTTACTTTTTGGAAAAACAGAGTCCTAGAGTTGAGGAAAAGGTGGGATACAAATAAATAAAGTAATAGTAATAGCAGTAGTAGCAGTAGCAGTAGTATTTCAATATTTAAAGAAAAAAAAAGTATACAGGAATACCTCAATTTACAAAGCCTCCAACAATTAAGCTGCTGTTTAAGGAGTCTTTTTATACTTGCCCATCCCCTTTTCCTCTTTGTTCTCTGTTGAGCTAAAAGTTTCATCAACCTTGGGAGGATGTGAAAGAGGGCTGGATAAACACAGACTTTTGGTTTCAGGCTGCAGCAGTGTGTCTGCAGTAAACAATTGAGCTGGGAAAGAATGGGATTGTACTCTAGCTGATCTTACTGTTGCTTTTTGTGCCTACCTACAACAGGCAAAGTACACAGAAGCTATCTTTGGAATCCCTTGTGGAGAGTATGCATGAACAGTAAAACAGAGAGAAGAGGGGAGAACAGATAAACCTACTTCACTAGCTCCTTCCCAGCATCTCAAAAAAACATAGATCTAGAAGTTTGGCCTCAAAAATGGAAATCATGAGAAAAGTGGAAGCTGGTAAAGGAAAAAGTCATCTTTGGATGCGTTTTAGAAGAAATCTTCAAGTGGTTTTTTGAAGATTCAAAATGTTTTTGTCTGTTTATGCAAGGCTGATTTGGCCTGGTTGTTTCATTTCACATGCACATATTGTTAGTTTTGAAGAAAATGTTTACTGAAACAGGTTGAACTGCTCATTTTGGAGGTGAGGAGTATAGGAACTTACCTCTATTTTTTCCACGTAATTTCTGCTTCCGGTACTGAACTTTGTGTTAAAGGTGTAATTTTTTTAACTGAGGTATACCTGAAATTGTAAAGGACCACAAGAGGGAGTCCATAATGCCACATAACATAGAAAATAGCCTTCCTGTGAAAGTAACAACATATACTCTCTGTTCCCAGATTAAAATCAGCATAGGCTTTTATTCTTTGTAGAAGACTGAATAATGGGTTGTGTTAGTCATGCATATGTCAAACTTGCATTGATTATTTTTCAAAAATGCCTCTTCTTAATGTCACTTTCTTTCAGACTTGTCCCTTGTCCCTCATCATTACTAGGAAAATGAGATAGGCAATGATGTAGGTGAATACATAAGTGTAGTAGCCCATAGTGAATGCATTCAGCTGATCTTGTGCGCAGTATAATTCCCTTAAAAATGATGAAGGGTGTCAAAATAATTAAGATGTGAATATTTTTCATGCCGGCAATCCACATTGTACACATACTCTATCTGCAGGAGAAACATTAGTGAACAAGTCATTTAAAAATGTGTAAAGCACAGCCTTGCTTGGTCCTTGGCTGTTGAGAAGCCTTCAATTCATGTTCCAACTGCCATTGCTCTGGGCTCTGTGGGAGAAAAGAGCAGCCAGTCACAATTCCTTTGTGCTTTGGCCAGTGGCTGGTGTGGGAGCCTCCCTCCATGATTCAACTGACATTGCTCTAGTCTCTGAGGGACAGAAGAGCAGCTGGACAAAGCCCCATCATGCCTTCCCTCCATGTTCCAACTGCCCTTGTTCTGGCCTCTGAGGGACAGAAGGGCAGCCAACAACTTCTGGATTTAACCTCTTCCCCCACCACCATTCCCTTTTCCTTATGTTTGATGTCTTACATAGGTTGTATACCTGTTGGCAGAGAAATGTCAAATTAATGATTTGCAAGCTGCCCTTAGAGACTTTTTGGTTAACGCATGGGGTATAAATACATTAAATAAATAAATAGATAGATAGATAGTCAAAGTGCATAGTGTAAGTGTATAAAACTGATGTTCTGTAGGGAAACATTGATTGAGCCAGTCTGTTCCCACATATTTCATGGTGAAATAATTGCATCATTTTATGCTGTTCTGTTGGTTATATCAACCTGCTATACTCTGAGTCAGATTGTTGGTATGTCTAATACAGCAATCAGAGTATTTCCCTCAGGTATTTCTCTCAGGGATTCTGTCACCAGTTCACTGATCCTCATAGCTAAAGTCAAGATGCTGGGATTGAATCTGTACCTTTTTGCATGCAGAATTTTCTTTCCCAAGAACCATTGATTCTCCTAGGCATAGGATGGCTAAAATACAAAACAAGAAGGTTTGCAAACATTTCAAAAACATTTTAAAAACAGCAATCACCACTGTGATTTCCTTTATTTCTTTTGCACTTAGGAACTGAACATAAGAAGCTGTAGTGGTCCTGGATTCAGAGGGGATACCATTCTACTTTATGCAAGTACTTTTTGCCATAACCTAAGAATTGTAGACGTAAGCTGGACAGGGGCTACTGATTCTGGACTAATTGCTCTAGTAAAAGCTTCTACAAGGTAAAAAAATATCTTTTTAATGGCATTGAGCACATTACTACCATTTTGTATAATGTAGCTGCAAAAGTAAAGAAAGAAGTCAGTTGTGATAGTCCATTTATCTATTTAGACCAGGAAAGGCTGCATCCCTATCCAAGAAAAAATCACCCCCAAATGCTCCCAGATTCTCTGGGTGTGTTTGGGAGGAGTCTGCCATGTTTTGGGGGCCCTTGGGCTACTTTATTACCAGGAGAGTCCCCCTTTTTAGCAGTACTTGCTCTTTTGAAAAAGGTCTCTTCTTGGCCTAAAATGGCCTGGGAAGTGGTTGGTTATGGCAAAAATACCCTCAAACCCCCTACAGGGCAAATTTTCTTTTAATTTTTTTTTTATCCCCGAGGGCCCCAAGGCTGGCCTTGGAGGGCCACATGCTGCCCATGGATTGTACTTTGCCCACTCTTGGTTTAGAGATTGTGTGAGGACCTGTGTGCTGTCTCCTAGAATATTCTTTTCCATCCCATGCCAGATGTTCTTATCTCCCCTCTCCGTGTACCTATTAACAGGCAGGTGCCAATTCATGACTACTGAGCATGCTCAGTCATCATTGGGCTGTTTGAAATCATTGGCTTTCTCCCTTAGGGTTTTCCCCAGTAAGTTTTTTTTTTTTTGCAAGGGGGGATTTGTATCCATAAACTCTGTGTTGATATGCTGATCTCAATTTCCCTCTTTTTTAAAAATCTGCTGATACCTCCTTGGAGCTACAGTTCTGTTGGCATCTCAGAACTGAGTTGCGTATTAAACGAAATGAAATGAGATGAAGACCATGTCATTCTGTTTTGTTGCCTAATCAGTTCCATGGGAACTAGTCTGGGGACTTTTAAATAATTTTGGCTTTAGTTAATGCCACTTTTTGATGTCAATATTCATACTGAATGAGAACAGTAGAAACATGTATATTTAAGATGGTGTCATGTCTTATCCCCACCTCCTGGAACATCAGAGATATTCTCAGGTTAAGAAAATGTTGTGGACAGGGCAATAGTATATTACAAGAAGAGGGGTGTAAAGACTGTTTTGTCCTGGCTATGCATAAATAGATCTGTATATTCACTGATTAGACAATGAACTCTTTCTGGGAGGGAAAACATACTTGTTAAAGGGGGTGGACAGACTACAGCAGGGATGAGCAACTGAATGGGGGCGAGACGTCACTCACCAGCAAGCCCAGAAACCCCTATTTTCTGCTGCAGTCGTTCTCAAAATGGCCACAGGAAATGACATCTCATCATGTTCTGTCACCATTTTGAGAGGGACTGCAGAGGAAAATGGATAATACAGGAGTACTAAGGGTTTCTGGGATGTTCGTGTGGATATGTTTGCACTGATTTTTTTTTTAAAAAAATTAGGAGATTGAGTGGACTGATGGGGGCTTCAAGGGGCTGCACTTTGCTCACTGCTGGATTACAGTCATGTGGAATCTGCTTTGCATTTTTACAATAACCTCAGGTTTGAGCTTAATGAAAGATACTGTGTGTGTGTGTGTGTACGTGATGGAGCCAGACATAAAATGATAGCTCAAAGCAGAGATAAGTGCTTATGGCTCCTTGTAATCTATGCAGTGAGGTAATTTGGTCATGTGAGTAGACATCTAATCTGTTTTGCTGCAGATTGTAACCCTAAAAGGTGGGGGATGTTGGGGTTTACCCGCAATGCCAGTGTCTCCTTAGAATTTGGAGCGGTTAAAGCTCAGAGGAGGCCTGTGAGAGAAGGGCAATGGCAGGATGTTTTCACCTCTGTTTACGAGTACTAACTTTAGAGAGTATTTTACTTGAGCTGACAAACACACAAAAATCAAACACTCTTAAGAACCGTACAAGGCTATTGCAAATTGAGATGTGAAAGGTTGGACAGAGAGAGATTAGGGGTGGAAATGGTGATAGTTACCAGTCTTGAAGAAAGAGGTCACAGCAGAGTGATTCAGATTGCGTCTAAGGGTAGCGTGGAGGAGCGGCAGTCTGAGGCACCACGTACAACATATTATATTCAGTGTATTACCAGTGGCTGGGGCTGAAACTATGGTTTATATACCCTGAAGGGGGATGCATAGACAAAGCTGTAACGGTTTTCCTACAGAACTGACAAAGAAGCCTGAAATGGGCTGATTGCCTTAACTCTGGAGTGATAAAACATTGATTGGGGTCATGACAGTCTCTTAATGTTTGGGCAGGTATGAAGGTATAGGGAAGATCTCTGTAGGGCAGGGTCAAGGGATGGTTTCTGGTTATTCACCAATCTGGGCAGTTTGTCTCTCATTGCACTTGGAAGTGCAAAGAGCCTGGAGTGTTGAAAGGATTGGCATATACCCATTAGCACTGGATTTTCCTGCCTAATCCTCTCTGAACTTATGACCTGAACACATCTTAAGTCAGCTTGACCTGGCAACATGCTTGCTGGTCAGTGTGCCTTTGATTATGTTTTTCAGCCATAAATATATCTAGTTATGAAAATAGGAAATCCTACAGGATGGGTGGTGAAAGGTGTGGTAAGATGGTGATTTCTAATACAAAACTCTGACACTTAGCCAAATGAACTGCACAGAGGACACATCCAAGACAGCCAGTTAATACTCATATTTAGCAGGTAAAGGACACAGAGTGTGAGACATAAGTGGTTAACCAAAGGCCATACATGACGAAGAATTTTTTTAGCTTGTAATGTTAGACTTGCTGTAGGAACTTGAAATCCTTGCTAAGACTGAACAGAAGTCTGCTAGTAGATGGTTCTTTGTCTTCTGTTCCACCCCAGCATGAATTATATACTACCATCCATTAGAGAAAGCACAAAATGAGGCTTAAATCAGGTAAGTTACATAGTGTTTAACTTGTATAAAGAAAGTACAATAACTCCAGTTGCTCTGTGTTTTAGCTTACAGTGCCTTTCTGCTAATGGATGCAAGCTTACAGATGGTTCTGTGGATATGTTGATTGAAGACCATGGAAAACGGTAATTCATATGCCAATAGGAATAGACACTGAAATGTAACAGTTAGCGTCTGTTGCATTTACGTGGCTTTACATGGCTTATAAGTCTGTGTCCCCACCCTTGGTAAACATTGCACTATCAAGTTTTTCTTTATTTTTCCTGGCACTGTTTACAAGACATTATCTGAAAAAAGAAAGGTTTTATTTCTAGCAAGAGAGATACCCTTAGTCAAGCATGCTTGGCGGTTGAGCTGTGTGACTTTGCAGTCAAATGCATTCATCACTAATATTTGAATGCTTCAATGGTTAGCAGTGAAAGAAGTGGGTGGTCATTCTCTGCTTGTTTCTCTTGCCATTTAAAATGGACCCGAGCTGAACTTTGGCCTTGCAGATGAGGTCCGGCTTCAATTCCTCACCATTTCTTAATGGAAAATGGAAAATATTTATTTGTGCATGTGATGGATCAGGAAAAACAATAAAGTAAGGCTAGCAAGAGGGGTTTTTCAGTATGCTGACAGGGCAATCGACATATACAGTGATTGCAGTTTTGTGTATGAAAAGCTCAAAACCCATTCATGGTGCAATTTATATTGCTATATGTAAGAACAGAAAAAGAGCCCAAATGTTTCAGACCAAAGATTCACCTGGTTCAGCTTTCCAGTAGTGGCTAGTGTTTTCAGGGTTAGAGTGGTGGCAAAACTCCTTTAGGTTATAGCCCATGCTTTGAAGAAGCTGTCCAAGGGTTTGAATTCTTTCTTCCAAATAGCTTTACGACCTTGGATAGCTCCTTTATTTCTTAATTAACATATTTATGCCCCATTCCTTGTCTTGAAGGTTCAGAGTGGTTTACAGACAAAATAATAAACAATGTTAAAGCAGGTTAAAATGTTACAGTTTAAAGAAGATAGACCCTATTAAACAAGACAAGAAGTTAAATCAACTTAAGCAGCTGCAATAAGTAAAAGGCATATACATACATGTTTAAAAGTAAATTGAGACCCAAAGGCCATGTCATGACTTAGCACTAAAAAGAAAACAATGTTGGCAGCAATCAGACCTCCAAGGCGAGAGCATTCCACAATTGGGGTGCAACAGATGAAAGACCTTATCCCATGTCCTGTCACACCATATTGTTCCCACTTGTGGGGCACAGAGGAGGGCCCCACCCATAGGCTTAAGCATATATATAGGGGGATCAGTCCTTCAGATATTAAGGTCCCAAGTTCCTTAGGGCATCTTGTATTCAGCCTGAAAGTGAACTGACAGTCTTTAAAGTTCATATTAAAGTTCATATTAAAACCCAGAATGGATTCACCACCTCATTGACTTTGGAACCACCATCCTCTACTGCAGGTTTTTACAGTGCCTAATCAGATGCCCTTGGGAAAGCAGGACTTGATTTCAGAAGCAACAGTTCTCTTCCATAGTACCTTTTAATGTTTGTGATTCTATATAGCAAGGTTGGAGACTCTTTGGATGTTCCCCGTCTGTCCTGCAGGCTTCTTTGGATGTTAACTGCTGACAAACAATCAGAAATAAGAGACTGTTTAAGCTATCTAAAAGCCCAGGGAGCAGCTTCACAAGGACTTACTCTTGACTAATAATGTACAAAATTGAGTTGTGCTTTGTATTTTTGGTGAGAACATGTCCAGATTGATAAGAACCTCTCCTCAATTTACTTTGGGCCTGCCCTTGCGTCACCCAGTTATTCAGTATGGCTCCAGACTCTTCTCATATTGGAATTTGTCCCCTGGGACAAAAAAGGGTGACCACCCCTACTATATAGGCATCATAGCTAGTAGCCTTGGACAGATTTTTCCTCCATGAATTTGTCTAATAATTCATTTTAAAACCCACCCCAGTATTGTATATAATTTGAGGAGGAGTGCAACTAGAATGAGTTGAAAGAGTTGAGAAGTCAACAAGTTGAAGAAGTCAGTCTGAGTGAAACAAAATAGGTGGAGGGAGATGCAGAAGGATAGTTCAGAGAATCCACTTCCAGAAGTTACAAGAACGAATGCCATGGTATTGATGCTGGGGGAGATGTCTTCCAAAGTGATGTCCACTGTTGTATCTAGCAACAACTTTGTGCTCTAACCTGTCTTTTCCACACAGGCTGATGACTGAACAAGAACAGCATTTGCTGTTACTGTGCTGCAGCTTTTGCTTCTGTTCTGGCCACTCCCAAAATACTCATATGTGAAACATGGCTGTGTCCACTGCTTCATTAACGGGAGGCACAACACCCAGGTGGTGGCCACCACACCACCATACCTTGTGACACCAAATTCTTCAAAAATATGTATTTCTAAAGATGGCATACCCTTGTATAAAATGAAGTAGTTCCACTTCAGATCTTTCTTCAGGGAATTTAAGTGCAAGAAATTAATATCATATTAACAAAATATTTTGAGAATGGAGGAAGTTCTTCAGGAGAAGAAATATAATTTCCATAAAGTTCACCAAGCATGTTGGTTAAGATTGTTGGATAGTTGTAGAAATCCTCACTGGACTCTTAAAAAAAACTATTATAAAGAACTATATGAAGAAGAAAATTAATACTCTTCGTTAAGGCAGATATTTAATCAAAGCTATAGCTCAGGTTGGATGCAGCTCTAAACTACAATTTAGCATTGTGTCTGGCTATGATCTAGATTCTAAAGTATGGTTTAGGATTGCCTCAGAACTGAGGAACTGATGCCTTGTATGTAAAGCCAGGTGGGCAACTGTGCTCCTCTGAACCATATAGGCAAGGTATGCTGGGATGAAGTCCAAACACATGTGGAGTGCTGCCATTGATCACCCACCATTTGAGAGTTTTTGTCATGAACAGAGTTACAGGAAGAACTGTGCCATTTTTTACTTTCTGGTGAAGTATGTTACTAGAATGTACACTGCTCATACACCCTTGTAATTCAGAACACGTAACAGAAACAGCCTATAAAAGAAGAATGTTTAATATTACTTAAGGTAAAAGATTTCAGGCTCATGCACAGGTTGTTAAAGACTGGTGGGGTTTTGCATGCTGGAAGCCTTGTTTTCTATTAATCAAGCCCTTTGCTTTCATTTACAACAGTTTGATCCTGTATGTTAATTGGTTGTTTGGGAATACAGGCTGCAGCTTACTTATTGGAGAAGTGAACATAAATGAAACTCAGTGTTTCTGTGTTGGATAATATCAGCTCCTTTACCTTAGAAGAAAATAATTCTGTAGCAGTCATGTAAGCACCATGCACATTTTTAACAATTTTAAGATAATAGTCTCGGAATAATTCATCAGGCATGAAACATTTATTTATTATTTTATCATATCCTCCTTTAAGGATTCAAACCTTGGTTCTAGTCCAACTTATTAACTCATAAGAAATGACTTTTAGACACAAAATACTCAGGTATAATTGAAAAACCAGTAGTGGTTTCTGGTCTGGCAGGTCTTTAAGGAGGTACAGACCAATGATCTTCAAAGCCTAGTGAAGAGACACATGTCTAAGCAGTAAAAGACTTTTTATTGGTTGGTTGGAAGAATGCTGGTACATTGCCTTGAGTTCTAAGAAAGAGTAAAGTTGCAATGAATATGAAATAAAGTAAAATACAATTTTGATGAATGCTCCAATCATTGCACAAGTTCCAAGAACATTTCTCGGTCTTGTAAACTATTTTGGGTGTTCTTAATAAAAGTCAGTTTGTGCACATTTGATACATTTATTCGTCATACATAATCTGATTTACTGCACATGCATTTTGCTGTTTTTTGTAGAATCAACATCTGCATTTATTATCATCTTAATTTCTACATTGCCTTTTCCTTATAACTGAGACACAAGGTGCTTACGAATTAAAATACAATAGAGTTAAAACATACAGAAGACCAACATTAAAATGAAATTAAACTATCACAATGTTTAAAAGCAATTTAAACTACACAATTAAAAAGAATAAAAAGCTGTTTAGAGACAGTACTGTAAAAACAGTGCAATATCTTTTTAAAAACTTCAGTTTTCAGAATCTTTAATTTTTTTTAAAGTCTTGGCCTGCTGGGAGAGGGTCAGCAAAGAGGGGACCATTCTCGCTTCTCTAGGAGAAGAATCCTGGGGCCTGAGGGCAGCAGCTGAGAAGTCCTTATCTCATATCCCCACCAAGCATGCTTGGAGTGAGACTGAGGAAAGGGCATCTTTTGAGAACCTTGGAGCAGTTAACATGATGGCGGCATTCCTGCTCTACTATTCATCTCCATCAAATGCATTCGGAAGTAGGAGCTTCATTACTGGATATCACGCTTGATAACCACTGACAAAATTGGTCACAAGTAATCATTACACTCCTGTATAAAAAGTATATTTTGCTGAGTTCCCTAATTTGATGCCTTACATTAGTGCAACCATTCAGTTCCAATCATATCTTCTGTTACATTTGACTTGAGTTAGTACTTGGAAGTAAGTTTTGGATAAATTCCATGCCAAATAATAAAAACTCAATATACAAGGTTTGAATTGTCACTAAAATGAAAATGACTGGATTTTTCTTTTTTCAGAAAGGCTGTACATTAATACGTCAGAAAAAACTTGACACGGTAGTCTTTTCATAGTTTATTTTACTGTATGTTTGCCTAGAGATTTCTAATTAAATATTGTCTGTCTCAGGCTGGCTACCACACACCCATGTGAAGAGCAGGTGGTTGTTTAGGGCAACAAAATGTTTCGTTATTAATCTTTTAATGTTAGTTTTAACCCTATAGTATCTAAGGGGAGTATGTGTGCCTTCAGGTTGGCTGTCAACTTATCATGACCTCATGAATTTCATAGGGATTTTTAGGCAATGAATATTCAGAGGTGGTTTACCAATTCCTTCCTCTGAAATGTAGCCTCCAGCACCTGCTGTTTGTTGGTGGTCTCTCATCCAAGTACTAACCAGGGTTCATCCTGTTTAGCTTCCTTAACCATCAAATTTAAGAAAGTTCACCGCTGAAAACATTAGTTGAGATATTGTGCCAGGGGCTGGGATACATAACCTTATGATGTTACGTTGCTGACACAATACGCAACCACACTCATAAGTTGTGGTAAGGCATATTGGGGCACCACACAAGATGTCCTGCTGAACAGTGGGGGACCCCACTGCAACAGGACACAATGTGCATCAGGACACATTCTGGTCCCAGTAGTATATTTGTGTCTTCAATCCCCTTCTGAGAATATGAATGTTGCACAATGATGCAATTCAACCTTATGCTATCATAAGTCAGTCTGTGTAATGATGTAACTTCCCAACAGGATGCCAGCTCCGTATAATTTTCTCAGAAAATTAATACATTGAGAAACATCCGCATTTGCTTATACAACCATTTACAATAGCTGACAAATGGCAACCAGTTTCTCTCAATGTGTTGCTTATTTTTGTATCTTTTCTTGCAAATTTTACAACCTGTATTAATTTTGCCAGTTATATGCCAGCCAGGATCTTGTGAATAATATTTTCTTATACTGTCTTCTACATCATGCCTCAGTCCTGCTGTCTTGCTTTAAAGATCTACATATAAGAAGTTTCAGCACTTCTGAGATGTAATGGGAGCTTTCTTCCCAGTGCAAATAGAAAGTTCAGTGAGTGATTTTTGTCAGGAAAACACCTCATGAGGAAAGGGATAAGTTCCCCCTTACTACCTGCAATGATCCTATTAGTTGTCATCCCTATTTGTACTTTTAAAACAACCTGTGGTTGCTGTTTATTTATTTATTGAATTTATTGACATCCTATGTCATCTTTCTCCCAGCGTAGAGTCCAAGATGGCTCACAAACAATGGAACAAAAAGAGCTGAAAGCTCAGTAATAAAATTAAACACAGCTAAAATATCACCATTTTTAAAATTGTTCACTAAACAATATAAAATCATTAAAGAACTCACAAAAATTCAAGGTAAAGTACCCCTCCCAGTTCTATAAGAAGGCTCCCTGCAAAGAATTAGTCATTAAAAACATGCTTAAACAAAGTCTTTGCCTTCTGGCGAAAGGAGACCAAGGAGAGGGCCAGCCTAGCTTCCTGTGGAAGAGAATTCCAGAGAGGTGTTTAATATGTAATAACAGCTTTACCTTACTTTGCAATTTAAGCCTAATTCATGGAGTTGCTGTATGTGGACAGATTACTTGAAAGCACATACACAAACACTGCAGCAGTTTCTGATGGCTTCCTGCAATGCGGTTGTGCTCTTGTGCTGTGGCATTCAATCACTGGCATAATTTACTTGACAAGCATGTGGAAGAGGTCATTCTCCTGTTTGCTACCTGGTTTGTGGAATATACACTTTTAGAATGAAGGTGAAGATGTGTCTGTTCAATCTGAGCACTAAAATTATTTTTTATATTTATTGATTATTGCAATAATTTTAGTGGTTTTATCGTTATCACTTGTTTTTAGTGACCTTTGTATGGCTACCTTGAACAGTTTTTTTAATTATTTTTTAAGGTGGAATAAAAATGTAATATAGCAGATCATAAAATCTGCTGTATATGTATCTATAGCGGGTCATAAAATCAAGCAACCTGTTTCCAGGGAATGCACTGTCTTTTTGTCTCATTGCCACACTCTTTCCAGACCCACCAGGGCACCAGCATACATTGGAAATAGAAGTGCAGTGAAGCCTAGAGGATCTCTCTAGTAAAGGGGTCAGAGCTATATTCCAGATGTTATGGAACTGCAGCTCCCATCAGCCATAGCCATCATAGCCAAAGCTGAGGGGTGGGAGTGCTGCAGTTCAACATTATCTGGAATACTGCACTATTTCACTATTGCTCTAGCACCTGCTTTACATTAATATAATCTGAGCTGGCATCACTGTGCACTTGCTTCCAACTGTGACTGTAAAACTGGAAGAGAGCAAGACAGAAATGTCTTCTTTTGGACATCTTAATCCGTATGTGCTCCTTACTCCAATTTCTTAAAAAAAAATGTTCTCCAACCTTGTCTGTCACTTTCCTAAGTCATAATTATATTTCACCACTGTTTTTTTTCTAAAATTATAAAATTATAGAACATGATGGAATGTGATGGTTCTTCCTGCTGATGTGTTTACATATGACAGATGCACATTAATGATATAGCACACTCCAGCTGAGTGCAATAAAAGCATGCAATGAATTTGTGTACCAGCACAGAGTGCAAATAAGGCTGTTAGAGCATCTGTGAAAATACAGGGAAGTATAACAGAACCACTTAAGATATCGACAAGGATTATTGCAGGAGCAATATGGACAGGATCTACTAATAAATATACCAGAATCTAGAGTACTTCATTTATTGTCTGCAGAAGACATAGGATTTGTCTATTGGTTTTCCCTAGTTTATACTTGACAATAAAAAAGGTTATAACTTTCTAGGCATAGCCTACAGTATTTTTCTAATAGAAGATTGACTAATACCTTCTCTCTGGTGAAAGCTGGCTATTCTTCTGCAATTCTGAATCTGAATCTGAATGCCTCTCTCTCTCTCTCTTTTTTTGGTTAATCTGTCACCCTGTCATTGGAGCCTCCAGATAATGCTGCTTCTTTTTATTCTTCATGCCTGCTTGTCTGACTTCTCTTAGAGATGAGTTAGTGAAAGAAGAAGAAGGAGAAATACTGTTTTGTTGTCTTTTATCAACAAAGAGGAGGTAGGCCCATTCAGGGTATGCGGTGGTCCCTCTTTGAGCATCTTGACCAGGGCCTGCGGACCTTAGGACCCTTCTCTTGTGTTGCATGGTTGCACCCAGGTATATTGTGTTGTTCGTGTTCAGAGATGCCTCTGAAAGGTAGCACAGGAGGCTAAGCAACTATATAGCATGAATGAAACCCTAACTCATCTAAAAATAATTTCTCTTACCCTAAAAATAATTTCTCTTAATTCCATCCAACCTGGATTTTCTGGAATTGACCTTGTTTAGGAAAAGAAGGGAACCTAGATACTCTAAAGCAGTGGTTCTCAACCTGTGGGTCCCCAGATGTTTGTGGACTTCAGCTCCCAGAAGCCCCAGCCACTATGGTCAGTGCTCAGGGCTTCTGGGAGCTGAAGTCCAAAAACATCTGGGGACCCACAGGTTGAGAACCACTGCTCTAAAGGCACGAGATCCCATCTGATCTGGGAACATAAGCAGGGTCAGCTCTGCTTAGTACTTGGATGGGGGACTGCCGACGAATACCAGCTGCTGTAGGCTATATTTCAGAGGAAGGACCAGTAAAACCACATCTCAGTATTTCTTGCACATACCTACACATGTGGGACAGAAAATCAAAGGTAAAACAGTTTGGCAATCCTGTATAAAATTAGTGTTGATTGGGATGTGTACAAAAACTAGAGATTCAATATAAGCAAAGCCATGACATAAAACTTAGTCATGATTCAGATGTTCTCATTCAAATGGAAATGCTGCCAATCTTTTAACAATGTTTAAATAGCCAGAAGCAAGCCTTGGGAATGCATTCTTCTTCATCTACATTCACTTTCTCTTCTTTTCCCTTGCCAGTTTTAACTGTTATGTACAGTGAAAACCCTGAAGGCAACAGATCCTTTCTGATCTTGGAAATAAGCAGGGTCAGGCCTGGTTAGTACTTGGATGAGGGGATACTAAGAAATAACAGGTGAAGTGGGCTATATTTCAGAGGCCGTTTCGGCATTAGACTGTGATAGCGCTTTATTCCAGCTTCAACATCCTATGGAATCTTGGGCTTTGCAGTTTCTGCAAACCTCAAGATTCCATAGGGAGTTGAAAGTAGAATAATAGCACTATAGGGGGTTGAAAGTAGAATAATAGTGCTATGACAGTCTAGTGCGGAAATGGCCAGAGAAAGGAAATAACAAACCTCCTCTGGGTATTCCTTGTCTAAGAAAACCTTTTGAAAATCGTGGGGTCAGTGAGCAACTTGAAGGCATACTCTTACATAGTACAATTCTATACTTGTTCATTAGAAGCACATCTCAAGTAAGCATATTGAGGATTGTAGTGTTACAGGCCAAGCTTATTCTCTTCCCAACTTTATAGCCTCAGAATAAACCTATAAAGTACAGAGTATAACCTGGTGTAAGCTACAGAGTATAGCATATAGAATATAAGATATAATGCAGAAAGCTAGATGGATTAGAATGTGTGTGTATGTATCCTTGAGAACCTGGAAGTAGCTTCAGTCTGAGCAAAGTATCTACTATAATGAAAATAAGAAAAAAGAAGACTAGCACATCTAAAAACAGTATGAGGTGTGAGTAGATGTGACCCATATTAACCTCCTAGGAAGTGTAATGGTTGATGCAGTTAGGATGACAGGCAGCCAAAGACTCCAACTGTATCACTGATGAGTTCTGCTAAGATCTGTATTTTGATTGGATATCATAAACTCGGAATAGTCAGCACCTTTGATTTATTCTGATTGGACAGCTGATAACCTGGGCAAGGTTAGAGAGAGAATAAAAGAAGCCAAGACAGAGCTACCAGATTACACTGTTTCTGGTAATTTGTATCAATGAAAAATGCTATTTATGATAGCTGTGCTGTTCCTGTTAGAGTGATAAACTGCCCAGACATGCTGCTAAAAATAGACTGTGCTAGTAAGAGAAATGTGGTACTGGTAAGAAATATTTGGGCTTATGCTAAAATAGATATATGTCCCATTATTATTGTAATGGATGCCCACTAAGAAGCTTATGGATGTAATGGATGCTGTTAAGATTTAACAGTGCTCAGAGAGATTAACCTTTGGGTGTCTGTATGTTCTCAGATACCTGTTCAGAGATGTGTAGTGCCTTGACAGATGAGATTGTATTGTTTGATGGATAAATGGTTATGGATATGACAGAAGGGACAGAATTCTGTACATGTAAAAGCCTTTGTGAGATACCCTTACAGACACTGTCGAAATTATGGGTCTTTCTGCACTACATTGTTATAGTGCAATTATTCCACTTTCAACATGCTGTGGGATTCTAGAGTTTGTAGTTTACTGAGGCCAAAGAGCTCTCTGGCCTAAACCGCAAACCCCAGGATTCTATAGGATGTTGAAAGTGGATTGATAGCACTATAACAGTGTAGTGTAGAAAGGCTCTATGAAAGAACCTGATGATGATAATGATGATGATGGTGATGGTGATGGATATGTGGCTGAGTTATACTGTTTAAAATGGTAATGTTCCTGTATGTGTTAACTACCAAAAAGCCTGTTAAAGAGATAAAGAGAGGTAAAGGTTCAGTCTTTGTTAATTGCCATAATGAGATGTAATAAATGTATGATGTTTTATGTACGGTGTAATGTAACTTGATGAAAGCAGGCATCCAGACATTTACATGTCTGTGTTTTTCCCTAAGAGGAATGTATTTCTTTATCTATGAATGCATATAATAAATAGACTAAAAGATGGTCAAAACAGGCTAAATATTTCCCATACAAATATCCTGAGATTTCAATACTTAAGAATGCTTAAATAGAGTTGATCTTAACTCTGCTTGTCTGATTTTAGCCACTGTTATGAATTGGGCACTCAGGTGGCCAGAAAGTGATAACAGAATCCCGGACAGGATCTAGATTAGGTTGCAAGTGGCAAGGACCTTTAATCCTTTGGTGTAAGAGAAAAGGGTGAGGAATCATGCCTGTTTCAGTAGCTTTAGATCCATTCTCAAACTATTATTAAACAACAGTGACCATTCAGCCTTCCAATGGTATTCTGTGCTGATGGTGTTGTGTACTTGAGTGCTTTTTTTGGCTGAAAGATGAGATAATTGTTAATTGTGTCAAGCATGGTAATTAAATATGTGAAACGAACACTTCTTGTTAATTGAGCATGCTATGTGCAATTTGCATAAAATGGTTTGTATTTATCTGGCATCAGGAAAGCCATCATCAGTTCTGCTGATCTCAGTATGGGAACTGGGTCATTTAAGAGCCCTATCATTTTGGCAAATGATCAATATGCTTAGAGCATTTAACCTGTGATTTCGTTAAATCAGTACTATTTTATTTACTATTTGCATGTACCATTTTATGTCTAAATTTGGGAGTGAGTAATATTATATCCCTATGCAGTTAATTTTTATTTATTTGTTTGTTTTTATTTAATATTCTGGACAACTTTACACAGCAGCAGCTTTAACAAATGTTGAGCTGCTGATGTTAGAAGACACTGTTAAGTTTTTTGATTGCGTCTTCTATATCCTTTTCCAGACTTAAGAAACTTGAGATCTTTGGCTGCCATGCTATCACTGCCAAATGCCTGAGATCTGCTGCTGTGAAGTGTTCAAATCTAAAGGTTTTGAATATTGGCAGAGTTCCCAAGACTACTGAAGATTGTTTTGCAGAAATAGCAAACTGTATGGAAAAGCTAACCAGTCTCAACTGTACAGGGCTCAATACGGTAAAGGAAGCTTTCACTTTTACCTGTTTCCAGCTCTTGTTCCTCATTAAAACTTCCCTTTCTAGCTGCACAAAAACCTGTTTTATACCAATACAGTTTATTTTCTCTCTGCACATATAATGTTTCCAGCTACACATTAGAATAATGCCTGGTCTAAATCAAAGGCAGGGGAACTTCTTTTAGACCAAGATCCAAATTCGGTTTCAGAGAAATTTGTGGTGCTGTTTTCCATTTGTGGATGAGATCAAAAGCAAAAAGATGGGACCAAGAATGCCTGGATATTTGATCTTACTGGAAGCAACTAAGCTTCAGAAGAGGAATTTCACCTTTTAAGAATGGGAAATAATCTGTACAAAATCCAGAAAACAACTGAATGATTTGGTATCATAACAAAAGAGATATAGCTGGATTTGATCCCAAGGCTTGAGGTTTCCTCGATTAAATCAAAGTACTTTTCAGCACAACTCTTGTTTTCTAATAAAAGCAGCACATTGTCTAAATCTGACACATTCACCTTGTTTATACACACAGGGAGAGTATTATATAATTGTATTTAACTAAAATGCAAAGTGACGTTGCTGATGAAGTGGCAGATGTGATGTGGTTGTTCTTAGCAGTGTAATGTAAAAGTCATGCTGATATGCTTTCTGCTGTCTGCGATCATGTCAAAAGTGAGAAGACAGAAACACCACTGAGTTAAATAAAAGAGTTTATTATTATGTGACTATGCATTCAAATTAGTTTTTAAAGCTGACATATTGGCTAGTTAAGTTAGTTTGTTTTGTGAGCAGGTGGTTTTTAATTTCATAGGAGAGCCAATGTTGCAATCACTGGGAAATTTTCCCTTTTCTCGTCTATAGAGTTGCTTTATAAGACTGTAAGTGACCGTGACAATAGTTGTCATCCTGGCCAGTCCCTGTGGTCTTTGGGAAATATTTGCTATTCCCTTCCATTCCTTTTACATTTATTTGAGGGGTTTTGTGCAGAGACATGTATCTTAACAGTGGAATTATGTGTATAAGGCTACAGAGCTACAGGTGACAAGTGATGAATTAGGGGAAGAGTGAGCAAAATTAAGGAAGATCTCTACTGGACTTGGTGTTATGGGTTCACTGAGGTGAACAGGAGTTGCAGCAAGATGCTGAATGAAGATCTTGAGCACAACTCAAATCTTTCTGTGAGGGCATACCATGGGATGAAGCATTGTACATTGCATAATGCTATGTTTACCCCTGCTCACCTTAAATTCTTCCTTTCCTTTTAAAAAAAAAGTATTGTGTGATAGCGTGGGTATTCCGCCAACTGTTACTGGATTGTGAAGCTTTGTGAGAGGAATTCTTTGCTGGTACAAATGTGTAAAGGCATTTTAAAAGTAAATACATGAGTAAAAAGTTATTTAATTAAGAAGATAAATGAAATGGATATTCTCCTCACTCAAGCATTGTCTCCAAAGCTCTACCTCTTTCAAGGTGACCCGTTGTTTCATCTCTACCCCATGAATTGTGAAAAAGGGTAGACATTTAATACTGCATCTTTTACCATCAGTTTCCTTTTTATTATAAATGTATAATACGCTTACTATAAACTGAGAATCAGATGAGGATACAGTTCTCCCACAGCCTGGTTCCTTAGAAGAACAGTGAGAACTGCAGTGCAGACCTTGAATTGTTATGTCTGTCTGTCTGTCCACATTGCTGGATGTGTATCTGATTGTTCTATCTCTCTGTGCACTGAAAACTTGGAACACATGGGAATTTTCTTTATAAAATAATACTTTTAATTTGTATGCAGAAGACAAGAAGGGAGAAAAGTGAGGCTTTTATTGAGCTGTGTGGCAAGCAGAGGAGAACACGTATAATTAAGAGAGAGTTGAAAAAATTGTTAACATAAAATCAGTTGACTTTGTGTGTAGAAACAGGAAGTACTGAATGGCACAGAACGTTGAGTTTGTTTACTTATACCTTGTCCAAACAGATTCATAAGGAAATGTAAAATGGATTCTTTTGATTTTGATTTTGAATGATATCCAATTTAAAACAGAAATCCCTTGCATTCAGCCAGAACCTCATTAACAATAGGGGGAAGTACTTTAGAACAGGATTGAGTTTGTGATCTTCTAAGTATTTTTGAATTTCAGATCCCAAAAGGTAGGGATCTTGAGTTCCTCCAGCAGTTTTCATTGAGGGAAATTCACAAACACAAGCAAACAGTCTCACAACCATGCAAAGCTAGCAAAGAATAAAGGAGAGAAAGGTTGGATAGCAAGAGTTTGGGGTGAAGTAGGTAATAGTTACCATTCCCGAAGCACCAGAAGACTGAAGTGAGCTTTCTCACACTTGGGAAGCCTGAGGGTGGTGCAGTGAACTGAAATCTGGAACAAGCTTTCATGCAGCATAACACACCACGCATGTTTAAGGTACTACCAAGCGACCAATGTCTGATCAAGGATTTAAACATCCTTTTTCTGCCCTGAGGGAAATGTGTGAATTGCTCTCTGGTATAGCTAACAGAAAGGTCTGGAAGTTTCTAATTCCCTTTGCAGCCAGGTGACAAATGTATAAATAGGTTCTTGATAGCTTCTTAAGCACTGGAGAGGTGAAAGAACGAAAGGACTGTTTCCATGGGAAAAAAGGTAGTAGGACTTGAGCCTTCTAGCAGCTTCATTTGCTGTTGTCTTTTGGCTTGAATACTTTAGATAACCATCTAAAACCCATCAGGTTAAGTTTTTTTCCTGTTTGATTCATCTAAACTTATGATCTGGCCATGCTAAAGCTTGTCTAACTAAAGGAATCTTCCAGAGTTCTTTGTCACTACATAGCTTTTCAGCCATACGGGCAAGATTTATATTTATTTCATGCCAATTAAACAGTATTTATAGCCAATCATAGTGCATCACAGATTGGGGTGTACGGCATGGTAACACCATGATCCACCACCATTGGCAGTACTGGGCATAGCTGATTGGAGTTGCAACCCAGCAACATTTGGAGTGGTTCCCCAACCCTATTTAAATTAGATGTAACTATATAAAGAAGCACAAGAGCCAGTGTAATGTAGTGATTGGGGTGTTGAACTAGGACTCTGGAGGCAAGGGTTCAAATCCCTTTTCAGCCATGAAAACGCACTGGGTGACATTGTGCAAGTCATAGTCTCTCATTGCCTCAGAGAGAGGCAATGGCAAACCCCCTCTGAACAAAGAAAACTCCATGATAGGGTTGTCCTAGGGTCACTGTAAGTAAAAAATGACTTGAAGGCAGACTAGAATAACAATGTGAAAAAAAAAAAGCAGCATTTTTCTACAGGCTGGAGAGGAGGAAGAGGTAGCCTGGACTGGTGTTTCTTCGGCTACACTTATAGGTGAGTGTTAGTTAGGAGGAAATTTGTAGGACCTCAAACTAAGAGGATAGAATAAAGATACAGGACAGTACAAAAATATTTTTTTCCTAATCTGGAAAGACTGGCATCAGGACAGTCTCTTTGGTAGGTCTTTAAACATGTAGTGTGGCGACACAAAGGAAAAAGCAGACTCCTTAAATTCTGTTTTTTTTCCCCTTTAAAAAAATTCCTTCATCTTCCTTGGTTATGCTCAGGGTTTGACAAAGGCCCGGAATTCAAGAGGCATGGGAAAAGAACTTCTTTATCTAAAACAGTTTGATTTCCTTTTCCATTATATTTCTTATAAATCTTGCTGTACCATTACAGGTAATGCTTCCAGTCCAAAGATTTGGCCTCACTTTTTCAGAAGAACTTCTCATGTTTCAATGGAGGCCACCAGTCCACATCTCCATTCCTAATAATCATGGCATATTTTGGTTCTTCATTTCTTTCTCCATATCTAGGTTCATGACAGATTTTATAATTTTCTTCCATTTATTAAATGTGTGCATCACTTTAACTGTTAGAGAAGCTTCAAAGTGACTCTCAATAAGAAAAAAAAATTTAGTATAATAATACAAATATAAAGAAAAAAAAACTTCTAAGCAATAAATTTCAAAGTGTATATCCACAATATTTTTATTGAATATCAATATTCTCCCTAGCCCAAAATGAACACCACAGTTTCTGCTATAGAATACCAATGCATGCCTTGCATATAATGAAAACCAATATATATAAGATTAGTATTTTGATGTATAGTATTAGAGCTGTGTTTCCTTATATGTTGGTAAGATGACCTCAGCACTTTCTTTGAATTGTGAAAGTTATGTTGAAGGAAAGTTATCCAAATTATATTTCTTGTTTTTCTTTTCTGCCGGGTTGCAGGTGAGGGATCATGTGGTTCATTTTATTGTCAAGAAATGTCCTGAGTTGGAATGTCTCATTCTCAATTCTTGCTCTCAATTAACTGACATCAGCCTGATGGAAATTAGTATCCATTTATCTTCAATCAGGTATGTTTAAGAAGTACTGCTTCTGTTTATAATTATTTAAAAGGTGGCTACATCTCGTGACTTCTTTTGGTCCAGAAGCGTGATTAATGATTCTGTATGACAAGATGTGGTACAGACTCACATGAGAGAGGTCTTTAAACCTCTTTTTTGACCTCTTTTTAAAGAAACCTCCTTGGATCTAATTTTAGACAGGATACATAGGTTTGCTGAGTTTTTCTTACTACAACCAGGCATTCTTTAAGTCTCTTAACTTTTATCTGTGCTGCTTTTAACTTTGAGTCCCAGGGTTGAGAAGAAGGTAGAATATAAATAAATGAATAACAAGAGTCACTTCAGTTGAGAGCAAGCAATTATGGTCTTCCAGATGTTTTTGGCTTACAGCTCACACATTATCTAACAGGCATAGCCCATGGTGAGTTGTATCCCAAAAGGAATTGTATTCCAAAAGCATCTGAAGGACCACAGTTGCTTATTACTGATCTAAGTATTCAAGAGGATGAAAATCTCTTTAGACAGTCTTTTAGACTGTCCATCAGCATCGGGTGGTGGACTATCCTGCACTGGAGATCTTTAAACAGATGTTTGGACGGGCATTGTCTCATAAGTGCTTTTACTGTGTATTCTTGTGTGGTAGGGCGTTGGACTAGATGGCTTTTGGGGGTATCTTCCAGCTCTGTGATTCTCTGAGCACTACATTTGCACCAATCCAGACATTTTTTCACCCACCTCTCATGAGTAACACAGATATACACTGTGGAGATAAATGTTGTCTTAAAATAAAGGACCATGGTTATATTGATACACATTTCTATTTAATATTCTATTCTATACTTTCTATTTAATACTTTAATACTTTTCTATTTAATACTTTGCTGATTTTGAACTCTCTGCCTACCTTTTTAGCTTGGAAAGTATGCAGGTAATAAACCCTTGTGAACAGGGAATTCTGTTTGATATTAACCACAATGATGGCTGATGACACTGTAAACAAGCAAGGACAGCGAGGGGAATCTGAATGCATGATTTTGCAGCCCACTCCCTGAGTTCTGTTTAAGAGGCCAGGAGTGTTAGTATGAGGACCTCTCCTCAATGTACTTCATGGAGGGATGATTTCCCAACAGGATAATAATAGAAGTGATTGATATGACATTATTAATATTACAATAATGGAAGTGTTGCCTGGAGTGACATTTGTCTGGGTCAGAATTGGCTTTATAATTGCGCAACTAATTGTGCAAACCATACTATCTTGTAAGCCCTTAAACACTGACTCGGTGTATATGATCTTGTTCAGAGCTTGGAGAAGTTGCTTTTTGGACTGTTGCTCCCACTATTGTCAAGCCAATGTGACCTCTGCCTATGCTGACTGAGGGATTCTGGGAGTTATAGACCAAGACAGCAAAAACTTTTCCAAGCTCTTTCTTTGTTCTAAAATGGATTTCATCTTCAGTAATAGAAATATGTTTTCTCCCCTATTATTAATGAAAGACTAGCATTTTTCTGGCAGTTAACCAGTTGAAATATTCCATGTTGCCTTTCATGGGCTCATCTTAATGAATATAAAGTGTGGAGTCTACTATTTTCTATTAATATTTCATAGTTTTATTTGACAAAGTCCTTCCATGACAAGTGTCATTCAGCATACTTGTTTGGGCTGAAGACGCAGCATCATAATTATGTCGTACTTTACCTTCTAAAGGTGCAGTTGCTTAACTAAGAGTATCATGTAGCAGTCATGGAGCTGAAAGTCTTTTTCATCCCAGAATCATTATGTGTTCTTTACAAGATGCTTCAGAGCAGAATGTTTTATTACAGATCTGGGATTTTACCTTCTGGTATAAGATGGACTCAGTATAGCAGCTGGGATAGGCAAATACAGTGTTCACAAATTTGCTGTACAAAAATCACAAACAAAGCAAAGCTTTCATGTAACTTTCTCTTCTAGCAAAGAGAAGGAGCGGTTGTTTATTTCTTAATATGAAAGTACTTTCTCACATTGTGAGTGATGACACGGAAAGCATCCGTGATGTAGGTATTTTTTTGACACTCATTATGTATCATATAAATATAATCTTGTACAAAAGCCCCACACATTATATTAAGAGGGGAACATCTTCTGAAGATGCCAATAATGACTCCATCTGATGATTGTTTTGTAAAAGAATAATGTTTCTTTACATTTGTTTACACCAAATGATGGAAAATTAGCACTCTGTATATTTTAGGCGGAGCCTCCATACATAAAATAGACACTCCCTTTCACAAAAATTATACTTCAAACAAAAAGGAAAATGGATGTCTTATGTTACATTCAGATCTACCTTACAGTTGAGATCTATTGGAGGGGCATGCCTCTGTGTCCCATTAGTAGAGGAAATGTATTGTGAGAGTGTATGGAAGAGGGTCTTTTCTCCAGTGGCACCCCAGTTGTGGAGGCTGAATTAACAATGGAATTAACAATGGAATTATTTCAGTGCCAAATTAAAACTTAGCTTTTTATTAAAGCCTTGGGGACAAACTGATTTTATCCAAGCTGCATATGTTTTTTTCATAGATTCATAGAATCATAGAGCTGGAAGTGACCACAAGAGCCATTAAGTCCAACCCCTGCCATGCAGGAACACACATCAAAACACTCCCAACAGCTAGTGATCCAGCCTCTGTTTAAAAACCCCCAAAGAAGGAGACTCCACCACACTCTGCAGCAGCGTATTCCACTGTCAAACTGCTTTTACCGTCAGGAAGTTCTTCCTGACGTTTAGATGGAATCTCTTTTCCTGAAGTGTGAAGCCATTGCTCCATGTCCTAGTCTCTGGAGCAGCAGAAAACAGGCTTGCTTCATCCTCCATATGACATTCCTTCAAATATTTAAACGTAACTGTCATGTTGCCTCTTAACTTTCTCTCCTCCAGGCTAAACATTTTCAGCTCCCTAAACCTCTCCTCATATGGCATGGTTTCCAGGCCTTCTACTGTTTTGGTTGCCCTTCTCTAGACATGTTCCAGCTTGTCAATATCTTTCCTGAACTGTGGTACACAGAACTGGACACAATATTCTGGGTGGGGTCTGATCAAAGCAGAATAGAGTGGTACTGTCACTTCTCTTGGACACTATACTCCTGTTGATGCATTCCAGAATCACATTTCAAACATTTTCTATTATCAGGATATGTACTTGATTCTTATAGTTGGATGCCATGTTTTGATTCTGGCAGGTATCTCGATGTTGGTGGCTGTGAAAAGGTGACTGACATTGGAGTTCAGGCTTTGGCAGGGAGATGTCATAAGATTTCATACCTTGATTTGAGTTCCACAGCAACAAGCAAGAGAGGGTAAAATGTTTGAGAATGTTTTGCACTCTGTTCTTCTGAGAAAGTATGTAATAGAAATGAAGTCTGATTTTCAAGATTTATTTTGTATTAACTGCATTGCCATTGCAAGTAGTAGCACATGTCTGCCCATTTGTCAAGTAATAGAATGCAGCCATTTCATTTTTATGAGGCTTGTTCAAAACTTCCCCATGGACTGGTTCCTTGGGATGTTTGATGTGGTCTCATTTATTTCTTAAATAGTAGGTAGGCATTGTGTGTGTGGACATTATTACAAATTTTGCTTTCCTTTTGCAATAGTGTGCACAAATGATGATCAAATATATTTATAAATAGATACAGAGCAGAGGAGTAATCCCCAGAACTGTGTCTGTGAGTTTCTCTGTATCGGGAAAAATAGCATATGAGCTGCTTGCAAACACCATTCTGCTTCTAATAAAAAACAAAGCAAGTTCTTGATCAAAGAGCAAGAAAGTTTCACTCTTTGAAAAAAAGAAGAGGTCTGTAACAACGTATAATGGTCACAAAGAGGAGCTGAAATATTAATTATTATTATTTTTACTCAGTGGTGCAGGAAAAGCAAGTCAGGCCTTTGAGATTCAAAATATGCTTGGTAATGAGAAGCCTGATAAGGCCTTCTGGGTGGGAGTGAAGCTTGTGGTTTATGAATGAGAGGGACAGTGCCTGAGAGATGTCAGGCTCATTCCTCTTTTGTGGAGTTCCAGGGCTACAGCACTTATCTGGCTTTAGTATCCTTTGGGGAGAAACCACTTGGAAAATTCTGACATTTGATGACATGGAGTTTCTTTACAACTTTGCAGGTTGAGTATAGGTGGAGGGAAAAAAATCTTATATTCTCCAACAGATTACCAAATCTCTTGTTCCATATTGGCTCTCAAGAGAGAGAAAGAGAAGCCAGCACCCAAAAGTGCTATTAGCTTTCTAATGCACAAATGTAGTACTCTCCATGGTTCTCTTAGGGCACATCCAGACTGACTGAAAAAACCAGAAGGCCCTCTTGAAATTCCAAGTTTTGTTCCTGTTCTTTCTGATTTTATTTGAGTTCAATTTTATTTCTACCTGGACTTCTGATTTTTATTATCTATTTTTACACAGGAATATTTTGTTGTTGTTATGTGCCTTCAAGTCATTTCTGACTTATGGCAAGACTAAGGCAAACCTAATTGGGGTTTTCTGGGGCTGAGAGTGTGTGACTTGCCCAAGGTCACCCAGTGTTTTTCCATGGCCAAAGTGGGAAATCGAACCCTGGTCTCAAGGATTGTAGTCCAACACTCAAACCACTACACCATGCTGGGTCTCAGAAGTACTTAGCTTACATATTTTTTAAGTGACTGATGGAGAAAAGTTACCCTTTTGCTCCATCTGGAGTATTTAAGAAAGAGTATTTTTTAGATCCTGTGGAAGCACATTGCCAAAATAGACAAGGCTATTAGCATTCCTTTGCAAAGTCCAAGACTCTGACCCAGTATTGCTATAGGGCAACTCATGACCATGTCCTAGGCACAGAAATGTGACAAGACACCAATAACAATACGTGCATTGCAAGCAGTAGCACATATCTGCTTGTACCAATGCAGTGACAAATTTAGGAATTTACTGTGACTCCTCCCATTGATAAGGTTTCTCCACACCCTCTCCTGCACAAGAAGAATCCAAACATGTAGACAGTGGAACTGAATGTTGTGAAAGAAAAGATAATTGGCTTTTCCACCTTTCTGTCACTTTTTTTGTGCTAATGTGTAAACTGCAGTATAACGTCATCTTATTTACTTGCCAGTGTTTCTCACTTGTTCTGGCAAATGATGACAGATAAACTGATGGATTTGCTCCAGAGACTAGAACCAAAGGATTCAAATTATAAACAGATAGATCCTGCCTAGAAAAGATACTTGGGGTAGCTGTGTTGGCCATACAGCAGAATACAACAAATTCCAAAATTTACAAAATGGTAATACAGTAGAGTCTCGGTTATCCAACCTAAACGGGCGGGCTGAGAGTCGGATAACCGAAATGTCAGATAAGCCGGAGCCCGTGGTGGCTGCCATGTCTGGGGGCGTGTCTGGGTGTGTCTGGGCATATCTGGGGGCGTGGAAATGCCTACAGCCATGCCCCCAAGCAGTCGCGACGTCGGATAATCCGGAAGGTCGGATAACCGGATGTCAGATAACCGAGACTCTACTGTACCTTTATTGGTCTAGCTAAAAAGCACAAAATACATCACGCAAGCTTTTGAAACTCAACTGGCTTCTTCATCAGGCACAGATGTTAAAAGTCATACAGGATAAGAAAAAAAAATGATGCTATAGGAATCACAGGCCTGCTTTTTGTCTGAAGGTGTGGTTTTTGTTTTGAGTTAAGATGGACAACAAAAGCAGCATCTTAAGACAAAATGTAGGCCTGTGACTCAAACATTGCCATTTTTTTTCTTCTGCTATGTGATTTTTAACATCTTTTGCCAGATGCAGAAGCTGATGGGGCTTCAAAAGCTTGCATGATACATTTTGTGCTTTTTAGTTGGTCCAATAAAGGTGTTGCCATTTTGTAGATTCTACCTAAATATTAGGAAGAATTTCTTGACTTGAGAATGGAATAGGCTGCCTTGAAAGTTGGTGGATTTTCTTTCTGCAGAGGTCTTTAAAACAGGTTTAATGGCCATCTTTTGGAAGTGCTTTAGTTGTGTATTCCTATATGCCAGAGCAGTGGACAAGATGGCCCTTATGATCTTTTCCAACTCTATGATTCTGTCTCCTCTGCTCTGAAAACAAAGTCTCAGAGCTAATCTTCCCCAGCTGTCTCCTCCTCTTCATTATTGGGTTGTTACGAATTTTTCAGTAAAATTTGCGCAGAATATGGTACATTGTGGAAAAAGTATTTGGTTCTGGAAAGAGTGATTAAAAGACCCAGGCAACTTAACAAAAATACTACTACTCCATGAGTCCTACTAAGACTTTTTAAGACTTGCTGGTGAATAATTTGACTCCAGATGCTAGGTGATGAAAAAAGCAAACATTCTCCATTCATTTTTTTAACAAAATCTGGTGTTCCATGACCTCCCTTTCAGATTGCTTGTCCTGTTGTATTGATGCAGAGTTTTATAGAGTTGTTGTCATGCATTAATAACATTTTTAATTAGTGAAGTATCTACATATTAAAAGAAAGTAGGGTTTTTTTTTCCTGTGCTGGAGTCAGTCAGCATGCGTCAGTGGCTACAAAGCTCTTGTTGCTGGCTGGTGTGATGACTAAGCTCCCTTTTCATCTCATTGCCGGATCTTTTCAGAAGCTGAGGGTCTGCTAATTAAGATGAAGAGTGGAGAGGAGACAAAAGAGCTTTTTCCCAGTACATTTTCAATTTCCCTTCCCGAGTTGCAGAACATTAAGACTGTGTTTCCTGGGTAGCAATAGAAAGAGCTCCGTAATTGTGAGGTTTTATGTTCCTTAAATACAATCCAGTTGCTCTGAACTGTCTGAGCTTCATGTATCTGGTCTGGTCCATTTCCCTCTTGACTCCATTACATTCAACTGTGTCTCATAGGGCTATTTTTCTTTTATGAGCCCAGTGGATTTACGTGCTACTATACCAGAACATATACTTGTAGTTATTTATATAGGCAGCACAGTTTATATAAATCACCATAATAATTTTGATGGATTTTCTTGATTTGCATTGCCCTCCACAGTCAGTGACTGGAAGGCGATCAGTATCTTGTAGTAACATACTTGGAAGATCTTGCATTAGAATGCTGATTACTGTGTAGCCTTCAGCCTGGTATGATGAAGCACAAATCTAATACAAGTTAATTAAACATCTAGTCTCACCTTCTGCTACAACATATAAAATATAGGCCATGTGTAGTCTTTTGAGGCCCTCCAAGCTCACTCTAATTTTTAATTATTTACTTTTATTTTTTTAACAATTTTAATTGTAAAGTTTTACTGAGAATATTATGTGCATTCCTTAAGGAATGCATGAATATTTTGCTATGTTTTTGCTCCCCCATTGAATATTCAAAGCTTGGCATAGGTTGATTTGAAACCAAGACTTAAACCAGAAATCAACTCCCTTTATAGCTCTTGTTATCTCACTGGTTAACCCTGTCCCGGGATCTATAGTTTTGATATTAAAATATGATTCAGTGTGCCTGAGAGGTCATCCGGATGGGCATGTAGACAGCAATGGTCAAAGATTGAAAACCAGATCAGGCCAATAAAATGCCCAATCACGTAGCCCCAGGAGACCTCAAATTGTGCAAACCCAGAATAAACAAGGGGTCCTCAGCCCCTGAGAAGCCCACTTGAGGGGATTAGCGTGTTTGCCCCAGGTTGAGCAAATATCCTATCAGGCGAGGACCATTTACATGAAGTCACACCACAACCAAATACAGCCGAAGATCCTGAGACTTTGGCAACACCTTGCAATCCCATCACACAAAGGAAATTACCATGGTGGAGCTTTGTTATCGCTCCAACACCCATTGTTCTCCCCAGGAAAGGATTAGTCCTCCAGGTACTTTTCCCTCTACAAATAGTCCTGGCTTTTGAGCGTTTCTTTGGATCGCTCACGGTCACCCCAGCAGACCGTTGCTCTGTCCGTTGAGTGATCCCCTCAGCCCTCTCCGTGCTGAGCCCCACTTCTCCGCTGCCTTCTTGGACCCAGGACTTCAGGAAAAGGTGCAGTATTACCCCAGCTGTACCTCTTCAATACTCCCCTATCCAATTTCCTCTCTTTTTTTTTGTAATAGCTCTTGGGTGCATGTGTGCGTGATTGCATTGGTGCGTGAGACTTGCATTCAGTAAAATCATTTATTGGACATTCTTGTTTGGTTTTTGGCTTGGCCTGACCCCATAAAAACTGATTAAAAAGACCCCGCTAGGTTACCTTGCCTGTCACATGGCTATTGCTTGTGCTCTGGCTGATTTCCATTCCCCATCATGTGGAGCACATTGAGGTGCCCCCCAAGGGACCCCAGAAATCAGGGTAACAGTCTGCTGGTGTTAAATAGGTGCCAAGCTCAAAGGATTTTTATTAAATCCTTTGGGGACTAATTTTTTTCCAAGTATACATGCACATGGTTTTAAATTTTTGTAGTTTTTAAGGTAGTTTTAAATCTTGCTATGTTTAGTATGCTTTTATCCTGTTTAAATGATGTGTTTCACATTGGAACCAGAAGTGTTTTACATTGTTAATATTGTGTGCTGCCCTGAGATCCCATTCCTAATAATAATAATAATAATAATAATAATAATAATAATAATGTCATATCCTATCGTTTTCCCAGTTTGGTGTTCAAGGCAGCTTACACCAGATACAAAAAAACCCACCTAGTGAAAAATTCATAAACTACAATAATTAAAAAGTGATTAAACCATTGAAAAACAGCGCAACAAAAATAACACATAGAAAATCCAGCACATTGTTGTGTGGGGATGGGCCTTGTATAGTCAGTCCTCAAAGGCCTGTCAAAACAGAAGGGTCTTCAGTTGTCAGTGGAAAGAGAATAGGGAGGGTGCCAGTCTAACCTCTCTCAGGTAGGAGTTGCAGAGCCTGGGAACAGCCACTGAGAAGACCCTCTCCCATGTTCCTACCACATGTATCTATGAGAGTGGTAGGACAAAGAGAAGAGCTTCCCCAGCAGATCTCAAAACGTGAGGCAGTTTCATAAAGGAGAATAAGGTCCTTCAGATAACCTGGGCCTGAGACATACAGAGCTTTAAAACCTATGGACCAGCACAAAAAGGGCAGGAAAAAAAGTGTTTTAATAGATCATTAAAATAAACAAATTCCTAGTTTATTTCCTGATTTTAAATCAGTATTTCCGGTGCTTCGAACAGCTCAGGAACCCCTACATGGCATAGCAAAATTGGCAACCCTGTAAATCTTCAAGTGTATGCTTGTGTAGGCATTTTTAGTACTGGGTTTGTGCATGAGATAAAGAGAGAGAGAGAGAAGAAGAGAGAGAGAGAGAGAGAGAGAGAGAGAGAGAGAGAGAGACAGGCGAATGTAGCCTTCTGAGGTCCCACAGACGAGCAAGGCAGTCTTCCAGTCCCAGGCAGTTGCCCACTCTATGCTACAGAGGATTATTGCGCACCTACATGCTTAAGACAAGTCCTCCTGAGGTATAAGCAAAGGGCAGTCAAAATGTAGAAAAGTTTCACAATCCAAGAGTCTCAGAGGTTGAAGAACTAATTTTGAGGATGCAGTAGTGTACCAGCCCAATTACCAGTGAAGAACCAAAGACTACCGAGCTTGAGAAACTAGAAATTTCTAAGACCCATAAGGCCAGACAGAGTGGCAGCTCGTGAGTCTCTTCACTGTCAGCTGGACACTGTTAATTGGAGAGCATCCTCTACCTCAACTGAAGGCAGTCAACTAACTCAGAGGGTGCAGGACTATGTTTTCCTACCTGTGTGCTACTGCCTCCAAGCACCTGATACCTGAGGCAACTACTATACTCTCCCTGATGCTAGGGCTGGTCCTGTCCTTTGTTAAACTTTGGTACAGTTGGCTTTTTTTTTTGTTCTTCTAAAGTGCCATCTACACTGATGGTGATATATAAATTGATGATGATCACCATAATAATCTCTTATCTTTATAAAAGGACACTAACTGGCTTTAAAACACTATCTAAAACTTTAGAAACATCATCAGATGGATGTCTTTGTGTGCATTGCGTACATTTGATGAAGTCAAGTTTCTTTGACTTTCATGACAGCTAAAAATTTTACACATGAAGAAGTCAAAAGTCAAGGCATGGTAAACAGCATCTGTAGTATATTCCTAATCCCACCCTCAAATGTAGACAAGACATTTCTTTCCAACACAAATCTAGCACAATGGAGACCAATTATTTGTTAGATTTCCTTTGGTGCATCCATGCAAAATGTTGTGTACATAGGCACTGCAACGGTATTGAAAAACACTGATCTGGAACTTTATTCTTTATTTGCTTTAATACTCATGAGGTCATAGGTATTTGCTACAGTCTTCAGATCTTTTTTTCCTAAAATAAAACAATATACATAACCTACCCATTGACAACTTACCATTCACTCTGCAGTTAGAAGGAAGGAACTCATGAAGTTGAAAAGCTGGTTCACTGTGCGTGTGCCTGAGTAATAACTAACTGCTTCATTCATTGTGGTTTAGCTTCATTGTTTTTGTTCGTCATGCATAATTGACAGAGTCAGGTGCTGAATATGCAAAAGAATAATTGAAAGTGCAAGTCCAATGTAAGTATCTTGAGAGTGTATGTATATTAGTCCAGTGGATGTCTTTCATTTACCTTCTTGATAGTTTTCATTTTAATATGAAACACATACACACGTATACACACATACACATAATAAAATTTACTCCCCCAAAAAACTTTTGTAGCTGTTTCTAATTCCAGCTACAAGCCTATCCAATGAAATCAAATTGACTTAAGGCTGCAAATTCCTAGATGGGAGCAAGTTCATTGAATGTAGTGAGATTTACATCTGAGTGGACATGCCTAGGATTACACAGTAAGGCCAGGATAAGGTGATGATTTACTGTGTGATATTCTGAACAATTATGTGCTTGCAGTTCATCATCATTGGCCACAAATGTTACCACACTTCTGCAGCTTGGAAATTCATACACACAGACTAATGTTCAGTGGTCTTAGTAATAGAGGTTACAAACAGCTAGCTGTTTGTTATAGCAATTTGATGACATATAAGGGGTGGCATTTATGTAGTAATGTGTGCGTGCGTAAATTGTACTATGAGTGTGGGGTGAATTATTCATCATAGTGTTACCCTGATTTCTGGGGGTCCCGTGAGGGACACCTAAGTGCGCTCCAAATTACAAAGTTGGGAATTAGCAAAGAGCACAAGCTAGCACTACGAGAGGCAGGTCAACATAGCGAGATCTTTTACCCAATGTCTACAGGGTCAGCCCGAGTCAAGGAGCAAATAGATATAGATAATAATAATAATTGTTTTTATTGATATACGGTCAAACACGTGTATGCAACACACTCACACAGAGAACTATAGAAATAAAGGTTGGAGTGGGATAGAGGGTTTTTAAGAGGAGGTTTTGTATGGGAAATACTACACCTGTCCTGCAGCCCGAGTAATCTGAAGAAGAAGTTCGTGGAAGTGAGGATTCTCAGCACGAGGAGCTGAGGGGAAGGCTTGCCGAACGAAGCGACAGCAAGGCGGGATGGAAGCCAAGAGCGATCCGAGGAAGCGCTCAAAGTCGGGGGGTTTTATAGGGGAAAATGTGGCCGTAGGCTAGTCCGTTCTCGGGGATAACAATGAGTTTCGGGCTGGAGACAAAGCCTCCGAAAGGTCAGTATTTACATGATTGGGTTAAGACAGAGTTGTCAATAAAGTAGCCAGTATGCAAATGCAGAGTGCTTGACAATTGAGTATTCAGCTCGTCAAGCTGCCTGCTCGGGGCAGGGAGTTCTTTGTAAGTAGCGTGCATACATAATATGGTACTTGCCTTGAGGTCTCCTAAAGCGGCAGTCTGGGTATTTCTGTCCTGCCTGTATTAGTCTGGAATATTTCAGTGATTTGCGGCCATGCCTGTATGCGTGCTTGTCGGGAGGCCTTGCAAGCTTGTGGAGAGAAATAGACAAAGAAGGCCAAATTATTGATATTAAATGATATCTAATATCCCACAAGTCTGGGCTAGAAAACTGCGGTAACAATAGCACAACAGATGTATTCTGCTGACAGTGGCAGAAGTGGAGCAATGTTATACATTTCAGTTGCACACTCTATATCACACACTGTGGTTGCATATTGCAATTATGTATTGCACTTGTATAACAGTAGCCAGTCTTGGAGATGTGCTGTGCAGTGTTGCTATTCTGCTTGGGGAGGGCTGTGTGGTGCGGGCATATCTTACTCTGCATGGCGATATTTACGCTGTGCTGAGAGGATGTTCAACTGCAACCAACATAAGCAGTCCCTTCTCTCTTATCAAAATAAAGTGATATAAATTAAACTGGTGAAGTCACCCTGTCACCATCTGCTGCTGCTAAAAGTATAGGAATTGGACTAGTGTAAAAAGTGGCAATCTCAGTGAGGTCCATTTCAGATCATTTTGTTGATTCTACTGTTCTTGTAATAATCACCACCACACTGAACCTAGCAATCATTATGTAACTGGCATTGTAGCTGTGCTAGATATATATATCAGCACATTACTGGTAATCAAATACAGAGGCAATGGCAAACTTCCTATGAAAAAATCTTTCCAGGAAAACCCTTTGATTGGATTCCAGTCAGAATGGACTTGAAGGCAGAGCTTCTACAACGGCCTTCATCTTCCCTCTCTTCTGTACTTCTGCACAATGACCCTGATGTGTATGTTAAGTTAAGTGGTGTCTCCCACGGAGGCTATGATGCACAGGGTACACTCAAATTTAGAGCTGGCCTTAGCTATGATGTGAGCCTAGTGCAAGCAGAATGCGCATTCACGGGACAGAAACATATCAAAGATTGTACAGTTGCCTATATGTAGCTATAAACATTATATAGCAATGATAGGAACTATGTATCCCACTAGACCGGACTGTGACTCCCAGTATTTCTCACCATTGGCTATGCTGCTGTGAGTTACAATTGAGCAACATTTGCAAGATCACATAATTCCTGCACTTGCTGTATATGAGGTGGCAGATTTGAAGCAAACTAAGTACCTCTGGAACATGAAAAAAATTGGGTGAACAAAATGGAGGTGCCATCTATACCATACTGGTGCTTTTTTATTTCTGATTCACCTCTTCACAGTTAATATTGTACAATGCACATATCCAAAACTTGTCTTTTCTCTAATATAGTGCCCTGTTTGATCTATAAAGTGGAAAAATTCTATCAGAATGGTGCTGAATTGTACCGTTGAGAAAAAAATCTTGAATGGCTTAAATGTACCATGTACTCACACTGAGAAGCAGTTTCTAAAGCAAATCCTGTGGCAAGAGCAGAACATAACTGGCATCTTGTTTTATGGTTTTCAGAGTTTGCTTATTGGCTAGTTTCTGCTTCCGTACATTGGAATGTGTGAAGCTTAGTTTCTGCAAGAATATCTCCTTGGATGCAATTGGAAAACTATGCAGAAACTGCAAAAAGTAAGTGTTTGACTGGTATGGTACAAAACTGCTCAACAATGAAGTTAATATAATAGTGTAGATCTTACAGATTTCATTGACTTACTAGAGACATCAAGAGAAGATTGACATCAAGAGAATTCTACTTGTGCTAAAGCATTAGGGAATGTTCAGTTCAGAAAAAAAAAGGAATGATTAACAGAAACATACTCAAGATTTATAAAGTTTTGCATGATGTGGAGAAAAGAAAACTGGAAAATTTCTCTTTGTCTTCTACATTAATAAAACTCAGGTTTTCCCAGTGAAACTGAGGGGCAGTAGCTTCATGACAGCCAAAAGAAAAGTTCTTCTTTCCACAGCATCTGATGAATTTATGGGATTTTCTGTCACCATACATTGTCACATCCTGATCACACCTCCACCTCAGAAACAGAAGGAATGATACACTTATTCTTCATTGATTTATCTGAGCTCCCATGAAATTATCTAAAGTAGCATGTTCAGGAGATTAAATGGATTTGTGAAGCACAGTTTCCCAATGTTCAGGTGTGAGTGCCAATGAATATTTTGTAAAAAGAAAAAGAAAAGACACCATCCACACACCTGGTGTATGAATTTGGTATCAGCAGTTTTGGAGGGAACACAAGGTTTAAAGATCTTTTTAATAAGAAAAAAATCCTTAAAGTGGTGATACAGCCTAATAAAGACTGGGTAAGGCTGAGACGAGGGGATGAAATGGCTTATCCTGAAGAAGAGTGTGGTTAACAAATTGGGACAGTTAACAAGAGCTCTTCATACTGCAACATGTTGTTCCAGGTCTCACTTTTTGCCATAATGGCTAAATGGAACCTCCATGTTCAGAGGCAGAATGCTACAATGGTGTTATTTTAAAAAGAATTGTTATTTGATGTACTTACAATAAAGTTACAATAAAAAAATCATCCTCAGCTTCTTACACAATCCATGCATGAGCAAGCAGAATCCCAGTGTAATAAAATGCTCAGCTCCAACTTAGCTTGAAGTTCATAAAAAAATAATAATAATTTTTTAAAAAAAATACTATTCCAAAAGTATAAATGGTGTTTTGGAATACTGTGTACTGAAGTCAACTCTGCAACATAGAAAATAAATGATGCTCAAACTACTTCCTAGTTATCTCCTTTAATCTCTGCTGTAGTCAGCCAAAATGGATTTTTCTGCCAGTGCAGTGGACTAAACCCTGACAAGTCATTATCTTGCAGAGATGCTCTGTAAAGTTCCAGGATGTTGCGGTGTCTGACCACATAGGTCCAATAATATTGCAAGAAGGTCTTTAGAATAGTTGTCTGTTTTCCCTGTTAAATGCAGAGTAATAACAGTATGTTTCTTGTAGTGATGTTCTGAGAGGATAAAAAATCATCTTATTCCAACATAACTCTACTTTAGCACATAGGTCAAGCTAAGGATATAGATATTGTCTTTGTGCTGTGATTGCAGCCCACTGCTTGGGCACTGTGAGAAGTAGAATACTAGATTAGACAGACTCTAAAACTCTTTTCACATGAAGGGCTCACAGATTCAGTGGACATGTAAGAAGGAAAGGATGACCCTTTTCTTGCCATACTTACATATTCGTATATTTATGAGGCTGCTCATTGATCAAAAACTATCACTCATTTTGACAAACTTGCATTAAGAACAATCTGTGTGTCCTCATATTTAATGGTCTTTCATGGTCGAGACTAAGAGGAACAAACATGGAGTCTTACGCATTCCAGAGAAATTGGCTTTCCACATCTTTATTGTTTGCTTTATTTTGCAGTTTGAGTCAATTAAACTTTTAGTCTCATTTCAGGTAAATGAATGGCCATCTCCTTTAACTGCTTCCACATTTAACAAATTCTTTAGCAACTCTGTAATGCTAGCTTGGTCTTTTGTTATTGTACTCAGTGCTGTTGCTGTAACCCTCACTGGTAGGGAGCAACAAAAGGAAACTTAAAGTCTTAGATTGTTTCAGCTGTAGAAACATGTCTGATTTCTTTTTGTAGTGGTTCAAGGAATTTTTCTTTTAATATAACAGCATAAGAGCAGTTGTTAGAACAAAAAAAGGCTCTGGCAGTGAGAATCAAGGATGATAATCAGACTGCAGTTCTGTTTTGGATAAAGTTTGACTTCTTTTGAGGCAGTTGGATGCGATGGTCAAAGAAATGTGCTGAACTCACATTTCTGGCAAGAATACTGTGGATTTCTGTTACTAGAATTGCAAGGGCTTGGCTCTTGCTTTCCCAAGTGAATTTGGGCGGTTGGCTCTGCGAAGCAGGAAACGCCTTCTAAAAATTTTGGTTGTTATTAAGGAAGAATGTAACCAAGATTCTTCCTCTTGCTTCTGGTCACTCTCAGTACAGTTTCAGGTTGGCTGCTGTGCGGCACTGGTGAAAAGCGTACATTCACAGGCAGTGGGAATCAGGTTGGGGGTGCTAATGCAGATGCTTCTTTTAGTTCCACAGCAGTTCAAAAGGTCTGGAAGCAAATGAAATGGAGACCTGGGCAGCACTTAACAGTGTCATGAGAAGCTAAATATAAAAGCATACGAATAGCTATGCTGGGACAGAGAGAGCCATTGTGGTTTGAGTGTTAGACTACAAGCTTGGAGACCAGGGTTTAGTTCCCTGCGTGGGCAAGTCACATTCTCTCGGCCCCAGAGAACCTCATGGTAGGTTCACTTTAGGGTTGCCGTAAGTCAGAAAGAAGGCACACAACAACAGCTGGAACAGACTGAAGACCCCTCTAAATAGCATTTGTTACACTGTGGGTAAATAATTGCCTGTTGGAAGGCCATGAGCAGGATATCCTGTCTCCAGCAACTGATATACAAAGCAACTGATACACGTACATACATACACAAATACACACCATGGATAAACCTAACCATCCTCTAATCCTCTTTTAAAGCTGTCAAATTTGCCAGTCATCACTACATCTGGTGGCAATGAGTTCCATATTTACTATATGCTGTGTGAAGAAGTAATTCTTTTCATGTGCCCTGACTGTTTTTTAGCATCAGTGAACTGGGTTCTAGTATTAGGACACAGGAAAAAAAGCTTCTTCCCATCTACTTTTTCCACACCGTGTATAATGTTGTAATGCCTTTCACATCTTTACTTACTCTCTTTCCCCCCAAAGCTGAACAGCCCCAAATGGTGTTAACTTTCCTAATAGGGGATTTGCTCAAATCCCTTGCTTGTTTTAGGTATCCTTTTCTGTATCTCTTCCAGTTTTTTACTACTGTATCCTTTGTGGGTTGGGCAGAGTGACCTGAAATGTGTTCCAGATGTCTCATGTTCTCATACTGTACTCATATTTTATGTCTTATACTATAGAGTCTAGTTTTGATGGAAGAATAATAGAGATCTACTAATGTCTTTGTAGTATTTTGTTGATTTACAAATATGCAAGCAGAGCAGAGTCGAGGTAAAGTGATACTATTACAGCACGCAAGATTTCTCCCAACTCTGCAACAAATTTTCCGCAAAGAACTCTTGTATCCCAAAGACTTTCACCTACGGTCAACCCACAGCTCTCCAAATTCAAAACTTTCAAACTGGCTTGAAAGTGTTCTTGAAACTGACTCTAACTCTCTGGCTTGTTACCTTCTGAAAACTGAATTCTAGCCACAAAGGCCATTGCCTGCCATTCAGGATCATGAAGACTTTTTCATTAAAGGCCTGTGTTACTCACTCAATGACCAAGACAGCCAACCTCAAAACTATAGTTTTTCAGAGAGCTGAAAGTGATAAGATAGACGTATGACTGGCCCATGTCATGCATACTCACCTTTCTAGAGTGAAGGTCCTCCAGTATTTTTTTTAAGGAAACAAAGTTTTAGGTTCTTATGTATAGTTGCTATATGACATGGGAATAATGTGTTTCTTAATTTTACTAATGTTCTGTTTTCTTTAACAGATTAAAGATCCTTCATTTATATGGTTGCCACTTGGTGCCCGATCTGGAGTCTATTAAAAAAAATAATAAAACTGTTGAAGTGTTCTATGACCTACGTGTTCCAGCTGATAAGTTGTCATCTGAATGAGAAATCCTGCCAATATACAACAAAGATGCCACAGATACATTATTTCTAGACTCTAGTACCTAATTGTTAGTCTCAACTACAGAAGACCTGTTAAATCAATGAGAACTTGGTAAGTCATTGCCTGTGTAAGTTCTGTTGATTTAATGGCTCTATCCTAGTTTGCACAAATAACTGGATTTGGGCCAGGTTCTGTTTAAGTTTAATCTACATACTTAACTACATCTGCCATTTTTTAACATTTGTGAAACAGGAAAAAAAATCCTTGTCTAATTTACAGAGGTTTTGAAAGAGATACAAGCATTAGTTTCTAAGCAGGTACAAAAGCTCATTAAATATTGTTTAAAGTGTCATCCTGACTCCTTTTTGCAAAATAAGAAATAACAGTATATATGCACTTCTGAAGAAATATGAATCATGAATGCAGCCTGCTTACTCATTTAGACTGACCAATGAAGCCCATTCCACTAGAATGTAGTTGGTATACCCAAACTTTGGAACTGTCTGCCTGGGGAGATTTGTCCTGTGCCTCTGTGTTTGTCTTCCACCATTGTAGGCTTAAAAAGCTTCCTGGTTAAAAGTAAATATTCATATAAATTGTACTTACAAAGTGTGTGTGTGCATGCCCAGACATTAGTTGACTGCTTGTACATACAAATATCTGCTCGTTAGCAGTTTTCTTTAAAAGTACAGTGGTCCCTTGACTTTCACGAGGGTTCAGGCTGCAGAAAGCTTGCAAAAATAAAAAAAGGTGAATCGCCACCCCCCTGTGACTGCTCCCCTCTCCCTCCTCCTGCCTTTTTTCTGCAGCTGGCCTGGCAGAAAGGCAGGAGAATGCAAGGGAAAAACCCTTCCCCCCTCCAGTCTGGTGCCTGTTGCCAGTATATCTTTCCTTCTTCCTGCATGCCCAGGTGGGCGAGGAGCAGGAGACGGGAGGTCTTTGCCCCTGCACTCTCCTGCCTGCCAAACGCCAGCATGGGCTTCCTTCTTTTGCACACCCCTGAGTGGCAGGAGAGTGGAAGGGAGGGGAGGTCTTTCTCCCTGCACTTTCCTGCTTGCCAACGCCAGCAGGAGCTTCATTCTTTCACATGTCCGCATGGGTGAGGGGAGGTCTTTCCCCCTGCATTCTCCTGCCTGCTAATGCCAGTGCTGGCTTGCTTCCTTCACACACCCACGGAGGCAAGGAGCAGGAGAGTGGAGGGGTTTTTCCCCTGCACTCTCCTATCCACTGCCCATGTGGGCAACAGACACAAGACTGTAGGGAGGGAACATCTTTCCCTCTGCATTCTCCTGCATTTCGCCCTTGCGCTTTGCCTTCTTTCTACGCACTTGCAAGGCAACATGCTGGAGAGTTAAGGGTAAAGCCTTGCATGCAGATGAACTTTCCTCCTCCCGTTCTCTTGCCTTTTGCCAAGGTAGTGCACTGGGGCAAAAGGCCAGGGAGTGGGAGTGGGAGAATGGAGGAGAGGCAAGCAGGCACCTTGTGAATAATCAAATTCGCAAAGGTCAAGCCAGTGAATGTGGGGGGAGGACTGTAGTGGGTGTATTGGCTGGTTGTTGACACTTAGGGTTGCCAGGGTTGCCATATGAGAAACAGGACAGGGTCCTCCTACCTTAAAAGGTTCTGCAAAAGAGAGAATTTTGGCAAGTGTTGCTTGTCACACAAACAACACCTGAAATTCCATTTTATGAACAATCATTAAAGTTACAGGAGCCCTGACTTGTTTTTTCACTTGGCAACCCTAAGACCGATCTATCTATCTATCTATCTATCTATCTATCTATCTATCTATCTATCTATCTATCTATCTATCTATCTAATCTATCTATTTCTATTTCTGTGTGCATGTATATAAAATAATATTTTTATATTACAAATAATATCCATTGGTTGGCTTAGGGGTGATACTAGGGTGTTTCAGTTCAATAAAGATGAGATAAATGCAACAATTGAATTGCAAACAGTTAACAGTTCCTACTAGAGTACTAGAAATGGGTACCTTGATTGCCAGTATGAAATGCTTCAGGTTAACAATTTCTTTTTTTAAGTGTTCATGCTTTGTGATTTTAAAGCTGATTCTATCTTTGATTTGGGATTTTAATTTATGGTGAAATAAGATGCAGATAAATATATCTTAAGGATGGTTTGGCTTAACACCTAAACTACCATCATCTTTCCATCACTGAATCCAGTTAGGACACTGTGTGCACTTAAAAGGAGATAAACACTAGAGATTTTTAACATTCATTTTACATATGAGCTGTGTTCAGACTGATACCACTTTTTTTTAACCAACAAATGCGCAAGACATTTCAAAACAAAACCGTGTTTTGTTTTTTTCCTTCTGGGAGGATGGCCTTCAACGCCCACTCTTAGGGCTCATAGAAATAAATAATCTTTTATTGGGTGTTTTTGGTGCCATTTGCTTGAATAGCAGGGGTGGTGCCACACAGGTGCCAAACCTACATAGGCGGAAATTGTCCCCCTGAGCAGATGCCATCTGCTGTTCAAAGCTCTGCTTCTGTGACAGCATGAGATGATGTCATGTTGGATTTTAAGAAATGGGCCAAACTGAAGGGTCTGAATGGTGGGTTGTAATGTACATTCTACTTATTTGTTGTAGGCATGCTTCTTTTGCAGTCCAGTCCTACATTTTGAGGCTTTTTCTCCAAAATTTATGGAGCTCAGAGAGCCCAAAAAGCTCTCGGAAGCTGTACTTTACCTACTCCTTTTCTATCAGAACAGAATAGATTTCTCACTTCAGTTTTGAGTTCAGATGTATATAGGGATCATAAAATGTTTCTGGATTAATATCCTCATACAGTCTGACTCTGACATGTTGGTTAATCGGCATTGTATCAGAAGCAGAGTGGCACTGCAGATACTTGGTTAATTTCTACTCAGAAGACATATCTTCAAATTCTATTTTAAAACAATGGCTTGGGTTCATCAAATATAACTTCCAAAACCTTTGGAGTCGTCTTCATTCCCATTTTGCACCAAGAGACTGATAAATACTAAGAATGCTAGGGGTGAGCAATAAGAAATAGGATGGCTTATGATTTCACACAGGAGTGGCCAACTGTGAAAGACTAGGAGGCTAAATTATCCCACCCCCCAGCGACCTTGGAAGGCCTTACATCCCGCCTGTTCCTGCAAAAAAGATCAGAATGCCCCAAAGGTCCTCTAGACATTTGTATTTCTAAATGGTTACTCCTGCTTTAGATGAATATATCAATACATCTCAGTGCAACTTATTTTTTAAACTATACTTTTAAAAAAGAAATAAAAAGAGAATGGGCCTTTTACTACAAGGTACTATGAGGGAGAGCATGAGAGCCAGCCTGGGGTAGTGGTTTGGGTCTTGGATTAGTATTCTGTAGAGCAGGGTTTGAGTCCCCGTTTGGCCGTGGAAACCCATGGATGACCTTGGGCAGGTCACCCTCTCAGCCTCAGAGGAAGGCAAAAGCGAACAAATCTTGGCAAGAAAATCCTACAACAGGTTTGCTTTAGGGTCACTATAAGTTGGAAACAACTTCAAAGCACATAACAACAAACTGCGAGGGACCTGTGGTCCACCAGATGTTGATGAACTCTTCTTACCATCGATCAACGGTTGATGGACATTCCAATTATGTCTGGAGGGCCAGTTTCCCCAGCTCCACTATAAAGTATGTTCATGCTAAGATTTTATTGAAGGATGGTTGCAGCAGGGTTGTGATCAGAAACCAGTTCAGCAAGAGAGCAGTTGCTTTTTAACGAATCCCAACCTCACAAAACCAGTGTTACAACTAAAGGTCAGTTCCTTTCCTTGATTCTTAGGTGATCTATTTTGAGTACAATGTTATTGCAAGCGGAAAGGCCAAACCCTTTAATTCCCAGACACCACCCACTTAACTGGAGCTTGCAAAAGTCTAGACTAAGAACAACAGCTGGTGACAAATCACTCTCTTTTAGAACACAAGCTGAGATGCCTTCAAGTTTTGTCTGTATTTAGCAATAATTTAGCTAGGCAAGATTTAATGCACAGCTCTGCATTATCCCAGCCTTGCTTCCTGACATGTTCACTAAAGAATTCCAGTTTCTGCAGTACAGAAAAAAAAATCCATGAAAATGTATAAGCTGCTGCTAGTCATTGGTTAGATCAGGGGTGGGGATTATGTGGCCTTCCTGGTGTTGTTCAAGTGAAGCTTCCAGCATTCTTGAGGCTGATGGGAATTGCAGTCCAATAACATTTGGAGAGCTACACAATTCACATCCATGAGCTGGATGGACTAACAGTAACTCTCTCATGAGGTAACTCCTCTAGCATTTCCAAATAATACTAAAGACACGTCATTCTATAATGAATCAGTGGCAAATGTAACTACTTATACAAAAATTAGGACAGCCATTTTAAAATTGAATGCATGTAGTCAGGAGTTTTCATTCAAAATGTAAATGTGGCTAATGCAGGAGAAGGAGAAGAACCATATGACAATTGTAAAAAAAAATGTGTTGGGCATTGAAACTCATTTTACAGGAACTAATGTATGTATTTTTAAGACGTGGCTGTTGTGTGCCTTCAAGGTATTTCTAGCTTATGACAACACTAAGGTGACCCTATCACAGGGTTTTCTAAGGGCTGACAGTGCATGATGTGCCCAAGGACAGCCATGGAAATCCACTGGGTGACCTTGGGTGCATCACACACTCTCAGCCCCAGAAAACTCCCTGATAAATTCACCTTAGGGTCCCAATAAGTCAGAAACAACTTGAAGGCACAGAACAACAATTAATCCTCCAGGAGAGCTTGGAGAGCCACATCCCCAACTCATTTCCCCAAAATGTTTTGCCCCCCAAAGCCTTCTAGGCATCATGAGACACAATTTCACCATGTTTTCGGGCTTTCTCAGGCCATTTTAGGCCCAGGAGAAGTGTTTCTTTAAGACAGGAAGTGAGCAGACATCAAAAAAGCTCTTTCCTTGGCTAAAATTGGGCCAGTAGCTCTAAATCATGGTGGAAATGCACCCAACATCCCTAGAGGGCATTACGGAGCAAAGCATTCTTATGAAAAATATTAAACTTTTGGATCTGGGGGACAAGGGGGCCACCAAATGTGATGGAAATGCCCTCCACACACCCCTTGAGGCACTCTGGAGAATTTTTGACCCTGGGGGAATGTGGGCCAAGTGCAACCATATCTTGTCCACTCTGCTGTAAAATGTACTTGATTATATTCCATCATATAGAATTTACATCCCAGTGCCTATAGTAATCTTGCAAAGACTCTCCCAGCTCAATGTTTCCTGCGACATGGATTGGAAATTACTCAGGTAATTCCCATGTTATCTGCCTTTTCTTTTTAAAAATGGACACTTTCCCATACAAAACGGATCTTTGGTTTGAAAACATGCTGTAGTCTTCTTACAGCAGATTCCTTCTACTACCAGTGAGCAAAGAACCAGAGCAGTGGATAAGCCTTGGAACTAAGCAGTGGTATGTATACCTTTGAAGGGGTTTTCCAGGAATGACTGTACAGGAAGTAGTAAGGTAGCTATTTTTATCCAAGGTAAAAGAGATAATGATTTTCCAGCCAAACACTTGCATTCACAAAGAATAATTGGAATGGAGGTGATGCCTTTCCAGTAGGCGTTCTACAAAGGCAGCTTTGTTAATTTCAGACCAAACAACAACAAAAGTCTTGTGGCAAATTAAAAGAAATTTACTTTGTGGACTACAGACCATTTCAACCTCTGCAGGAAGTCGATGCTAAGTCCCCCAAAGCTTAAGCTACAGTAAACACATTAGTCTTTAAGATGCCATGAAACTGTTATTTTTACACCAATTTTAGCATGGTCATCTGTTTTTTGATTTTAAAAGGTTTCTATTTAATTAAAATGAGTTTAATTGCATTTTAAATAATGTGCATCTGCTTTTATCTTAGCATGTGTTTTTTTTCATTTTTGTAAGATGCCTTGAGTCCTAGCCATGGGAACAGTGCGGAAAATAAATGAATTATTATCAATAACAGTAACTTTTACAATAATATTCTAATAAATCCTGGCTAGGCAACATGTAGTTCTTTAGATATTGCAATCCAATCATTTTCTCAACAACAGCTATGTCCAGCGAGGGAAGCTTTTCAAATTGTTTGTCAAGTTGTTGTGGGCCAGGTGAAGAGTTTTAGAAGGGGTAAATTACCCTAGTTTAGCAGTTGAGTATCAATTCCATCTTCAATAGCAATTAAGAGTACATTTCCCTTCATGCTTACTCAGAAGCGACGTCTCAAAGGCGCTTACTTATTAAATGCAGCCCAAAATCTCCGCGCTAGCCTGTTATAGCGCTATTATTCCACTTTCAACATCCTATGGAATCCTGGGGCTTGCAGTGTAGGGAGAGGCCTTCAAAGTGAAATGTTGAAAGTGAAATAATAGCACTATAACGGGGTAGTGCGGAAACGGTCAGCAAGCGGCACAGGCGCGGTCACTATTAAGGGGACCGGGGACCTTCGGGAACCGCCGCCGTCCACAAGAAGAGGGAAGCGGGTGGCCGAGGACGCTCCGCTGAACGGTGTTTGCCTCCTCAATCCGACGCTAACCCGCCCCCTCTCCCCTGGGGTTCCCGGCTATTCGGCCTCCGGTCGTAAGGAAAGAGGAGCCGCGAAGGAGGTCTCCTCACGGGCCGAATTTTCTCAGGCGCCTCCCGCGGGAAGGCCAGAGTTCGCGCGCCTTTTCTCCCGCTCCGGCCTGGGGAAGGCCGCCGGCGTTCTCGAAGGGGCGGCTTCGCGTTCCAAGCGGGTGCCTCTCGGCGCGGGTTTGGAGGAGGAGTGGGGGGGAGCCGTGCGAACGCGGCGGCGGCACCGCCAAACTCTCGGCCGAACTTTCTCGGGGGTGGGGCGCCAGAGGGGCGGGCTGAGGAGGCAGCCGCCCGCACCGAATTGGCGACCGCGAGCGGTGGGCTGGCCCGGCTCCCTCGGCGGCGGCGGCGGCGGCGGCGGCGCTGTGGCCGTGCCGAGCGGTTTCCCCTGTCTTTTCTCCCGGAGCCGGATCCAGCGCCGGGTCCTCGATTCCCGCCTCGGCTTCTTTTCCGCCTCCCCTCGCGATGGGCTCGGCTGAGGACGAACAGGTGGAGCTGGACGAGGCGTCGCGGCTCCGCTCGCTCTTCCTGGCCTGCGACGTGAACGGCTCCGGCCGGATCGAGCGGGATGACTTCGGGTCGCTGTGCGCCGAGCTCCGGGTCCGGCCGGAGGAGGCCGAGGCGATTTTCCAGCGGCTGGACACCGACCGGGACGGCGCCATCACCTTCCAGGAGTTCGTGCGCGGGTTCCGCGGGGCGACGCAGCGGGGCAGGCGGCGGCGGCGGCAGCAGCAGCAGCCCCGTCCAGCCCCTTCTTCTCCTCCTCCTCCTCCCCCGGGCAGAGGCGGGCAGCCCGAGAGGAGCCGTCGGAGGACGGAGCGGATGAGGTGGATATGGGGGACGCCTTGGCCGCCTTGGCCGAGGCGGCGGCGGCGGCGGCGGCGGCCAGCGCGGTAGCCCCGAGCCAGGCTTGGCGGGATTTTGAGATCCGGCTGGGGGAGGAGGCCAGCTACATCCCCAGGTGAGCCTGCGTCGCCCCTGCCAGTGAGCAGGGAAACCTCGCTTGGAAACCCTGTCCAGGCCCCGCAAGATCGCCAGCCGCTCCTCAGGCTCAGCTCTGGAATGTGCGTGGCGGTAGGAAGAATGCATCTGAACATGTGCAGAGCACAGCTTTCTCCTGCAGCCGGTAACGGCAGCCTAGAAAGTCTGTTAATCGCAAAAGATCAGCCAAAGATAGGCTGCTCTTGGCGAATTTCTTCTTGTCAGGTATCCAGGGCAGATCTGCAGCAGGCAACTTAAGTGCAGAGGCTGTTTTGCTGTTGAATAGGCAGAGTAGCCCTCCTCTTCCCTTACTGTTACTTGCTGTTGCCTTTGTTTCTTCTTTAGTTATGTCCTAGCTTTCTTCCAAGGATGTGGCATCTTTCAGTTTTGCAGGAACCCTGTGGCAATAATAGTAATAATAATAATAAATTTTGTTCCTTACTCACCTCTCCCCAAAGCTCCAGGTGGAGTAGGACAGAAATTAAAATACAATTAAAGTAGGTTAGGGAAAGAAAGATCTACTGGCCCAGTGAGCTTGATCCTTGAATCTGAGTGGGCATTTGAACTTGTTGCTCCTAGCCTGGCACTAACTTCTATCCCACACTTCCTCCAAGGTCAAGAAAGGAATGGACAAGACTTCTGGTCAAAAAAAGAAAGGAAAAAAAAAGAAAAGAGAAAGAAAGAAGAAAAAAAACAATCCTTGCAATTTCATAAATGTATTAAAGGCAGTAATGCATCTCCTCCTTGTATTTACTTTCTGCCTGCTTTGAACTTATGGCTTGACATTCTTTTTATACCTTAAGAACAGCAGTCTCCTTTCTTTTCTGCTTTCCCCTTGTTCGAGTTTGTGATATTTACTACTCAGCCAAAGCTTAAGGTCTATAGATGGAGTAGCATAAGACTGTGTTAGGATTTATGATGGAAGTGATAAGTCGGTAGCAGTAAATAACAGCAACTGTGATTCCTTAGAAATTATTTATATGGAGCAGTGCATACCGTCAGTCTCTCTTACTGCAAACTTTCAAAGTGCCACGTTGCTTTTGGGCTTCCTTGTTTCCTTTTAGTTTTCATTGCCTCTGGCAAACTAGGCTTCTCAGATTTCAACTGTTCTCTTACTACTTTAGAAGAATTTCTTTTCTTCAATCCTCCCTTCCCAATCACCTGTTAGTTCAAAACTTTTGTGAAAGAGTACAGAACATGCTCCAAAATGATGTCTCTTGGTGGCACTCTTCCTTCCCCTCTCCCCTCCCCATGTTTGGTAGAGACAGGTGTTGCCTTGGTGTCAGGTAAAACACACACACACAAATGAACAAAAAAATCAGGTGATAATCTTTTTTAAAAAAATAAGTTCCTGTTTAGTCTCAGACATGTAGGTTTATGTAAGACACACATTCTTTCTCCCTTTTTTTTAAGGAGGAACAGAAAAGGTAGCTGTCTGTAACTTCACACTTGTACCATATTGTGGCTATTTTGGAAACAGCCTCTGGACATGGCTTTCGGTTGGCAGCCCTCTGCACTGCTGTAGGAGTAGCTTTGACAAGGGATCCCAGTGCCAGACACTCACTGTCTCTCTCTGACTCTGTCTTTTGGCAATATAACGTACAATGTCCTGTGGCATTAATGTTGTGGCAGAAATGCAACCAGAGAGAACAAAATAGCTTATAAATGCAAATTGATGGTGTCCCTGAAGAGCAGTGTTATCACAAATCTTCAGATGCCTTGTTGTGGACCCTCAGTTAATTTCAGATGTCAGATAATACAGACATCCAAGGTTTCTGTACAGCCTATTTTTATTTTTTATATCTTTCCTTTCAGAATGGGCTTCATTCCTGAGCATACATACAGTGGGCCCTCCATATCTTGCAAGGGATTGATTCCAGGATACTTCGTGGATGCCAAAAGTCATCCATCCAAGGTTTGCAGGGAAACTCTGTATTAAAAATGGCATAGGGTAGCCACGGAGGCAGTGGCAAGCCCTAGCTGCCTGGTGTACCATGTTCTTTGGGCTCCTTTGCCTCTTGTCCCCAGATGTGGAGCCTGGAGAATGTGACACACATGGAAATCAGGGCTTGCCACCACTTTTATGGTTGTCCTATGCCATTTTTAATACTGTAGGGGGTTACTGTATAAGCCTTGCCTTGTGAGGCTTCACAGTCTACCTGCAAGCTTCACAAGGTTTGGTGAGAGACTGAAGCCTCACGAGGCAAGGTGTAGCCGCCTTACAGTATTAAAAATGGTGCTGGCTGCCCATTTCTCCTTTGTGATGGAACCTTACTGCCTTGAGGGGAGAAGCAGATGGCTGTTGTGCTTTCCACTGCAATTCAAACGTGCAGTATTGTGTACATTTGAATTCATGTTGAGTTAAATTTCCAGGTCCTGAGCTCGTGCATACAGCAGGCTGAGTGTAATTGGTACAAGCAGTCCTGGTTTGAGTGTTGGACTAGGGCATTGGGAGACCAGGGTTGAAATCCTTACATGGCCATGGAAGTTGAGTGACTGGGTGACCTTGGGCAAGTCACATTTTCTCTGCCTCATAAGAAGGCAAAGGCAAACACTCTCTGAATGCATCTTATCAAGAAAATGGCATGCTGAGTTCACTTTAGGGCTGCCATAAGTCAGAGATGACTTGAAGGCACACAACAACAAATGTTACATACCGGAGATGAGAAACATGTAACCTGCCAGATTTTGTTGAACTGCATCTTCTAACATCTGTCACCATTGTTGGTGCTGGCTGGGGCTCATGGGAGTTGCTGTTCAATTCTTGAGGGCTGTACAGTTTCTACTTTTCAGGCAAACAATTATTAAGAAATAAGAGCCATTGAGCAATGGAACTTGCGGCCTGATAAGTCAGTATAATACTTTTTTGACTGAAAGATTCCACAGTCTGCCTGCTAGCAGGGCCAGTAGCTATGCTGACTGAGGAATTTTGGAAGCTATAGTCTAAAAACAGATCCAATCTTTTGAGTGTAGAATGGTGTACCTTTAAACTCATACTATTGAGCAGACACATGTTGGAATGGGCTGTTAATATATTAAAGGAGAGTGGAAGCCTGTATTTCTGTCTGAGGACCACATGTGTTAGAAATAATCTCTCCAGCATTGTGTGCTGGAGGTGAGTTAGGCCATAACTAAAGTTCGAGAGGCCACACTCTTCTTTCTCTTTCACCTTCCTTCTTACCCAATAAGTTGCCAAATGAGGGATGGATCATCTTTGCCAGAGGTCTAAATTGAGTGTTTGCAGAAGGCTTTTGAAAGTAGGCGGAGGACTAGAGGTTGTTCACCATAGCATTAAAAGCACAAAAATATCTCCTTGCAGAAGGAATTTATGCTCTGTGTGCGTAATCTAGTGAGGTCGTAGATTATCAAGTGATGAATGGATTGTATTATATGTTTGCCTTTCTGGCTGGGTACTGTGCTCATGTGATAAGAAAGTTCTGTGGTTGATAGCTGTTTCATGACAGCAGGCTGTTGTATGAAAGATACAGTTATCAAATGGTAAGAAATGTTGAGGAAACTCAAGTCCCTAAATTTCAGAGGAGTTATCATTTTCAAATAAATGCCGTTACAGTCAGCCCTCCACATTTGCAGGTTTCACTTTTGTGGATTTGATTATTCACAGATTATTTGCTGTCACCTCTGCTGCCTCCCTATGCCATTTTTAATAGGGACTGCAAGCTCCATGAGGCTGAGAAACTGCGAACAAGGCTTGTAAGTCTCTATTAAATTTGGTGTGGAACATCAGTAGAAGTGGCAGTAAGCCCCACTAGCCACCCACTTCTGCCTTGTGAAGGAACCCTGGTACCTCAGAGGAATCCACCATGGGTTGAATATGGTGATCATACTTTTTGTGTGTGTTAAATATGGTTTGGGAAGGCCTATTCGTGGTTTTTTTACTTTCACAGGGGTCCTGTGCCCCTGACCCTAGTGAATGTGAAAGGATGACTATACATGGATGGCAATCTGTCTTCATCCATAATAAAATGAAATCTCAGTTTCACTTATGTCTTTGAGTGTTTGTATATTATTTCGAATATATAACTGGATATGGCTGGGATTCTTCTGGCGTTATTGGTGTGGTTTTGATAAACAAATAGTTTTAAGGCTATTTTGGTTGTGTTGTGTTATTGAACTAAGGCAGGTTCCCCAATTTGCTCATTTCCAGATTACAATCCCTTGCAAACCTGTCCACAGCTGTCTGAAAATAAGGGATTGTAGTCCACCACATCTGAGAGCCACCAGGTTGGGGATAACTGAGCTAGAGTATCACAAGGAACAATAAAGGTGTCCTTTCCTTTGGACAATGTGTAGAAAATGATATGTCATATCTTTTGGTAGCCTCTGTTATTAATTAGTTAAAATATAGATGATTGAACAGATTATTTTAATTAAGACTATAAAAAGAGTCTAAAGCTGGTTGTAAGTCCAACAAATGATAATCCATCATCTTGTTTTTAGCACATCTTAACCAGAAATCTTTCTTTTGGAAGATTTGTAGCTAAGTGGTAGAATACATGTGTGGAAGCAAATGCACCTAGTTTCACTCTCTGTTGCTTTCAGATAAACAGGCCTTGGAAGGACTCATGTCAGAAAGTACAGAGCAGGTCTGGAAACTGGTGGCTTCCCAGATGTTGTTAAGATCCAGTTCCCATCAGTCCCTGTTGGTGTGGCCAGTGATGAGAGTTGATGGGAAAAGTAGTTTATCAGCATCAGGAGGGTTGAAGATATCCCTCTGGAGCTGGAGTAGGCTGATCAGTGAAAAGTAGTAATGCCAATAAATAAAAAAAAGTGGTGAACTAGATGGGCCAGTGGTCTGCTCTGAGAAGAATTGACTTCCTATGTTTTTGAAATCTCATGGGTGGGGCATGAAGGCAACAGTTCTTTCTGGTTTTGGAAGCATGTTGTCTCTTAAAGTAGAGTTCTCATTTAGCTGTCATCACTGATTGCATGATAAAAACTGGGTTCTCCAGGAGACTTTTCCACATTCCTCTGAATGTTATATGGGGAAACTCCCCCTCTGCAATGTGTTTTCCACATTGCTTTGGGACAATCATGGAAAAGACGGCTATATTTTACTAACAGTTATTTCTCTAATTCTTTAACTGCTTGTTTGGAAGTAGAATTAAGATATCATGAAAATTATACATGACTTTTGAGAAAGCACAAGAAAAAATATTTTGAAACAATATTTATTCCTTTTCACAATCAGGCCTGGTAATGTGTTCATATTTTGTCAGTACCTGTTGGTGTCACGGGTGCTTTGAGTGAGCCTTTGTTTCTTAATAGAGACATGTTGTATCAGTTTTCTCCTGTTTTGGATGCACTGGTGACCTGAAATGAAAATGTGCAGATTAGCAGCCCAAAATTTGGAAATCTGTGCTTCTTTGTTAAGAACAGTATTCAGATGCCTGCTTGCCTGATGATAGTATATGGACTGTTATTGATGTTTGATAACAATCGTTTTTTGGACTAAAACTCCCCGCATCTCTCAGCCACCCGGACCAATAGCTATGCCCCTCACAAACAATACTGTTTCCAAGTTCAGTATCTCTATCCCAACCCTCTCTCTGCTTAGTGCTCTCTGGACCTCAGCTGCCATCTGTTTGTCTGGTAGAGGCCTAGAGTAGTTTTCCTCAACCTTCTCTTGTAATGCCAGCCTCCATTGCTAGACTGCTTGGGGATGATGGGAGGTACAGTACAAAACATCTGGAGGACACTGGTTTAGGAAAATTGAAAAGAACCAAATACTTTGGTTATGCAGACAGCAAATCAGCATGGAACAGCCAGAACATAAATAAAAGTAGCTTAATGTGTTTAAAGATATTTAACATTTTAAGTTGCCAGAACTTGTCAACTTTTACAGTGCCTAAAAGAAGGAGTTTTCTTTTGTTCCATATCTTTACAGAAGTTGTTGGTATAATGTTTTTGAAGCTTTGCTATACTATTCTCAGATATAAAGGATCATCAGATGGCATGAAATCCTAGTTATTAAACATCATTGTATTGGGCTGAGTTTTAGTCAGAGCATGCCCATTAAGATCAGTGGATAACTAAGACTGGATCCTATGCAGTATATTCCTAGCCTCTCATATACACTGAACAGTATTTTTCAACACAACCACGCCCCTGAAAAGTCAAACTTGGAAATAAATCATTTATTTTTCTGATGTTCATTTTTTAGAAAAAGCACCATCTCCTTGAAGCTTCAGTATTGTCGAGCTCAAGCCTCAGAAATTCACTTCTTAAGATTACTACTTAACCTTAAGTTAGAGTTTGAGAATTTGAGGAATTATATTCTGTAAAAACAACTTTTCCAAACTTTGGTAGAAACGTTGACTGAAAAGCAAAGGTCACTCAGGTTTATAGTGTATTCTGATATGCTAGCTTAGGACTCTTGTGTAGGTGGTGGAATGAAGTGTGTGCAGTGAGAGTTTGTGTAAGCATGTGTCTCCCTTATCTTGGTACCATGGATACAGTATTTATTACAGCCCTTTGAATTCAGTCCAGCTACTTTGTCTTAATAGGGTGGTAGAGCGAATTGCCGTTGCTTTGTTTGGCACAAGTATACAGGCATGTGGTTTGATTCTGCTGAATGGCAGGTTCTCATGCGTTGCTTGAGGCAGAATGGTGATCAAAACAAAATGGTTTTAAAATCAGCTGTATGGCAGAAGCCAAAGAAGTCCAGATTCAGAGGTACCAAATACCTTTGAACTGAGACTGTCATGAGATAAATAACTTCATTACATGTGTTTTAGCTGTTGGCTTCTCTATTACAGGGGTGAGAATCATGTGACTCTACAGATTTTGTTAGACTTCCATTTCCAGCATTCTTCAGTGTCAGTTGTCTTGGCTGAGGCTTGCAGTCCAACAACATCTGGAGGGCAGCATGATTCCTGTTCCTGATCTATGGACTTTTAAAATTTTGATATGAGTTTTAAAAAAGCCCCAAAAGCTCTCCCTGCTGGTTTGAAGAAGGGCACCTGGCAGGTGTTGGAGGTGGTCTCATGAACTTTAGTTGTGTTGTTGTGTGCCTTTGAGTCATTTCTGACTTATGTTTGGAAGGCAAACCTATTATGGGTTTTCTTGGCAAGAGTTATTCAGAGGAGATTTGTCATAGCATTCCTCTAAGGCTGAAAGTGTGTGACTTGTATAAGGATACCCACTGTGGGGATTTGGATCTAGCTTTCCTGGAGTCCTAAGCCAACCCAGAAACAACCACATCAGGCTGGCTCTCTATGGATAATAATGATGTCATCAAATAGATGCTCTTTTAATTACAGTTGGCCCTCCATACCCACAGATTCTGTATTTGTAGATTCAACCAACTATGCCTTGATAATATTCTCCCCCCCCCAAAAAAAATCCAAAAAGCAAACTTTGATTTTGCCATTTTATATAAGGTAAAACATTTTACTACGCCACTGTATATAATGGCAATTGAGCATCCATGAATTTTGATATCCATGTGGGGGAGGGGGATCCCGGAATCATATCCTAAGTACTGAGAGCCCCCTGTGAATTGTTTCTGTCAAGAAAGCAAGATGCCCAAATGGAGTTGAAGTAAGCCACAACTTTATGAACAGACAGGTTAAATTAAACTGTGTGAAGGTGGAAGAAGTTACCAGTGATCAGTGGTGTGGCCCAGACTTATCCTAGAGCTCTAATTTTGTGTTGGGCCAGCAGGACTCTGTGCTTAAGACTAAGCCCTAACAAGCCTAATTTTGAGAGTTGTGAGGGACCAACCTGTGGCTTCCCTTCACAGTTGCCAGAGGTGTATCTAGGGTGGGGCAGGTAGGGTACGTGTCCTGTGCTGTTGCCATGGGGGCACAAAAAGCCATGCATATGGGAATGGGGGTGGGGGTAGGGGTACGAAGGTAGGGGTGCAACTTCCATACTTGCCCTAGGCTAGATTCAGAACTGTCAGTTGCCCAAAGCTTTAGAGTGGTCCATCTCAATCATCTCTTCAGTCTCCAATGCCCATATCTTCCTCCCTCCCCCTTCAGTCTCACCAGGTGTGACAGCAGCAATGATCATAAAATATGGTACAAAAAGTTCATAGCATCAGACAGATGACAGAAACCTGGATTCCACGAGAGGATCCCCAGGGAAGGTTAAAAACATCGACATGGGGGGGGGGATCCTTCCTGGCCCCTTTAACAGGGGACCAGCTTGTGGCTGGGGAGAACTGAAATGTAGAGAAGGATGGTGGCACCTCAGGTGTTAGCACAAGACTGACTGAGAAATGTGAGACAGGTGTATAGAAGTTCCATTTTAATTCCAACAAGAAGAAGGCCTCTCACAAAAGGTCTGGGCACTCATGAGAACTCCTGGAAATCTGTGGCTTTCCTCACCAGGGCCCTTCTTTCAGCATTCTGGAAATAATACAGCAAAAACTAGGGACCCTGACGTCACATGTGCAGAAGAAATGCAAATGAATTGTGTGGTTTCTTACGTTGGTTTTTGTTAGGGTCAGCTCAAGACATTTTGCTGCCTGAACCAAAGGACAAGATGGCACTCTCTCTATTTCAGGACAGAAACCAATTTGACTGGCAGTGGAACCTTACTTTTTACCACTCTTGAAACAGCAGCCTTTTTTAGGGAGTGCAGGACAGGCTGTATGAAACACATAGATTTATCATCTAAGAGAAAGGAATGGCCAATGGCACTTAGAAGGAACAGCTCTGAGGTTGTTACTGCTTCTCTTGGACATTTCTTTTCCTGTGTTATAAATAAAGTGTAGAAAAATGAATCTTGGCCTTCACCCTAGAAGAAACAGATCCACTCTTAGAGAGGAGTCCTAAAAAGTCATTCTGTTGAGATGGAAAGAAAAGAGCTGGATTACCTCCAGCCACACATCCTGCTCACATCAGATTTGGGCTGTGGACAGGTAGATAAAGATAGAAGATAAACTGAACTTATTGGTCTGGTTCCAAATAGCTTTCGTCAAACTGAATCAACCCACAACTGCACTGATGCATATAATGGTTGGACACTCGGATTATGCTAGATTTTAAAATGTTTTAAGGACTTTAGAAAATCCAGAGAGAAGTTCCTGTTTGAATGCTTTGAATACTTTCAGTAGGCTTTGAAGAATCAAGTCTATCTGTCTAAAGTTTTCAGCTTTCATGATGAGATTTTATCCTGGAAATGCATTTGAGTTTATTTGCATCAGCACTTCCTTCAGATTGTTCGTGTGTTTTGGTATGGTTCTGACTCCCGTCTGATTCAGAAACTGCAAACAATGTTATTGGGAACTTGGTGAATAAGGAAACAATCTCTTTAAAAAGCAAAAGCTGAGCAAATAATAATAGCTATTTTGCTTCTCCATAATTATGTGTTAACAAATAGTCAAGGTACTTGTTGGCAGAACAGTCGTGCCAGAATCCTGTGGTGTCTGTTGCAGCTTGCACAGGTGCTGTTCCAGTAACAAGAGGTAATAATGATCAGAGGCATAGATTGCGCCAAAGGAATAACAGTTCAGTTTTATTTAAAACTATCCAATGTACCTGACATTGCCCAGGATTTTATTTTCTCATAGGTAATACTTGTTAGAAATACCTTAAGAATTACCTTACCTTAGGAATTAGATGTGGTTGAAACATACAGATTTGAGATCCTGTGTCTCTGATTCCCCAAACTGTCTTGTCCAGTACCTGTAACTTTTACCCATATTCCCAAATCCAATCTGTATTCAGAGTTATTAACATACAGAGGTTGGGTTCCTGAGGGAATACACGGCCCTCTTCCTTGCTGCTAGGCCTCGTCTCCATAGCAACCAGCCTACTAAAGACAGCCACATTTGCCTGAGACCCAAGAGCTTTCTTGCTGATAATTCTAAAGACCTCTCTCTAAACTGCCTGTGAAGATTCTACAGGCAGCCACTCATATGAGGTCTCGCCTGACAAAGGTAAACAGACAAACTTTGACTTTTATATATTAGATATTGGATGGATGGAGGAACTAATGCCTGCTTCCCTAAATAATACCTGTTGTAAGTTATTAGATGGTGTATCTAATAGGAAAGGATTTTTCTGTCTAGCTACAGCTTTCTGAAATACTGTGCCTTTGTAAAGGTACATTGTTTCTCTTTAATATATTGGAGGATGGCAATATCTTTCTGCTTTGCAAAGATTTCTGGGCGGAAGAATATATAAATATTGCAGCTTAGTCAGGATACAATGTGCATAGGCTTTCAAACAGAATACAATTTTAACACTCTCTTCTCAAAACAGTTGCAAGCTAAAAGGGTTGCTGCCTTTTTTTAAAAAAATCTCATGACGACTTGTTATATTCAGCATTCAGGTGAGTGCTCATGCTGTCATTTTTAATTTGAAAAGACTCCATCCCCACTTTGTGACTGCTGGTGCTCCTCTAAGGGGTTGTGCTGCTCTGTTTGTCTGTGGTTTGATTTCTCACTTCTTGTGCCTGACTAGCATTGCATAAATGTAGGCCACCAGAGTTTGCTGAATCTCACTCTTGACAGTTGTATTTGGGCCAGTGAGGAACAATGAAACCATATTGCGGTTTTTGAGATCGAATAACCTGTGCAAACTCCCACAATTACCGCCATATGTTTATGACAGTAGCAGCTCTTCCAAGCAGAGCACAGCCGGTATAGACTGAAAAGCATGGCTGGAGGAAGCGTAGCTTTCAGCCCTCCTTCATTCAGGTTTCTTGTTTGCTTAATCTTTTGAAGCTGAAACACCTCCAAGAACAGCAACTGTGACGTACGCAGGAATAGAATAAAAGGTAGCACTGTCAAAATACCAGCCAAGGCTGGCTCCTAGGCCTTCCTGTGGAAACAGAGTTACGAAAAGATGCAAAAGGAAAAGGGGCGTGAAGTGTGGGGAAAGATGTGCTTATTAGCCGGCGCCTGCACAAAAGAGAAGCTGAGTTGTGATGCAAATATAGAATGGGTACCAAATGGCCTGCAGACTCTGCCCAACATTTTTGGCTGCATCCAGAACATATTTTATGCTTGCCATGGATGTTGCATGCAAAACCTATAGCCTCCCTTTGAGAAAAGGCTTGAAAGGTACTGAACTGCAAAGTGGCTCAAATTGTCAGATGGCAGAAGCTTCTATTTTTGACCTGTACTCCAAATGTTATCACAATCTAAATTCAGTTTGGAGTTATGAGCTGGAAGTCTCCACCTGAAATCTCAGCTTAGTGTCAAATTTAGCTCATGCAAACCATTGTATCTCTGAGGCTCAGTCATCTGATGGTACCAAACACACCACAATGGTTGTGTAAATGAAAAAGAGAGACGTGTAAGCAAGGATAGACTTTAAAAATGTTTATTGTTCTGTCTTGCTTGTTAATGCTAGGTCTCAATGCACTTTAGACAGCTGGTTCTGAAGCCAAAGGTTGGAATTCTGTTGTCCAGCTACACTAATGGTTACCACTTTTTCCAAGGCAGTGCAACGATGGCAAGGGAAGTCTGACAATATCTGCCAGCTTTGAGCAGCCTGTTTCTCCAGGGCCTGACTTCATTTACAACTGCTGCACACATGGCCTTTTCCTATCTGCTGGCTCCACTTATGCTTGGATAATTATACCAGTGTATTGCACTGATAGGATTCTGGGCAATATTTTTAGAAAGGTACTCTGCATGGTGGGATTGTGGGACCAGGCCTTGGTACACATCTGTCAATGTGTGAAGGAACTTGGATGCATAAATACTTCAAATTCTTCCTCTGATTGTTCCAGATGTTAAATACATCTATGAGCCAGGTAACAGAGGCACAAACATAAGGAACAGAATCTCCCAACATAACCAGATGCTGCTGGAGCAGATTTTTGGGCCAGGGGTGGGGAATTGATCTATTTGCTTTCTTGGCAGAACAGCTATCAATACCTTCTACAGCACTAATTTTAATTTTTAGAAAGTGAGTTTCTGTGCACACAACTGTGGTTCCCTTCTCCACCTTCACCCTGCAGCCACCCAACTGCCCCCAGATTGGCTCCAGAGGGACCTTGGATACAATTGGATGCTCCCCATCTTTGCTCAGGCAGCTCTGATATAAGACAGAACAACATCAACCATGTTATAGCATTCATGCCCTTGCTTGTTCTCCAGTGTCATTTGTCTGCAATGGTCTTCTACTGTCTTCATAGGACAGACAAGTCAGTCTTTGTGCAACAGGGTGAGTGAATACAGATCTGACATCAAAAACAACAACATTCAGAAACTGATGAGAGAAAGTTTCAGTTATCCAGGGCACTTTGCTGCCATTCAAACCAAAGGAACTTCAAAGGGAAAGAGCCTGTAGTGTGAAATGACGGAATTAAAACTTGTTAAGAAATTTCATTCTGTTTGTTTAGGCTTAGAGACAATAGTTTCCTCTCCTTACTGGTGCCCTTTAACATGGTAGAGCTGGCTTGATTTTGTTATTGCTGCTTGTTGCTGTTGTGAATTGTCACCATGCTTATCTACACTTGAGCTTTTGAAATAATTGTCTCAGATTGTACTGCTTTTGTTTCATGGCTGTTTGGTCCCACTGTCTAAATATTTTCCCCTTCATATGTAAGGAAGATAATGCTTTATGTACTTGATGAAGATGGTGATATAAGATTTCTTTGTTGTTGTTTTTGTAACAGATTAACACAGTTGCTTCTTTTGAAATTTTTTTAGAGGGTGCACTTAACATATGCATCTGTCTGGGCTTTGTATTGTTTTGTTTGCCTGGGAAGCTGAACCCCATAGCTTCCTGAATTTGCTATAACTTTCTACAACTCATTACGTCCTACTGAGTCTCTTGATTGCAGTTTCTACATTGCAGTGAAGCCATGTAGATGTTGTTTGACTGCAACGCCCATCTGCCTTGGCCAGCCTAACTAATGGTGCAACAAAAACTGGTGGGCTATGTGTGCCCTAATCCCATCCTAGATCAAACCTACTGACTCTCCATAACTATTCCAGCAGGAATACCAGTGGCCTCAAATCACAAGTTACAGATTTTACTAGGTGTATCTAATTATAATGTCATGAAACAGTTTTTCTAAGCCTGGTGTTCTACCACATATACACATGTGTGCAGGTGTGCACATATATCATTGGTCCTCACCTATGGATGTCCCTTTTTTTTTTGAACATTTTCACTGACAGAATCTGTATATGAATAGATAAGTTCCATGCAATTGGAACTTCTGTGTGATCAGGAGTCCTGATTGTGTGGAAGCCTGTGCACAAACACTGTTTCACAATAGGCTTCGTGCAATAACTATGCCAACTGGGACTGGCACTATCGTTAGGCAGAGTGAGGCACCTGGCTCAGGCAGCAGCTTTTGAGGGTTTTTTCCTCCCTCTGGTCTAGCCTATCCCCCTCAGTCCTCGTGACCTTGGGTACAATGCAGAATGCTGTCCCCTTGTGAGTGTTGAAATCAGAGTCAGGTGCCAATGCAGCAAATGGGGTAAGATGTTCTCCTTCACTTCAAGCAGCAAAATTTTCAGACCAGCCATGATACCAACATGTTCGTTGTCTTGAGGCCAAGTCCAGGATGACTTTCGGGAATGTCAAAAAGTCATCATTAATGCAGTTAAGTAATAAAGAGAGGTTGTGCACATTTTCTGTGAAGATGGTAAAAGTTTGCAATCATTATTATACAGTTTCACTGATATTTATAGCTGACCTTCCCAAAACTTTTCCCATTTTACTTAAACTGTATTTTAGTACTATGACAAAACCGGATTAAATTTTCTTCTTTAAATTTAATTTTCCTAATAGTAGTTCTTGAATTGACGTCAGCTAAAAATAAAGCTGACCCATAAAAGCTGTATAAAAACATTCTTGCTGGCTCCATTTTATCCAACTGTCTCTGCATAAGATGTAAACTGATTGTGTGAATAAATCTTCAGCTTGTTTAATTAAATATCCTTTTCTCTTCCAGACAAGAACAGGTCAGTGTTCTGTATCAGAACATCAATATAGTGGAACCAAGATTAATTCAACCGTACGAGCATGTTATTAAGAACTTTATTCGAGAGATCAAGCTTCAGAGCACAGAGATGGAAAACTTAGCCATAGCTGTGAAAAGGTACAGTCAATTATTTTGCACACTTAAGTTAAACAATTGCTCTCTGCAGTATGTAGCATTGTGTAAAGTCATACATGACATCTATTAATATGCATGCATCCAGTTCCACCCTGAGTTGTATGAGGATTGTACATTTTGGAAAGTTACTTTAGAAGTAATTAGTTATGGTTCCAAGCTGAGAGAAGTAGTTAGTTACCATTATAAATACCACTGAAAAAGTAACACCTTACATTCTTATTATTTGAAAGTATTTAAAATAGTTACTTCTTAACTGGTTAAAAAATTCAGACCACTGTAAAGCTTTGCTCTGTGGTAGAAAACCTACCTAAATGAGGCCACACATGACCTGTAACTGTAAAAATAGTTAAAATTAATTACCATAACACCACAAAAATGAGAACTGTTCTTCTTCCTTATGCGTCTTAGTTATCGCAAGAAAGGAACATATTACAAGTAATCTAGTTTTTAACTAGTTACTCTGAGGTTTGGAACTGTGAAAATGTGAAACCAAAGGTATGCAGTTTGTATCATGATAGACATGTTTAAGACCCCCATAAGGGCAGAATGGGATTCTGATATCCCATTTACATATTGTGATCTTCCTTGTTTACTTTTCTCCCTGGTCCTAATCCTTGCTAATGGCACTGTTAGAGTTAATAGCCTGTCAGAATTGCCTTGCAGTTCAACGCTGTACCTTTGGAAAGCAGAACAAATAGACAGATGGAAAGAAAAAAGTTAACATTTACAGGTTGTTTATTAAAGGTGGTTCAGAGTGATTAGAATGGTATGACATTCAGGCCTATGCACCTGATGGAATGTGCTTGAAGTTTTTATCTAGTGGTCTGCATGGGTTTTGCATGTCCATTTTTCCTTGTTCTGAAGCAAATTTTTAAGTCAAGATTGTTTGACGCTCTTGTGATGACGCAGTACCTGTGGGGGGTGAGGGAGAAGAAGGAAGAAATGAAATTGTATCAGGTAACTCTATTGTCTGCCTGGAGTTTATGGACACGCTGTAAAACAGCTGGGTAAAACTATGACTGGTACATTGCTAGTGGAGTTATTTTCTACAGTATTACCTGTTCACCTTTTGACAGACATATGTAGGAATTGTGATAAAATGTCACGGTGTTGAATGCTCCTGGTCAAATTTCCAGGCTTCAGACCATATCCTTCTTAAGGATAAAAACAGTATTCTGTAGCAGTTCCTTGTGGTGGGGGGGTGGGGGTGGGCATCCAGATATTGTACAGTTCCAGATAGGTTAGGCAGCAACCTGTTTCAGATAGGTTAGGGCCTTTTATTTTTTTTTTGGTTGACTTAGGTACTTTTTCCTCAATGTATACATTTTTTACAAAGTTTGTGATAGCAGGTTGACAGAATCCTGTTGGTATTTACCCACTGAGTTTGCTGTTGGAGGGAGTGCTAAGATAAGTAGGCTTGATCCTGATTGTTCCTGGATGTATGGCATACAGACACCTCTGAGGAGACTGAGTTACTAGTATTACAAGCATAGAACTCCTCACATACTGACTTGAATCTTACTGGGAATCCTACTCCGCATAGACCCATTGGTTAAATTGCTGAGTGCAAAGTCAACAGTTAACATAAATTGTATTGATTCAGTTGATCTACACTATTGGGCACTACCAGCAGGATGCTCTTGCAAGGGATATTGTTTTGTACTGTTTTGTCTACACATATACACACAGAGCTCTGTATGTGTACTTAGTAAATCACACAACAGTTTTGGTAGACTTTGGGGTTCATTGTTGGTAAATGTTGGGGCACCTCATTCCAAAATTTTGGGGTGAGACATCCTGCACTCAAACCATGAGCCCCCAGTGACATGAAAAGCAATACTCACATTTGACATTTCCATCCAATTTGATAGTTTATGTTTTGAGAGAATCAAATTACTTTAATCTGAATTTTGAAAAACAAGTGACTTTAATTTGAAGACATAAATATTGACTTTATTCACCATTCATATAGGCATGCATTTTTGCAGGAAGCTGGGATGTAAATTGGATAACCACATGAGAAATATGGAGCTTGGGACATCTCAAGCCACAGGTTTTGGTCTGAGGCAGAACATGTCATGTATTTCTTTCCAGTCATTTTTGAAGCTTGTGGTTGTTTTATATGAACATTTGCTTTTCAGAGCACAAGACAAAGCAGCAATGCAGCTTGGTGAACTAGAAGAAGAGATGGACCAACGAATACAGGCGGCAGAGCATAAAATCAAGAAGGAGGTGATTTATTAATGCTTCTGGCACTAAATATTTCAGAAGTAGTTTCTCCTTTTAATAAAATTAGTGACAGAATTCTGACTTCTCTGCCTCAGGCTTCATCTGTACCACATTTCTATGCATTCTTTCCCCTTCTAGTTTACCACTGATGTGAAAACTATGAAGGTCAATGCTTCCTTTGTTTCTCTCCTTGGGCGGAGGATGTTGGTAAAATAAGCAAGCCTAGGGTGGGAAGGGAAAGACCCATACTTTCTGCTAAAATACTTTATCATCAAGAGAAGCATAATACAGCATGGCAAAAGAACATTTGGGAAATTAAAGAGCTGTTATGGACATTCTGGAAATCAGGTGTCCACACAAACCTATTACTCAAGTGGTGAGAATAATTTGGGGCTCCTTAAAGGTATGAAAACAAACCAGGCACAAATTCCACTTGCTACAGTCAAAGTATACATCTGTTGTGGTCAGTTTCTGTGACAAGCAAAAAAAGTTAATGCAGTGTATCAAGTGTATACTGTAAAAAAAAAAGATACACGCCATTACCTCCTGCATGACACACTGTTTTTTAAAAACAAAGTCTAAATTGTTCCTGATAACACAGAGACAGTCATGGTGGTGTCTGGGGATTCAGCCCATTGAGAACTTTTGATCCCATGGTAAATGGTTCAGTCTTAAAAAGAATAGTGATGGAATGCCTTGGCCAGCCTTCCTTAACTTGTTCTCTTTCAGATGTTATGAACTTAAACTCCCATCAGCCTCAGCCAGTAAGGTATGCTGAACATTGTAATTCAAAGGATTGGAAGGGCACTGAGCTAGGGAAGGCTTCCCTAGGTAGATACGCATCTGTTAAGTGTCAATCAATCCACCACCTAGAGCCAAATATTAGAGGTGGCCCATGATGACTTATTTCTCTTATCATTTTTTGAAATTATATTTATCTTCCTCTGTTCTCTTTAGGCACATATTTTCCATAAGTACGACACCCCAAATGTAAATGCAAAGGCACTGTGATATTTACTTTGTGGGATAGTACCAATTATAAATTTTAATGGTCACTATGCACATTGTTGTCACTGATGCTAGAATGACTCATGACATAGTTGAACTGCATTTTATGTGTTAGCCAGTACTATGGGGTTTCTTCCTTAGTGACAACAATTGTGTGGCACTTAACCTGACAAACTTTTACAGTGGTCATATATGCATTTTCGCAGGCAAACAGTGTCAGGCGTGGGTGAGGAACCTCAAGCTCTTGGCCTGAATCAGCCCTTCTTAAGGTCTAGGAGGGACACACCTCTTCCGCTTGCCACCGTCATGTGTGGTTTCCCAGCTGTAGTACAGGTTTTTGAACCACCCAAAAAGATTGGAATACATTTCCCAAGGTTTATATACTAGTGGTAAGATCCTTAAGCTAAAACAGGTGCCATTCTTTTTGGCTTTGACCCCATCCCCCACTGAATAACCTCCTTGAGTCCCAGTTTTGGGAGAGAGATGTGATATAAATAAGTAGCACAACAGTAGCAGCACTTAAATGGAATTTGGTCTATGGGCTTGCTTTAAGGGTACTTAATATTTCTTGTGCTGTGAGTAGAAGTGATTGTCTTTGCTGCAGAAGAGTAATTGCTGAGCTCTGCCATTTGTATTTAACAAAAATGTAAAATGTTGTAGGAAAAGCGGAAAGCTGAGGAGGCTTTGAATGATCTGAAGCGCCAGTATGAAGCAGAAGTCGGAGATCTCCAGGTGACGATAAAAAAGCTCAAAATGGTAATTATCATAAATTCTGTGTCATTAATTCATTGGAGCTTGATCTTCTGATGATACTTTGCCATTGTTGAAGCAGTTAGGAGGATTGGTTATTAGGAGAATTTAAAGATGAGCCTTCAATCTTGTTACCTCAAAACAAGGGTGACTCAGGGGTCCACCCATTATACCAATACCTCCACGGGAGAGAGGGAAATTAATTAAAATTAGGAGGCCCGTGAGAGGGGGGTAATTTAATGAGATCATTCCACCAATGTTTATGCGGTCACGGAGGAAAGAACCAGACAGAGATCCCAAAATAAGTTAACATGGGTTTTATGGAAAGATTCACACACACAAGCAAAAGATCCAAGCACTCATGCACTCACACAAGGACTAACCGAAGGAAGAAGGGAGGAAGGTTGTGGACAGAGGACTTCTGGGTTTAGGTGATAATTACTGGCCCAGAAAGAAGTGATGAAAAGATGCAATGTGGCTTAGGTAGACACCTAAGGACAGTTCTTGTTCTGGAATCCAATGGATAGCGTGTCATTCAGGACATTGAGAGACAGTGAGAGATTGCTCGAAATCTAGGGTTCTTATACCCAAAATATACTCTGTGAGTATAGGGGTGAATTGCTCTCTCAGCTGACTGAACAATGGGAGTTGCAACACAAACAATGAAGTCTGAACAAAGTTAATGATCTTAGTGTTTAGGTGGCAAAGGGGATATGGCTATTGTAATAGCTCTGTATTGTGGAGAGGTTAGAAGACAAAGCAGGGAAACATCAAGGTGTGAGGAATCAGGATTAGAACAATCACAATTTGGTGGTAACTTCCCTTTTCTGCTGTGAGATGTCCAGCTCTTAGCATATACCTATTGTCTCTAGAGTTGCTTTGTAATCTGCTTGATAATAACTTCAGTTTTGCTTAGGAAGGGATGTGGCTGACCTGCCTTGCCATCTCATGTTTACAGTCAGTAATTTTCCCTCTTTCCAGCTTGACCTTCCAGTCACCTCAGGTTTCATTTTATATCAATGCCAGTTAAATGCAGTGCTAGTCAAATAATATTGCCAACTAAACCATATCAATCTTGGGGTGTGTGTGGGGCAGTAACAGTGTCATCTTGTTAGGAGATCATTTGTTTTCAGAAGGTAAGGGAACTGGTGTCATCTATTTTTATTTATTTTATTTCATTCATAACCTGTCTTTCTCCCAGTTTGGGACCCAAAGTGCCTTACCATATTAACTTACATTGTATAGCTAAGCAAAATACAGCTAAAAGAATACGTAATACAAAGACTAAAAAAAAAAATTGAACAATGAATGCAATTAAAAATTAATTTAAAATAGTTAAAAACATATTCATAATGTAGTAAAAATACAGCAATCTCTTTAAAAAATTGTTCTACCTCAATGAGTTAAAAAAAAAGGCTGAAGAGCTATTTAAATGAGAAGGTCTTTTCCTACCAGTGAAGAGTGCAGAGAGGGTGTCAACTAAGCCTGCTTTGGGATGGAACTCCATAGTCTAGGGCCATTTGCACACTATACTGTTACACTGCTATTATTCCACTTTCAACATCCTGTGGAATTCTGGGGCTTGTAACTTATTGAGGCCAAATAGTTCTCTGGCTAAGAATTTTAAATGCTCCTCCTCAAACTGCAAACCCCAGGATTCCACGTGATGTTGAAAGTGGAATAGTAGCACTATAACAATTCAGTGTGGAAATGGCCTTGGGGCAACCACTGCGTAAGGTCTCTCCTGTTTCCTTTCTAGATAAGCCTGGGAGAGTAGTGTGACCAAGACCACTGACCCTTGAAGTTTTATTTTGAAATTCAAGGATTATTTAAGGAAACACAAATCTTTTTGTGTATAGTGATGTATGCATGTGTCCCCAGGTTGGTTTTGTTTTTTTTTGAGCCCTTTGCTTTTTTGCCTTTTTTTTTTTTGGTCATTTTCAGCAATCCCAAAGGTCTGAAGGGGCTGAGTGTAGCCCCAGGTCCACTGAAGTTGTCCACCTCTGGTGTATGCCTTGCTCTCTTTCTACTGATGATATCCATGTATTCTGATGGGTCAGTTGGACGCACTTCACTGTAGCAACCACAATTTCTTTACTGTTTCAGCTTGAAGAACAATCTAGAAATCTTAATCACAAAGAAGATTTGGCAGCCTTAAAGACAAGGATACATGACCTGACTTTGGTATGAATTTCTTAAAACTTCCATGCTTGGGGTAGTAATTTGACCTGTCTCTGTCACTGTCAATTATTATCATTACCGCCTGCCATATTTATATGATTCATGGAATGATGGTATTTTTCTTAAATTTACAAAGCTAAATGGAGAATGACTGTCATTCTAGAGCAAAAGAAAGACATTGTTTAAACTGTGTAAGTGTGTTCCTACATGAGCGTCATGTGTGTGGTTTTGCATCTCTCACTGTGTGGCAACTGTCAAGCACTGGGAGGGGCCCCTACTCCTGTCTCTTACCAGTGGAGAAAGGAGAGAGTGGGGAAACAATTCGGACTGTACAGAAGCAACTGGCCTCAGCTCTGAGGTGGAAGAGAAATAAGGATGTGCTCTCAAACGTTGTGCACCCAACTTTCCTTTCCCCCAGGAGCTCAGAACAGCTGGATCTTCATGGTCTGAGTTGCCTCCTAACTCCCTTTCCTTCCCTCTCTTAAGAAGGAGCATCAAAAGTCTCTCCTGGGACTTGATAGCTTCCAGGTGTTTGTGAGGGTTTTGGATGGAGTACAGGGGTAAGAGACTTGTCCTCTGTACTTCATCCAAAAAGAGATGTAGGTATATATAAGCTGCATTATGCATGTGTAAGTCACTAATAGGATGCTAGGTTTTGAGTGTTTGTACATGCAAGGGTTTTGTTCTGATCTATGAACAACTGAGAGAGCCTAAAATTCAGTTGAAGATACAAAGATGGTGCTACAGCTTGTCAAGACAGGGAAAATGTTCTTTTACTTTCTCCTGGAAATATCCTTAGGCTGTTCTGTCCCATAGTCCCAGTTCATTAACTCACAAAATATATATCATTATAAAGTCTAGTTAAAAATATTGAGGAAGGGGGAGAACAGCACACTTTTATGTGATATTCAAATGGATGCAAATAACTTTGCAAGGAGTTCTTGTGTTATAATTTTATAGGTAGTAACATTTTTCGGGTCTTGCATAAACTTTAAAAAAATATTTAGTTTAGATTTTAATTGTCTTTCTTTGATTTTTTTAGGAAAACCAGAAACTTAAAAAAGATCTTATGGAAGCGCAGACAAATATAGCATTCCTTCAGAGTGAATTAGATACTCTGAAAAGTGATATTGCAGATCATAGTTTGAGTTCAGAAAGGTAAGAGCTATCAGTAGCTAAATCTGTTGAAAATGGGTTATTTAATTATATGTGTGTATGTGTATGCTGTTGTCTTTAAGGAACAATAATTATGTTGATTCTGTTTTATAGAGACCTAGACATGATCAGAGAGTACACGGAAGACAGAGATAGTCTGGAAAGGCAAATAGTGATGCTACAGTAAGCTGCTTTAATAATTGACTTTTTAGTGAAGTTTAATGTTTAATGTTTGGTTACCTTAGCTAAAATAACTTTTTTTTTTTTTTTTTTTTTGCTCCTCTGAAAAGTATTACTTGTGTCTAGATTTGTATTTCAGTCAGCCTTTTTGTTATATGAAGCTCTATGGCCATCTTGTAAAGTCACTGGTCTGTGTTACTGATCTTTGCAAATCTTGCAGTAAATCTGATCTGGTTTTGCTTCTGCCTCTAGGATGTTTCCTAAGACTAAGTAGTGACTTTTCTATGGATACAACCGAATAGGTAGTATGAGGTGTGTGAATCTTTATATGTTAGAATAGATTGTGTCACCCTAGAGCTGGAGGCAAAATTTGTTTCATCTCTCCAAGCAAAAATGTAGAAAGACTACTTCCCTGTGTAACTTTGATACTCTTCAAGGAGGGAGATACACATCACTCTGAACCACTAGGCTTCCAAATCACATCATCCCCTCCCTCAGAAATAAGGTATTTGGCAGTGAGTTAAATCCAGTATTAGTCCCAAATAGAGTAGACTTATTGAAATACATAGGAATTACATAGTGTAGGCCTACACTAGTTGTGACTAACTTATTGTCAGCTACTGCTCAGCCAATATTATACTATTCTAGTTGGCACTACAGTTGTGATACAGCTCAGTGCTTCCAATTAGCTGGTGAAAAATGGGTTTTTCTATTATTTCTGTTATTCTATTATTTCTATTATTACTATGGGACACACAGCCTCTCGGGGTTGGTTGCCTCTGGGGTCTACATTTTTTTGACAAAAATTGAACATTTTTGGGCCCCCAAATCCCCTCTAGGAGGCATGGGGGCAAATATGCAATGTTTTGGGGCCCTCTTGGACTCTTTTAGGCCAAAGGGAAGCTTTTTTTCTAACAGGAAGTAAACCAGAAGTTAACTGGCTCTGGGGCTATAATGACTACCAAAAAGATGGTGAAATCGACACCATGTGCTTTAGAGGTCCTTTGAAGACAAACATTTGATTTATTATAAGGGGGGGGAGTTTGTGGGAGATGCAGCCTTCTGAAGTCTCCTTGAGGGCCTGTGAGGCCGCCTGAAATCTGCCCACCCATTCTCTGCTGGAATAGTATCTTTGGCCTCTTAATATTCCTCTCAGCTCCTTGATCTGCAATTTCCCTTTTAGCAAATCTTAATACATTCACAGAACAAGAAGATGGAGGCAGAGAAACCAAAAAACAACCCCTTTTTGTAGATCCATAAAGTTGTCTGTGGTTAGACACGTGTATAATTTTATATTTTTTCCCTTGCTTTGGGGTTAATAATGCCTCCAAATGTGTAATATTACATTCATATGATTCCGTGTTGTTCTTATTCATAAATCAGATTTACAGTGAACCTTCAAAGCATTTTCACTGGAGTTCATCAAACACAAAGGAACCCCTTTGAAGTCCCTTTGTTTTTGTAGATTTCATAATGCCAGCAAATTAATACTGTGAATCCTCTTGTTGACCAGTTTTGGTAATAACACATAACTTTTTTTTCCTGGCTTATTTCTTAAGATCAGCTAATAGGAAACTTCATGACAGCAATGATGGCTTAAGAACTGCATTGGAAAATAGCTGGAGCATATACAACAAATCATTGGTAAGCACCAAAATTGCAAAACCAGTATATTTAAACAAATGTGTGGTTGATGGATATTTCCTTTGGGTTATACTAGTGATAGCTGGTAAATTAAAGCCATAGAGAGATAATATTGTGTTTCAAGATTCATGAGAAAGTAACTGACAGTACAATCTTGTGCATCATTACTTGAAAGTAAGCCTGGCTGTGTCTAATGGGTCTTACTCCCAGGTAAGTATGCATAAGACTGGAGGATGACAGTGTACTGCTCTGCATATTTAGTCAAATGAAAGCTCCAGCACATTCAGTGGGAATTTCTCCCTTTTGAATAGTATTAGCATTGTAGCCTGATAGTAGATGTTGATTCTTACATATTTATTTATTTGTTACATATCCAGTTTTATATCTTTAGCCAAAAACGTTTATTCAGGGCAGCTCACAACAAGATTAAAAACCAGATACAAATAAGACACAAAAAGTTACAATATTAAAATGCAGCTCAATTGTAGTATTAAATTACAGTTGAATTTAAAGTGTATACATGTACACACAAAATGATCTGTGTATACTTATTTAGTATGTAAATTTATTGTTTAGCCACCACTCATAACACAACAAATTAAAACATCCACATGAAATACAAAAGAAACTATAAAATCTAGAATACATGGTGGTAATAGTGGAGTACAGCTTAAGTAAAAACAGACACTTGTAACTTATCTAACTGTGTAGTGGTTTATAGTGTTAGATTTAGGAGTCTAGGAGACCAGGGTTCAAATCCCTGCTCAGCCATGCTTATCCACTGGAGGTCTTGAGCAAGTCACACTCTCTCATCCTTAAGGACAGCCTTAAAGAAAGAAAAGCTCTGAATAAATATTCCCAAAAAAACCCTATGACTCAGTCTCCGTAAGTAAGAGTCAATTGATTTGAAGGCGTATAACAACAGGAAACAGAGCTTTTGCAGTAGCCTTCATCCTCCTTCTCTTCTTTACTTTTGGGCAATGACTCTAATGTGAATGGAAGTTAAGGTGGGCCTCCCATGGCAATGGCAAACATCCTCTAAAGAAATCTTGCCCAGAAGATCCCATTGACTTCAGAGGACACAACAGCAACATTTTAAAAATCACAGAGATCATTCATTTACGTTGTTTCTTCTCCATTGGATCCATGTAATTCAAAGGAAGGAGAGAACTCTCTAACCCAGTGGTTCTCAAACTGTGGGATGGGACCCTGGAGGGGGGGCACAATAGTTGCTTAAGGAGAGTGCAAGAAAAGTCAGCCTGCAAGTACAGGAGATGGGAAAGAGAAGGACATGTATGTGTGTGTGTGCCATTGAGAAGTGACTGGTCCTTGCAAAAGAGTGACACAAAGGAGTGTTTTGCCTTCCTCCAACTCAGTCATAGAAAAAATTGGCTTCTCTTTTTTTATGCTTTTCCCACTCAGCTTCTCGTCTTGGTGCAGTCCCTTAGTAACCATGAGGCATTTTCTTGAGTGGGGGAAAGGGAAGTGAAAAGAGGAGATGGAGAGTGTAAGAACTCAGCATTAAGAGGGATGGCGCTTACGGCATGAGGGGCCTGTGAGGGAGGGAGGGAGAGACAGACATAGTATAGGATATGGTGTGTGTGTGTGACGTGGAACAGATGGGGTGCAGTGTCCTCATGTAGATGTAAAGGAGGTGGTGGGGTAAAAGTTTGAGAACCACTACTGTAACCTTTTCTATTGTGTACTGACAAACTTTCTTTTTGTATATATTTTTCAGCGTCTAACAAATACTTCTCCAGGGAACACACTTTCTAGAAGCAGTCCCAAACGAAGTGGTGGGCAATCTCCACAAAATCCACATTATGACAGGTAAAAATTACCATGTTGTCCTTTTAAATGGTAATGTTTGAAAAATAGAGGATACATTTTTGGCTGTGATCATGAAACAAAGCTGATCTGCTTTGGTGTGTTTACTAGAACTCCATTGGCTCTTTCATGCTAGATAATTAATAGCACTATGATTCTACTTTAATTGCTGTGGCTGCGTTCTGTGGAAAACTAGGGTTTGTAGTTTGGTAGGGAACTAGAGTTCTCTGGCTGAGAATTCCAAATGCTTATCCCTAAACCGCAAATCCCAAGATTGCTCGGGATGCAGCCATGATAATGTTTTAACTGTGTAGTGTGAAAGGACTCCAGGGAACATCATCTAAAGCTATATAGTTTGGCCGTTGATTGTGTCTGAATATATTTAGAGACTAGGAGTTCATTTTTAGTATCATAGCTTAACTGAGCTCACAGTTCTTTTACACAAAAGTTCTGGTTACTTATGATTGCTTTCAGCATTTTAGCAGCCTGATTTAAGTGGAAAAGCTCATTTTGTTTTTGTTGTTAATTAAGCATTTGAGAACCAGAAACCCTTGCCATTCTGTTTCATCCAGAAATCTGCCAAGTACGAGAGGTACTGAATTGGATAAAAGAATAAGGTGGGGGAAAAGAAAGAAAGATTGTGAGAAAAGTGAAAGACAAAATGAGGTGGTAAAAGATAAAATGTAAATAGTTAAAAATAAGTTAAAAGTAGTACTTCATGATTGTTGTAAAACAGAGATAATGTATGGAATGGAATGTTAAACTCAGATTCAACTGCAAAAAATGATGACTGGAAGCGGGGAGGGTTTTTTTATTCTTTTTCATTTAAAATTTTAATAAAAATTACTTATAAAAAAAAGAAAGAAATCTGCCAAGTAGAGTCCGATCAGCGTTTTTGCCACCCTTGTTTTAAAACTCGTGTGACTTGTAAACATGTGCATGCAAAGTGGATAGGACTTTAGTTTCATCTGGGCTTTTTTAGGATTAAGATTTAGGACTGGAGAGTTGTTACTTCTTACAGGTCTTTTAAAATATAACTGTGGTGCAACACAAACTAACGTGGCTTTTTAAAAAAGCACCATGTTTATGACAAATTCATAATTAGGCTGTTTTCTTCTGTATCTGCTCTTCAGAAAATCAGTCGCTAATTGTTATCATTTGTCATGTTTAAATCTTGGGAATGTTTAATGCTTTTTTGGAGGGAGACATGTAAAGAGCATAAACTCATATCGCTAGTCTTTTATTAAGTGACTAAAGTTCCAAGGAAGTCCAGACACACTGATTGGCTGGCTGCCCCATGCTGCTCTCTAGTGGAGTTAATGAGCATCTAGTAACAAGCAGCATTCTTTCTGCTGACTCGTAGGAACAACTGGATTTGATACTATCCTAGCGAAGTACATACAGAATAAAACTAACGCTTCTCCTGCACTGGCTGTTTTTGAGTGGGAACCTATTCTTTCTACCACATGTTTTTGCAAGCACGGATTTGGCAGTGCAAAAGGATCCATAATTTCAGAAGCAGTTTCAAGAAATACATTTTTGTAAACTTAAAAGCAAGGTTCCAATGCCATTGCTGCTTGAGTGCACCTTTTAGTTAAAATGTATATGGATTGTTCCCTATTAGGTCCAGAATTTGGAGAAAATTTTCATATTTGTAGATAGATGGAGTTATTGATTATACCCTTCCTAACATTTACATTTTATAGTACTGGGAGGAATTTTATGTAGATGGTGATTAAACTGAGCATTAAGTATAGAATTCCTACGAGCTCTTTATCACATACATGAAGTTCAGCAGACCTGTATGTTCTAGATTAAGGATGGAGAGAGTATTTTAAAGTATTCAAAAAGTGATCAAAAGCCATGTGTTTTGAGTGTCAAGAAATCCTGACCAGAATCCTGCACTGACAAGAGTCTTTGCAGTTCAGGACTTATTCTGTGCAAAATTTGCAAATGATTGTGGAGAAAACAGCAGTTTCTGAGTAGCGGACAGTTTTCTGCAAGAAATATTATTTTCTGCGCAGAAAATACTTTCTATGCAGAAAATGCTGTAACTGAGGACTTAGTACAAAATTTGCATGTGATTATTTTGCACAAAAAACAGCATTTTCCTGTGCAACCATCATTTCCTGTGCAGAAAATAATATTTCTGTGTAGGAAACAGCATTTTCTATGCAGAAATAATGTTTTCTATGCAGAAAATGCTGTGACTGTTGTAGAAATTGCTGTTTTCTGCACAGAACAACCATGTATGAATTTCGCAAAGAATAAATCTTGAATTGTAAACAGGTTTTGCAAACCGTGCAGTTTTGAACAATCTTCTTATAAAAGGAAGAATATTGCTAAAATTACTCACTTTTTTCTTCCCAAAGAAAATTTTGTGAATAATTACTGTCTTGCCCTAGATGCAAGTTGCAAATTTCATTTTAGTTGAGAGGCTTTTTTCATCCCTCCCCCGGTACTAAAAACTTTATTTAAAGCAGGAAGGTTTTCATAAAAAATAATGCCTCCTATTTCACATAAGGAATTAGATCAAGGGTGGAAATCATGTGCCTCTCAAGGTGTTGTTGGACTTCAGCTCCCAGTATTCTGTACCACTGACTGTGCTGGCTTGGGCTGATGGAAGTTGCAGTTCTAGTGCATTTCTGAGCATTTCAAGGAGCCAAAGAGATGAAAAAGTAGTAAAATCCAGCATACCTATGTATAAGAGATGTTGTATCTGCATGTCTGCTCTTTCTTTTCTTGGGTTTGCAGAATAATAAAAAAAAAACTAATGGAATGAAAGATGTGGCACTTGGCTATAGGGACATATTTTTATCTGTAGTTTAGGAACTTTGGAGATAGTGGTATAGCACGTTGTCTGTCCCTTTTGTTCCAATCAGGTTATCCCATTCATCATATGTCGATGAAGACTATGATTCTCTGGCACTTTGTGATCCTATGCAGAGGACAAACTACGAGGTTGATAGTCTTCCTGAAAGTTGCTTTGACAGTGGCTTGTCTACCTTGAGGGACTCAAATGAATATGATTCAGAAGTGGAATTGAAGCATCCAAGGATTTCTCAAAGATCACAGGGTCCTCATGAAAGCTCAGTGGGTGATGCTTCTGATACAGACGTAAGCACCAGGATTGATGCCTTTTAAAAAGTAGTTCTTGCCGCTCATGGAGTAAAAGTGAATTTTTAATGTGAACAAGAAGTAGTCAAGTGGTTGTAACTGAGGCCCTTTCTGCAACTCGCCTATTTTCGGCGCTGGGGTGCGGTGCTCGTGCGAGCAGCCTCCAGAGAGAGGCTCTCGCATCCCTGCTTCTTCGGCTCTGCACGAGCTTCCTGCTTGCATGAGAGCCCCACCTCTTCCTTTCGCAGTGCAGCCTGGGACCTTCCCAGGCTGCACTGGACAGGAAGCACGACCGGCTCGGCTCTGGAGGCTCCACATGCAAGGTAAGTGTGTGCAGGGCCCCAGAGCGATGCGTGACCATGCAGCATTTTCGGCTTGAAGCCATAAATGAAAAAATGTGTGAGCGGTCCCTGCCGGGCCCTGGAGCGTCGTGCAAATGTGAGTGTGTCATGTGGACCACTCCTCACATGTGCGCGACACTAAGGGGCCCTTTTGCATCAAAATGCTGTACAAAAAGGGCCTGAGTTAAGCATATGAACAGCACACAAACTCAAGGGAGTGATGTTGGTATGTAAGAGAATTTTGTATTTTTAGTAGAATGTGTACACACTTCTGTGGATATAACAGGGAAAACGTGTGTGTGCGTTCAACATATAGTACCCTCAGTGAAGACTTTATGGAGTGGTCTTGGCAAATGAATACATCCATATCTTCAAAGAATGGCCTGTAAAGGCCTCTTGTGAGAGTGAAATGAGAACTATCTCTGGTAGAAGTGAGAGTCATGCATCCCTTCAGATATTGTTGGACTGCAGCTCTCAACATTGCATACTATAGGATTGATGGGGCTTGCAATCCAACAAGATCTGGAGGGTCCTATGATTCCAACATCTGATCTGTCACAGTTCTCAAGACACAAATTAAAAGCTCTGCTGCAAAGATTTGGAAGCTGTTGTTTTGCACAAATAAAAAAAAATTATTTTAGCAGCTCATCAGCTATTTATACAAGCCCCTTTGTTAGTTCTCTGACTGAAGGTGGGGGTCCACACATTTGCAGCCTTCATCCTTGATGTACTGTGTCCTTAATCTTGCCATCCCCAACATCCATGCACTGAGCAGGGATGGCTGAATAGGAAACTCTGTTTGTATAGAATTTTCTGTGCCGCTGTTGCCATGCTTTTGTAACCCATGGACATTTTGGGATAAAGGAACTCTGCAATGCAGAGGCAGGTTAGCTGTGTGGCTCTACTACCTTCCTTCACAGACAATCAAATAGGGCTCTGTTATTCTGTACACCTAAGAATGGGGTCCAGGCCTTTCAGCTCCTCCTTGTATCTGCTGTCAGATGTTCACCATAATACTTGAAAAAGCTGATGAACTGAAATCCATTTTCAAAAGTATTCAGGTAAGAAACTAAAGAAACTTGTTTTGATAAGTTGACATTGATTCAAATCCAGATTTTAGTTCCTGATCATAAACTTTCCAACAAAAGCCTCAACTAAAAATGTATACTGGCCACTTTTGAGAAAATTGCAACTGTACGTTCTGAACTTAAGATTTTTTTTTTAAAAAAAATCTGAATTACTGAAAATCGCTGAAGTTGTCTTTTGACTTTTTCTTTTGAACTTTAATCTGTGCAGCAGACTATTTTTTCACTCAATCTTACGATCATATTCACTTGGTTTTTTCTTTGACTTCTGGAGTTCCATGGTGTATCTTGCTAAACTCTTTATTCCTTCACTTTCAGAGGGAATGTTACATAGGTCCGGGTAATTATTATGCTGCACTATGAACTTAGTATTTGGGTGCCCCTTATGGCAAGACTGTTATTAGTTAAAAATTTATGAGATTGCTTCTGTTGTTCAAGTGTGGCATTTACATTTGGCAAATTTGAGGGCGGTGGAGGGTTCCCAGAGATACATTCTGCAAAGCTTGGAAGGCTGTTTTCTCAAGGAGAATGAATATAATGGAAGCTACCTACCCATAACTGAGCAGGGATCAGATGATGCTTTGTCACACAGGGCATCATCCAACCACTGCTCAAGTACGGATGGCTTCAACATACTAATGGTTTTGTAACACCCAGGCATTTACTGTGTACATAGAATTCTAAATATTCCTGATAGCCCTCCCTCCTCCGCTGCTTGTTGATGACGATGATGTTTTATTTTGTGTATTGATTAGCAAAAGACTAATTTGAAATTGTTATGGGCATTGGTAACAATTTCTGATCTGTACAGGTTCCAGATATCCGAGATGAAGAGGTGTATAGTCCTGATGAAGTCAGTACAGTGTTGGATTGGAAACCTGGTCAGCCAGTAAGTCGAAACAGTTCTGGAGCTTCAACAAGGAAATGTATTCCTGTCATCTCTCCTCAGGTATTCCATCTAGAATATTTCAGCTAAAAACCATACTGGGGTCCAGAGAGCTATTAGGTGTAGCTATGGGTTTAGATGTGTCTAGCAGTGTCTGATTACCTGCTTGTATAATGGCAACTTTCTCCTCACCAGCACTCTGCATCTTAAGAACATCTCCTGAAACTGTACTCAATTTGAAAAGAAGTTTGTCAAGAAGTTGTGATGTGAGGGGCAGCTTTTCAGAACAAGACCAAAGCTCTGTTGGCTTGTGGAAAAAATCCTGCCATAGGCTACAGTGTAATAAAGTCCCATTCAGTCTGACTTGTTCCCCATTGAGATCTGCTGAGATGAAGCTACTGCTGTCCTGCCCTTTGCATTTTTTCCACAAAGCCTTCTGGATATCAAAGTATAAGTCTTACTTGCTTTTCCTGAGGTTGTATCATTGAATCCGGAAAACTCAGTCTGTTTTTCAGAGTGGAAAATAACTATATTTACAGATTTAAAAAATTGACTTGCCCCATCTTTGGACAGTGAATTTTGGCTCCTTTCCGCTAGTGACCTTGCTTTCCATTCTTTTAATATTTTTATGCTCATATTTTAGAGTATAGACTCAGCCCTTTTGGGTCAGAACAAAGCTCTTTAGTCCATTTTTCTGTTCCAGTTAGTGGTCAGTGAGATGCTTCTGGGAAGCGAAGAAGCAAGACGTGAGGGCAACAGTAGTTTACCCTGTTTGTGTTCTAGCAACTGTCATACAGTGACCACATCTGAATGTGATCATTACGTATAGCTGTCTAGCCTAATGGCTACTAATGGACTCTATCCTTCATAAATCACTTTTGAAGGCATTTAAGGCAGTGGCTGACCACCACAGGTCCTAGTAGCACTTTCCATAAATTACATATACATGGCTGTAGGATGTATTTTCCATATTGATCTTGTTGGATGATGCAGTATTAATGAAAGAGAACAGTTGTTCCAACTATTTTAATACTCTGTTAGTGAAACAGGAAATCATAATTTTTCTTAAGACATTTGTGATGTCACAAATGTCAGTCATATTTCTGCTCCCACATACCTTTTTCGTGGGTTAAAAAGTACCAAGCACCTTTTGGTTTGCCTTCTCTTCAGTTTCCCCTGTTCAATAACATCCTTTTTTAGGTGGGATACTGTGAACAGTATTTGAAATGTTCCTTTGTTGTAAGATTTATAAGAGACAGCATTGCAAGGCAATAGTGAAAAAAGCAGGCATCTTGTTAGAGATTATTGGGGAAGAGACTGTAATACTTTTATATTAGTGGTGGAAAATGCAAACATTTCGCTTGGGATTATAAGAAGAGGAACTGTATTGTTTTTACATTGGGCTGGGGAAACCTTTGGCCTTCCATATGTTTTGGACTACTATCCTTAGAGCTCCATATCATTGGCCGTGCTGTAGGGATGTGGGAATTGTAGACCAAAGCATCTGGAGAGACAAAATTTCCCTACTGCAACATAAAAGCATTACATTTCCTTTTCTAAAGGCTTTTCTAATAATACCTCTCCAGGCATTCATGTTTTCACTGCTGTCTCCAACAGACTGAGGCTATTTCTGCACTACACTCTTATAGCATGATTATTCCATTTTCAACATCCTATGGAATCCTGGGGTTTGCGGTGCCCCTCCCTAAACTGCAAACCCAAGGATGCCATAGGATGTTGAAAATGGAATAGTCACGCTACAGGAGTGTAGTGCGGAAATGGCCTGAGTTAACATTTTCACTGAGATGTGTCTCACAACCCAAGATTATCCTTTATCCTGAATCATGACCATAAAGAGTTCAGATCCTAGTTATGTATATATGTATGTATGTATGTAGCTGGGCATCCATGAAGTTTACCACTAGCAGTGATGTTATGCATTATACTGGAGGGAGATGACTGTGTTTTTAACATCCTCAGTGCTGTGTATGTGTTTTTGATGTTTAGTCGGATGCCGCAGACTGCAGCTCCAGATACCCAAGCTCAGAGAAAGCTTACAAGATAGTCCTTGCTGGGGATGCCGCAGTTGGAAAATCAAGCTTCCTGATGAGGCTTTGCAAAAATGAATTCCGAGGGAATACCAGTGCAACTCTTGGTATGTTCCTGTACATTCCTTTCCTGGGTTTTAGCAATTTCTTACTTGCAGATTCTGAAGTAATTGGGTAAATTTCAGTTTTCCCCTTTAAAATATGGGCCAGAGGAGATGTGATCTACTTCCAACAGTCTGCCTCCTTTTACCTTTACACTTTTCCACTACGAAGGTCAGAGTAGAATACATGGATTTATCTCTTTTAGCTGTTACAGAAATCCTATGAGAGAAAATACCTCGTTGAAAACAAGCTGGTGATTTTAGCGGCCAACCAAGGACTCAGATTCAAGATTCCTATGTTAAAGAGAAATAGAAAATGGTTGCTTGTATCATGAAGTGTAATGCTATCCTTTTTTTCTCCTCAGTGCAGCCTGAGAGGCTGGGAAGAACTGTGGTGGAAGACATGACCATTGTAGTTATAATTGGGTAGGGGTCTCATGGCAGTTCTGCACAGGCACTTATTGCAAGCCTTCTGACTGAAAAGTAGGAACAGGCATTTTGTAAATCTTTTCACACTCTTAACTAGGAACGAGAAAGGAAGCGCACAGGTGGTGATGGGGCACATTCCCTCAGGAAGTATTTATTTATTTATTGAATTTATATATTGTCTTTTCTCCCAAGTGTTCCCAAGTATTTGCACAGAAAGATATGTGGGGTGTTGTGCAAGAACCTCTGTTCTGTGTGCAAGAGATACATTTTCTGTGCAGAAAAGATACCCCATTTGCTGGCATAGAAGACTCACTTTTCCCCCCAAAAATACTGTTTGAAAATGGGGTGCGTCTTATACACCACTGTGTCTAGTACACCGGCAAATAGTATTTGCTGACATATAAATAGGGTGCGTCTTATATGCTGGTACGTCTTATACACTGGCAAATACAGTATTTTCTGTGATGACAGAATGTGCTGTTTCTCCTCAGAAGAAAAAAAATACGTATTTGGGGTAGTTGTGTTGGCTGTGCTACAAAATACAACAAAATCCAAAATGATCCTTACAGCATCAATAACGGGAATGTCCTCTGCCTGCGTTGAATCCCTCAATACCATCTTAATTGCCAACATCTCAGACAGAATGTAAGCGTAGATGGCTCTAGCATCATCACCATTTTCCTCCTATATGATTTTTAACATCTTTGCATTATGAAGAAGCCAGTGGAGTTTTGAAAAGCTTCATAATATATTTATCCTTAGGAGCTGGCGCCCCAAAGTTATTGCTGATCAGAAGAGTTTCCCTGAGACACCTTTTCTTTACAGCAAAACCACATGTATTCTTTAGACAGACAAGTAACTTTAACATTTATATGTTTTTTAACTGAACTTTTTGTATAGTTTTTAATCTGTACTCTTTTTAATAAATTGTAAGCCACCTTGAGTCCTATTTTTGGAAAAAGGAAGGATATAAGCTAACAAAACAAAATCAAAGAAACAACAACCCAACAACATCAGCAGCAACTTGCCAAAGTGTAAATAGTGATTGGGAGCTGCACAGAAATCTTCATATTCTTGCCCAGTACCACGAATACTGTGGGAATTAGTTGCTCTGGTCTGTAGTTACCAAAAAAATAAAATAAAAATTAAAAAAAGCTTGCTTTTAAACTCTTCTTGTCTATATTATGAAGGGAAGAAAACCGCCCTCTCCATTTATATGTGCATATGCTTTTCATAGTTAATACAAAAGGTATTCATTTATCATTCAGGTAATTGTATCCTGTGCACATAGCTTTTTAAAAAGTATTATCTCCACAAAGATAAAACACACTTACAATCTATTAATGGAACATCTCATTAGAGTCACAGTGGGAATACTAAATTCCTGTCACCCAGTAAGTGCTTGGGTAGGATACTGCACATTAGCTTTACAGCTATTAGCAAAATAGCGCTCCACTATTATTCACTTGTAATTGCCTCAGCAATGTAATTTTAAGTCCATGCCATCTAATATGCCAGTGTATTTTCTATTTTTTTAAAGATATATTTTATTAAATACTTACACATGTACTCATATGGAAAAAATAATGTCATGTTACTTACGAACAAATAACTTGTATGAAATATGACCTTGATCATAATTTCCTGTTGCTGAAGCTTTCAGCACAAAGTTGTGAATTCTAAAAACTCTTTTCTTCCCTGTTTACTTACTAAACACGGATTTTTATGGTTTCATGTGGCTTTTTATAATATTTCTACTAATGTATAAGCTTGCACATTACCTTGTTCTTGCTGTTCCATTGCAAAAATTAATTCTTAAACTGAATATACATTTGTGGTTCTCCTGAATTTTGTCTCTCCTCCTGATTTTATTTGCTAGTGTTTCTTATATGGCCAGATCTTTATCATCCTTTAAAGGACTTCATTGTATTTCATTATTTTTCCTTCCTAAGGGGTTGATTTTCAAATGAAGAGGCTCATTGTTGATGGGGAACCAACAGTATTACAGCTGTGGGACACTGCCGGACAAGAGAGGTTAGTATGGTATCACTCTTTCTGGATTAGAAATAAAGCAGCAGTATTGCTGAAAGAAACTGTAAAACTCTTTCTAGTGTAAACCAGGTCTGCTGATAAGTAAGCAGAGTTTGGATAAGTTTTTTTTTTTGTTAAAAAAAAGACTACATGTCACAGAATAGGCCATTCTGGCTGAAGGATTTTGGGAACTATAGTCCGAAAAGTAATTTTCCTAAACTTTGGAAATAAGACCAACTGGGTTAAGTAGAACACAAACCTAAGTGAACATGCATAGGACTCCAAACTATTAGCTGGCATCCTGTTTTATGTTCTTTTATGCTGTTGTACTTCTTTTTTTTGGCTGTTGTATAATGCCTGTATTCAGTTAAAGGTTACAAAAAGGGAGTTTATGCATGGAATGCCATTGCACATCATTGCACGCTGTGTGGTGCAAATTGTACAGAGTCCATTGTTGTGTATTGTACATGGTTGCACATTACACATAAATGCACACTGTGCATTTGGTCCTGCAGTGTTGCATTTCTGTAAAGAGATGAAGTGGCGCAATCGATGGCATACACTCATGACTGTACAGTTGCATTCCATCTCTTTGACAGAGGATCTTAATCTCATCATATTAAGAACTTATCTTTGCTAAGACAATAGAAAAATATTAAACACTGATTTTGCTAAGACAGTGGAAATAATGATTAAAGGAAGGTAGGAGAAACTTCTGGCTGGCAAGTTAAGTGGAACATGCAACTTGATTTAGAATTTTGTGAGCACGCATGTTAGGTTGAAGGGCTTGTTTCCTTGCTTGCAACATGAGGAACAGCAAATTCTGGTAGGGAGAATATCTAATTATCTGTAGTATTGGTTGCCATGAAGAGATACAATGCTCCCTTTTTCTCAAAACTGTCAAGACAAACTTTTAGGAAGAAGGAAGTTTTTCATGTGTTCAGAAACTGAGTAGAAACACAGAGAAATAATCATGTATATGATGCAGTAGGGCTCATTGCCATGACACTGTGCAATTAGTCTACTTGCTTTGAGTGAAGGCCACCAGAAATGGAGATAGGGTTGACTTTATTGGCGTGGCATTTTATTCCAGCAATAGCTGAATTTATTCTTAGCTCTGTAACAGAATAAACTTTGAAATTTGTGCAGATGATTGTGACATGGATCTGCTTAAATAATGTATACTTGTGTAATTGTTAATCATACTGAACATAACTTAGAGTTATATCTCAGAGAAACAATGGTAAATTAAGATTTATGCAGATGGAAATGGGTGTGTAGTATTGAAGTCTAGATAAAATAATACTTTTTCCACTCTGGACCTTTCTAGACTATAGTACTTATAATAGCCATCCCAAATTGGGATGGTTGGAACCATAGTCCTCATATTTGGGCCTGCCAAGATGGCATTTGCAGTTGTGCTATAAAATATCATTTACAAATGTGGCAACTCCTTAAGAGTTTGGCAACTCCTAAACAGATTATCCAGAATCACTTAAGTAGATTTGTTCCTGTTTGTATATTTTTTAAAGGGAAAGGGATAAAGTTTAGATGAGATGTATAATGAAATAAAAATTTTAATATTCTGTATTAATATAACAATGTAGTCTGGCAGGCTTGAATATTTTCATAAGCATATCTTTCTTCAGTAGTGTTCTAGCAAAAACTGCCACAAGAGCAGTACAATCCATTATATTTGTGAGAAATTGATTTCCCTTTGTTCAGGATTTCTATCATTTTATTTTAAATTTATGCAGAAAGACTTCATAGTATATTACAGTACATATGAAGTTGTAATCTTTCAACATATGATGCTGAAAGCCTTTGAGGCAACATACTGACATTTCTATCAAAGAAGCAACATACAGTGACTCCTGGCATTATATTGGGAAAGTATTTGGTGGAGGTTAATCCACTGCTGAAGAGTTATGCATAAAACATTACATATGGCATGTTTCAGTGAGAAGAAAATGCCATATTGTCACATCTATGGCTATGTGAATGTCTTTTAATAACCCAAAAGAGCATCTTCACCCCAAGATTTGTTGTCTGGAGGGGGTTAAGATTAAGCAGAAGTGTCTCTGCTTCAGTGAGAGGAATGCAGGGGTATGGGCAATTTGGAGACCAGAGTTTACATCTGCATCATGGTACCATGGGTAGTATTTCTGTTGGTGGTAGGCCGCAAACGGAGCTGTTCCACAGTCAAAGCTAAGGTGGCTTTTGATCTGCTGGATCCAAACTGGCTTCATTTCACTGAGAGGCCCATCAGTGACACCAACCTGGACATTATGTGGTATTCTGTCCCCCACTCCGTTGTTGACATCAATACAGACCGGTATGAACATGTAAAATGAATTAAAAAACAGAACACATTCCATTTTCACTAGCAGAATCATCCACCACTACTCTTCTTTTCACTTCTGCTTCACTTCTGCCCTTACTATGTTCTGTGAATCTTTTGTACACAAGATAGCTCTTCTGCATTCACCCACTCAGCTTTCACTATAACAGTCAGGACAATGCAGGTGAGCCTTATAATAGCATATCTTTTTCCTTCAGGCCTTTAATATGTCATTCAAATATAACAGTGACATATGAATATGTCTTCTATATGATAAAATGTTGCCATTGCTTCTGTTGTTGCTTCCTTTGTAGTTTATATCTTTTAAACTTTCAGTGTTATTTTCATTAAGAAACAGGATCACATGGTTCTCAAAAGAGACCCATGTTTATCCATTCTGTGCTAGTACACTAATAATGATTCTAAAAATACTAAAATGTATTCTTCCACCTTTATAGACATTTCTTGGGTCCTGGATATTCGAGGGCTACACAGTCGCTCCTCTATATCTGTGGATTCTATATTCATGGATTCAAGCAATCAGAGCTTGAAATTTTTTCAAAAAAAAGTCCAAAAAGCAAACTTTGATTTTGCCATTTCATATAAGAGTCACCATTTTACTACACCATTGTACATAATGAGACTTGAACATCCATAAATTTTGGTATCCATGGGGAGTCCTGGAATCGACCCCCAGTGGTTACTGAATGGCCACTGTATTTACACTAGAAGAGGGATTCTTTTCTTAAAAGGAAGTCTTGGCCAAGTAATTAGAATTGGTGAGTCATCTCCTATTTCCTTTGAAAACCAATCTTTCACCTACCTCCTGCAGTGAACGGATTGAGAACAGGCCTCTGGGTCTGGTCTCATGAGTTTGCTGCAGGTTACACAAAAGAAGATACAGTAAGAAGCGTAGAAGACCTTGTGTGTCTTTTAACATAATTCTTTTATTGAAAGGTTCCGCAGTATTGCTAAATCATACTTCAGAAGAGCAGATGGGGTGCTTCTGCTATATGATGTTACTTGTGAGAAGAGTTTCCTTAATGTACGAGAATGGATCGATATGATTGCGGTAAGAACTTTAACTCTGTTAAACTTGTGAAGTACATTTACTGTTCACTTTGCCTTAAACTTATATTTTAGCCCACTTGCATCCAGTGTATTTACTTGGGAGAGAAGGGTATTTATAGAACAAAGAGCCCAGTCCTGTGCTGATGCCACCTTAGATTGGTGCTAAGAACAGTGTTTCCTGTCCTGAATCAGGAACAACTATGGCAGTGTGTCATAGTGGACAACTGCAGATGGCATTTGGTATGTGGATCATTGGGGCGGGAAGGGAAAGACCATTTTTATCTAAATTTACTCAGTCCTTCAGAACCTTCCACCCCATCCCCAATCACATCTTTGGAGCTGAAAACTATGCCAAAATTGTGATTAGAAGCAACAGTATGTTCCAGAGCCTAGAAGTACCTTGTAACTCAGGAGGGGCAGGAAGGATGAGAATTGCCCCCCCCCCATGCAGGTGCCCACCGTAGCGTAGAAAAACATTACTCTGAGCTACCATGTGCTACAGGAAAAATGTTTACAACTTTGGAGTAAACAACCAGGCAGTGTTCTATTTTAACCAGTGACAAACCAGACACTTTAAGGAATGAAGGTCAAACAAAACTTCAGCTTGGAAAGGAGTTGATCAAATTTCTTTCAAGGGGTATCTCATCTGTTTTCAAAGTTTACAATTAGACACCTTGACCTCAGGGCCTATTCCCACTACAGAATTGTAGCATGATTATTCCGCTTTAAGCTGTCACAGTTCTACCCTGTGGGATCCTGGGATGTGCACTTTAGGGAAGGGCATTTAGAATTCTCAGCCAGAGAACTGTGGTGCCTCACCAAACAGCAAACCTCAGGATTTCATAGGATACAGCCTTTGCAGTTAAAGTGGAATTGTAGTGTTACATTGTTGTAGTGTTAATGGGCCCTCACTTTCAGATTGTTTATATTATTCAATATGATTTGTTAACTGGCTTATCCTTAATTTTGTCACAACTGAGGGTAGTCCAACTAAAATTCATCAGTGTGAGGTTTGATAGTAGAAAGTAGAATGTTCAATTTTTCATCACTCATCCCAATGCATAAACTCTATGGTTACCAAATAAAATCAAACCAAACGTTTTATACTTATTTCAGGATGCAACACATGAAAATATCCCAATCATGATGGTGGGAAACAAAGCTGATCTCCGCCAAGTGGTTTCTGAGCAAGGACAGAAATGTGTACCAATGAACTATGGGGAAAAACTGGCCATGGTAAGAGTTAGAAATTACATAGCCCAGAAGCAAGAAAGTTTAGATCCCTGATGGGAATCTTGTAGCCCTTCAAGATGTTAGACTGCCATTCTCAGCACCACCATTAGCTGAGCTGGCTAGAGCTGCTGGGAGTTTCAATCCATCAGCCTTTGCAGAGCCACATAATTTCCACCTCTGGTATTGATCATAAGCACTAGGATTGGATGAATTAATAGAACTAGATAGGCCTTGAGTTTGTAGGTCTTGAGTCATAAATGATTGAAATTGTAACTCACTCAAAACACTTTTGAGTGACACCTAGAAGGTGTTTAGTTTGAAAATTGCCACGGATTTTACAGTTTGTTGTTGGACAGTGTATTGGTAACCTCTGCAGTACAGCAAGTTACATATATATTTAGTAGATAGTATAGTTATCTCTTATGAACTATATTGTAGTTTAGCTTATTTTCAATTGTCCTTTAATCTTTTCACAAATGTATGTCAGTGAAATTATCCATGAATGTATCTATAAGCCTTTTTTCTTTTCTCCTCCTAGGCTTACAGTGCTTTATTCTGTGAAACAAGTGCTAAAGATGGCTCTAATGTTGTGGAGGCAGTACTTCATCTTGCTCGGTATGTTAAAAGACATTAACTTTCTTAGCACCACCGAAAAAGTGGTTTGAAAAAATCAAGTCTAATAAATGGGCATTCATCTTTTTTTAAAAAAATATCTACATAGATATCCCTTCTGTGTGAAATCAAGAAAATCCCAACATATATATATATTTCAGTGTAACATTTTTTCCTCTCCCCTCCACAAGTGTCAGCCACTTTTGAGGGGCCCTGAACAGCCTTGGCAATCTGTGTCCAGTGCCTGCCATCACTTGGATCCCTCTCCACCTTGTGCGTGTTGACAAGCATGCTCATCCAATGGCAGAAACAAATTGCAATGCCTCTGGGCACTGTACCTAAGCAAGCACAAGGGGGAGGCTTGCATTGGCTCATGAGCAGGGACCACTATTCTTACTCTGTATGGGGAGGAGTGGGGCAAACATCAGCCTCCTTTTATGCCTTAGGAAGCAAGGATAGCCTTCAGGATTCTGAAGGGGGTGGGCAACGTGCCAGTTTTTTCTGAGCAGCAAATTGCATTTCTTGCCATTTGGAAATAAACTATTTAAAAAGGAAGTGTGTAACTATCCCTGATCCAGGGCCTCCATGTACCCCACTCTGGACATATTAGGACTATACCCCAGTTGTTCAATTTTTTTTTGTGAACCCCTCATTACCTTAGGGGTCAATTTTGCCACATTATGGCAGGGGTCTCCTGACCTGTTTTAGGCTTAGAGAACGCGTTTTTTTCCGAACCAGAAGTGGCTTCCATTCATATCCTGACTGGGAAAAAAGGCCTAAAACTCTAAATAGTCCAGGGAACCCTGACAACATACTAAAATTGCCCAATACACCCCCAAAGGTCTTCTGGAGGGGGGTACTTCTTTAGAAATAATTTGGGGAGTAGGGAATTTTGCCCCTCCCAGATTGTGGGAGGATGTATGGCCTGTGCCCTTGGGGTAGTTTCCCATTCCTGATTTAAATAGTTCATTTCCTAATTGAAATGAATGTAATCCAGTAACCCAAATAGACACAAAGTTTGGGGGGAAAAGCTTTTTAGATTGAAAGTGGACTGCAGTCACCATGCTGGCTGGGGGATTCTGGAAGCATTAGGTATTTCTTGTTTGTTTGTTCGTTCCTTCCTTCCTTCCTTCCTTCCTTCCTTTAGTCCAAGCTCTGAACCTACATGAATTGTTTGTCTATATTTTGGAGCTTCAAATGAAAATTATGTAGGGTCTGAAGTAATAGTTGATATGTATGACAAGATTAAGAGTAGCACTTTATTGCTGTTTTGTGCTTTCAAATGTTCTTGCTAAAAGAATAGAAGCCCAGTAAACACTGGATTCCTGGAAAGAGGCAAACCTGTTGGCTTATTTCAAGCACAGATAAATTTTCCAGAGGCAACAGGTATACTAGCAGTATATCCATACATTTTTTGCAGGGTGGTGGTGGTGGTAACGTCTGTCCAAAGTTAATTGTTACCCTTTGATACAAATCAGTTCCAGGAATTTTCAGGGACTTTTCATTTAAATAGCTTAGTACATAAATGATTTCTAGAGAGTAAACAGAATCAGTTATATAACCCTAATAGTGGGTAGGAAATTAGCCTTTTGATTTAAATTAAAGACAGGTAAATTGTTTGAAAATACCCTTTTCCTCCAATTTTGGGAACCTTCATTGAAAAGCTGATTCACCTTGGCCACGCAATAATTGTTAATTTTGATTATTTGTTTTGGAAGGGCTTGTTTTTGAGCCTGAACAGCTTCAGCTGTCTCATAATTACATTTCAAGAGGTTCTCTTCCCAATCCTTCCCAACCACAGCCTATAACCCATTTAGCCTATAACCCAAATATTTTGTCTATATGGAAATGCACAGTGATATAAACTGGGCTGACTAGTGCAAACTCAGTTCCACTGGTTCCACTGGAGCACTGGTGAAGACACACCCTGAGACAGCCTTGTTGCTTTTTATCTTCATTGATCACATTTGTTAATGACTACAGCATACAGTCTACCGGGAATGTTACTTACTTGCCTCTAATTCATTTTAGTGAACTTTATAGATAAAGAATCTGAATTTTTCCTTTTCTGTATGTGCCAAAACGGAATTATGTAGTTGATTACTTACAAAACTCTAGAAGAAGTTCTTTTGTGGTGATACTGCACTTTTTGTAATACATTTGCTGCATGACTAGAAGAGAGGTGGGTAACATATGGTCCTTGAGCCACATCAGCCCCAACTTACTTACTTTTAGACCCCTCTCCTAATTTTTGCACCTATATAAGCTTGCCTAAGTCTTAAGATCAATGAGAGAGGCCTTTCTCTTGGTCTCATCATTTTCACGGGCCCATCTGGTGAGGACTTATGAATAGGCCCTCTTGGTGGCTTCTCCTGGGCTGTGGCATGGTGTTTCATGGGATATTCGGCTTGGCTCTTCTTTGTTCTCCTTCTTCCAGACCTTATTTAAACAGGCATTTGATGATTAACTCTTTGGGTGGAAGGGTCTTTTGATGAGATTTGTGTGCTGTGCCTTTATGTTTATTGTTATGATCTTAAAAGATTGTTCAGTGGCTGCTCCACTTTCACAAGGGTTTGGGATGCAGAAACCTTGCAAAAGTGGAACAACTGCAGATAATTCCCCCTGTGCTCCCCATGCAGTACCCCCCCATTCCTTTGCGTTTTGCCTCGGCACACATTCTCCGCACCCAGACAAAAGACAAGGGAACGGAGGGGGAAGGAATGTGTGTGCCTTCCTTCTCTGTGTGTGGTGCTCCCCTTCCCAGAGAATGTGCATTTTCCACACCTGGGCAAAAGGCAAGGGAATTTAGGGTTGGGGGAAGTATGTGTGGACCTTCTTTCTCCATGTGCAGTGCTCCCCCTCTAGTTCTCTTGTCCTTTGCCCAGACATGGAGAAGGAAGGTACTCCCACTTAGGCAAAGGGCAAGGGAATGGGGAGAAAAGGCATGTGCACCTCCCCCCATTCCCTTGCCTTTTGCTCCAGTATGCATTCTCTGCACCTGGGCAAAAAGCTAGGAAATGATGAGGCACACATGTGCCTTGCAAATAATCCAATTCATGAAATTGAAACCTTTCAATGTGGAGGGAGAACTGTGCATTGTTTTAAATTATTAGTGTTTTGATAGGATAACTTGCTTGTTTTTCAAACTTATTTTATCAGTTTTTTTTTCACTGTATCTTTTTCAAACTTGTAAACCACTGTGTAGGAAAAGGGAGGATATAAATTAAACAAACAAACCAAAAAAATACATGGCTCCTGCACCTGTCTTTCAGCTTTAGAAAGTAAAAAATAATTTGCAACTGGACTTCTGTCAGCTGAAGGGGATAGCTGTCAGCTGAAGCAGACAGTGTATCCCACTGTGGGTTGAGGGTGTGAAATTAGCCCCTGGACAATAGATGATATGGAATTTGCACAAGGAGTCTGATGTTGGGACAATCTATGATACATATCTTTCTTTTGTAATAAATGGTCATGATAGGCAGTTCATTGTTCCTCATAAGAACTCCTGTTTAATCTTGACAAACGTCTGTTTTACAGAGAAGTGCGAAAAAGAAGTGACAACAAAGACGATGATACATCAGTAACTAACCTGTCAGGGACAACCCTTAAAAAGTCTACGTTCACCAAAAGCTGCTGCAGTGTATAGAAAATACCACCCTTCTTGGTTCTAAAGAAAAGACATGTGACTTTTTTTAAAATGAAGGATTTAGGCACAAGTTGCACAGGACAGTTGGTGGAGACAACGATGGGGACCATTGCCGTACAGCCACCAAGTCCATGAAGGATGATCAGCAGCATCAGAAGACTTATTGAATAAAACCATGCCAGAGAGTATGAGATGTTTGGGCCAATAGTAGTGACAGTCACTTCTGGTTTTTTAATTTTTGAACAGAAGACCACACCCCTCAAACCACATGTGCCTTTTAAATCCAACTGGCTCAGTAAGGACTTCATTAGTTCTTCCATAGTCCATATTTCTTACCACAACTATGTACATTATTCTGGAACTTTTTAACTCAATATGGAAAGTTCATGGTCATTCTCTGGCATGGATCAGGAAAAGTTGGGCTGCTGTTCCTGTAATTTTGTCGCCACTCTGAAGCTTGTTATCAGGAGTTCTGAGCATCTCTGTGTGGTGCTGCACCCGGATGGAGAGAAATATGGTAACACTTGATATCAAGGGAACTAAATTGGTGAGGAAGATTTGGCTGTGTCCAAAGTTAAAAAACTTTCACGAACAGCTGTTTAACATAAGACCATGCCTTTGGTTTCATTTTGGAGTTTTGGAATGAATTAACAAATCTACATCTCTGTTTGAAACCATAAATATTAGCTAATGGGGGTACATGAGCTCAGCTTCCTTATCACTGCATTTTGGGCTTTACTGCTCCAGACTGCAGATGGAATATTCCATAGTGAGGAAGGATATATTTGTGTTTGAAGAAAATGAGCATGTCAAGAGTCATATGAGTTACAACATTTCCCCAGACATTTTGTTACATATATGGAGAAAACCATTCATACTGGAAAGTGTATGAGCCCTGCATTCCGAAATGGCATAGCCCAGTGGTGGTTCTTATGCTAATAAATAGGTTCAGCACCTTCGACAGTTCCTTCAAAGCTAGCCAAATCCTGGACTTGATTCCCTATCCCACTGACATTGGAGTCAGCACTCACATTGGTATAGCTGAGATGCAGGCTTGCCCCCTAAATTAGCGCTTAAACAAGTCATGTGGCACTTCCTAGAAGATTCCCCATGCCCTCCATGTTGGGAATCTTATAAATCAGGGCCAGAGTGTTGAAAGAAATTCATTTTGGGGGACTGTAGCTCCATAAAACTCTAGTTTCTGAGAAGTTGAGTCCAAAAAAGGGATTTTTTGTCAAGATGTGCAAGCCCAAGATAGATGTTCCCATGCATGCATTCAGCTACATTCCTTGTTTTCCCTTAATTTCAGGTTGGAGAGGTGCTACATTCAGGAGTGGAGTTAGACTGAATTCATAGCCTTGTCACATGACTATAGATAAAAATGTGCACTAGTGGGAATGTCTGATATTCTAGAAATTCTCTTTTTCTCTCTCTTTCTCTTTCCGTGGTTAAATTTAAACTGGGAGAAAAAGCTGAAAGGCTTCCCTCCCCATATATTGCATTCCAAGTAATCTTTGCTTCCTCTCCCATCTAACGTTAAGGGAAAACAAGATAGATGTCTTGTAAATGCATGGTGCATCTCAAGTGAATATCTTGTTTGGTGCTCACATGAGTTAAATATTAATAGTATTGGGATTTTTAATTATTTCCTTCCTAAATTCCTAAGTTAGATTTATCCCTTTGTCATATTTAGTGGAAACACATTGAAATGTATAGAACTTGACTAACAAAAGTCCTATATATTTCACTAGGTACTCTTTGACACTACCCAGTTATAGGAATACGATTCTGCTTTAACTCTCATGATGATATCCTGTTGGATCCCAGGGTTTGTAGTTTGGTGGGGCACTAGAATTCTCTGGCTGCAAATTCTAAATTCCCCTTCCTAAACTGCAGATCCCAGGAGTCCATAGGTTTTTGCCATGACAATTGAAGTGGAGTATTAGCTCTGTAACTGTGTATAAAAGCTCCTAGGTGTCCTCTATAAATGGTAAATCCAGCTTATGTTGGCTACCTTTCTTCCTGTATCCTCCCCCCATGGTCCCTTGCTGGAGTGAAACCTTGGAAGATGGAGGCACTGCAGGAGGAAGAAGAGATTGCCCCTCCTGCTTCTACTGATGGAAAGAGCTAGCTTCCACTACTGCAAAACAGTCCACTGGATCCTGCCCTGAGTTTAAAATAGTAAATCCAGCTATGTTGGCTACCTTTCTTCCTGAATCCCCCATGGTCCCTTGCTGGAGTGAAACCTTGGAAGATAGGCACTGCAGGAGGAAGAAGAGATTGCCCTCCTGCTTCTGATAAAGAGACTTCACTACTGCAAAAAGTCCACTGGATCCTGCCAGTTTGAATACAAGCCAATAACCTGCAATCCCACTCATTAGGAAAGTCTGTTTGTCTGCCTGTCTAAAAATTATTCAGTTGAGCCATTCCTTGGTCTGTGTTGTAATATGAATCTTGCTTATTACTCTATGAAAGAGATTCTGAAGTCACAAAACTATTAGTATAGAATTCCCTGTTGAGTATGATTTAGACAGTGTGCACTTTTCCTTTATTGAATAGAAAATTTCATTATTCTGACAGAAGTGTCTTTATCCCTCAAAAAAGGAAGTCCATGTTGTTAGTTCCCTGGGAAGTTGAGGGTGACTCATGGATGTGTTGGCCAGATAGACTTGGGCTCTTTTACATATTTTTTAAAGATTTTATTGCATTTCAAGATTCATGTCGTTTTCTCATGATTAATTTATAAAAAACTAGTCTGTTTTTATAGATGTAAAGATTTTATTTTGCTTTTCCATGCCCAGCTTTAGCATTGTTTTGAAATATATGTGGGAGAAGGCCCTTGCTTGAAACTTTGGTTTTCATAAATACATAGTTAGCCTAGAAAATAAGTCCATATTTGCAGGTTTCAAAGAGGACTCTTTCATTGTAGGACTATTGTTTGTTTAATGAAAAAATCTCATTGAAGTTGGATCTTTTGGGGCATTAAAAAAAAACTGGGTGAAGAGCTTTTTTCTCACACCAACCATTATCAAATCTGTGCTTTCCTCACATGCTGCATGGTTTTTGTAAGTCAGAATATTTAACTAGACAAGCAGCACAAGCCTAAAACTTGTATGGGTTTGGACATGATGTTAATCTATGTTTTAACATTATCTGAACAAGCCATGTGATTGTTGGCCACTTCTTTCTCTCTGACATGACCAGTTACACCTGAATTTGGAAGTCTGGTTAGTTTAAACTGTAATTAGCAAATAAGCCAGAATCATAAGCGACCATTTTGTCCTGGATTAGTTAAACTAATAAAAGCATAAACCAACCAGAGTTGCTTTGGATTCAGCTGTAATGAGGATGACTGGTTATTTTAAAAGCAGACTGTGAATGTTTCTGATCTTGTTATTGGGGCTGCCCAAGAACAGAGACGGGGAAATGTACAGGTTCAAAACTCAAGTGTGCAATGCTAAACTGTACTTTAATATTGTGTCTGAAAACGACTGCTTTGTATTAAATATAAAACTGAAGTTACTCAAACTACTCTGCAAATCTTAATAGTGGAGATTTTTCAAGACAGGTGGATCAGTGAAAAAGAGTGCAAGTTGGTATGAATTAAAAACATTCAGTTATGTAATTAATCCAGCCTAAACACAAATTTGTGCAAATTTGTACAAAGTGATTTCTAGACTGATCTCTGTTTTTGAAATACATGCATCCATGTTAAACCATAACCACTCAAATGTATAGGCAAGAATTTCCAGTTTCAATGTTTCGTTATTTTTTGTGAGCTTTTAAAAACAAATCTTTGCTGTCTTTTATATATAGACAAGATAATGATCAAGTACCAGAATTTTTAGGCTAGACAATACTGGCTTAGGACATGAACAGTAACTGCTGGGAGAAGAAATTATGGAAAGAAAGGAGAAAAAAATTAGAAATAAATGGAGATCAGTCAACATGTTCTCTTGACATGCCAGTTGCTGAAATCCTGAATTCATATTTCCAGGACTTTAATACAAATTTTAAAAAGGTTGGTGTATTAAACAAGGATACAGTAAAAATCTTTTATCACTACACAAATACTCTTTTTGAATATATATAATATATATATATAGACAGAGATTGGAAAAGTTCCTTTTTGACCTTCAAGTTCCTGGTCCCCTCCAGCAGAATGGCCAATAGACCTGTTTGTTGAGAAGCCCCAAAATACAATACATTATTTACAAAGTGTGTATAGAGATCTAGGTGTCTGTATAGCTGTGTATGGATATTATTTGCTTAGAAGCCACATTGCATCAGGGGCAACGTAAACCTGGAATTCTCCTTAACCTGCTTTTTAAATAGTGTCACAGCAAAAACACCTACCTATAGGAAAGCAGCAGGAGAAGTTTGATTATCCCACCAAGGTCTTATAGTTTAAACCAGTATAATTGTTTTTAATTGGATCACTTTAGCCACAAGCAAGCCAGGTTCTGAGGGCATGGGGGCTCTTTGGCACATATGGAGCTTCCTCGCCATCAAGAACTGCTTGTCTATTTCACTAGAAAGAGAACCTGAGATCTAGAGCCTGGAGACATCTCCATATATACTCAAATATAAGTAGGCTTCTCCTTTTATAGCAACACCAGAATATATAGATACAACATGGGGAATCTGGAGTGAGACAAATCAAACTGTGTTTATTCCCAAATGTATTTATGCCAGCTCAAGTGATCAATGGCTTTCAGTCAAATTTGTGAAAACAATTCCTAGCAGATTTGTAGAGTACTTAATTTGTAGACCTAGCTGCAAAAGTAGTCTTTTTGTTTATTTAATTTCCCTGTTACCTTATACATATATATTTATTATAAAAGAAAAAATCTTTGTATATTTTTGTTTCTGATAAATCCTGTAAATAAGATTTATTTTTATGCATTAAGCAGTAGCAAATACTATTGTTTCATTCTTACTGCTTTGACTTGTTTGAAGCATGGCCATACATTGTATTTTTAAGACAGTGGTCTTTGCATTTAGTCCTCTCAAAGATTTGATCTACCAAGTGCTTTGTTATTTAACACATGTAGAGAGAGCATGTGCCAAAATCGTGATGCTAAAATGTCTTAGAATAAAAATGATATATAACACAAGAACGAGTGCTATATTTACTAACACTCATTTTCAAGATTCATTGTTTTTGTGACTTTATTATGTGCAGGCTGATATGTCTGTCGTAGTGGAACAAGGGAACACAGGGGTGGAGCTCTGAGACTTTTTGATTTGTAGAGATGATATCCCTCCAAATCTTGGATCATGGTCTGTGGTTTCATGAAGCTGGACTTCTGGCAAGTGATGAGTTGCACCTCACAGCAATGGGCAGGAAGTTTTTACTAAGAGTCCCACAAACTTGATCAGAAAGGCTTTAAACTGGATTATTTGTGGGAAAGAAACAGTATTCTTGAGGGCAGGAGATGAAGTGCTGGAGATAATAGTTGTAGGGAGAAATGGGTGAATAATACAAGAACCTAACAGTGGAAGGAAAAAACTTTAAATAAGCAGCTAGGGGGAATGATCCCCTTAGATGTCTTAGGTGTCTTTATACTAATGCACAGAGCATGGAAAATAAACAAGATGAACTCTTAGCAAAGCAAATATGATATAATAGGCATCACTGAAATCGGGTGAAATGAATCTCATGATTGGAATGTAGTAATAGAAAGGTATAACTTATGTCAGAGAAACAAACCAAACAAGAAAGGAGGAGGAATAGCATTATATGTCCAGGGTGCTTACACCTATGAAAAGATCCATGACTTAAATCTTGGAAGCCAGATTGAGATCATCTGGGTAAAAATTAAGAGGGAGAGAAACGACAGTGATGTTATTGTGTATGTCTACTACAGACCCCCAAGCCAGACTGAAGACTTGGATGGTGTCTTCCTGGTACAGATGACCAAACATTCAGAAGGGAAAGATGCTGTAGCAATAGGAGATCAACTATCCTTTTTATCTGCTGGAAGTCAGACTCTACCAAGAATATAAGGTACAACAAAGTCCTCACTTGCCTTGCAGACAATTTAGTGGTCCAGGAAGTGGAAGAGGCAAGAAGGGGATCAACTATTTTAGATCTGATCTTAACCAACAGTGATGACCTGGTTCATGAGGTGGAACTGGCAGGCTCTTTATGTGGGAGTGGCCATGCTCTCCTGGAGTTTTGTTACGCAGCGGAAAGGGGAATCCAGGCACAGTCAGACACACATTCTAGAATATAAGAAAGCTGATTTCTGTAAACTCAGGGAAATACTGGCTGTGATCCTGTGTCAGGAGTACTCAGAAAGGATTTCATGGTGGATAAGAGTTTCTTAAAAGTGAAACACTGAAGTCACAATTTCACACAGTTCCAATGAGGAGGAAAAATGGGGCTATCTAACTAGGAAATGGCAGGGCCACTATTATCATTATTATCATTACTACTACTATAATTTATATCTCACTTTTTTCTCAAAATTGGACTTCAAAGTGACTCACGATTTAAAACAATACAATTAAAAAACATAAACAGTATAAATTAACATACAATTAAACTGTTAAAGAATTAAAACAACAGCTTAAAAAGATATTTAAAAGTAACAATTAAACCAGTACTGCCCCCTCAGCCCTGCGTTGCTATATGAAGAAGATCACAAACGCTAACAAGGGACAGAAAAAGGCAGAAGTACTCAACACCTTCTTTGGTTCGGTTTTCTCTCAAAAGGCATATAGTACTCAACTTTGAGAAAATGTGGCAGATGATGCAGTAAGAGAAATGCAGCACAGAATAGGCAAAGAGGTAATACAGGAATACCTGGCCATTATAAATGCATTCAAGTGTCCAAGGTCAGTTGAACTATATCCAAGGGTTCTAAAAGACTTAGCAGAAGTAATCTCAGAACCACTTGCCATAATCTTTGAGAATTTCTAGAGAACAGGTGAAGTCCCAGCAGATTGTAGGAAGGCTAGTGTCCCCATCTTCAAAAAGGGAAAAAAAGAAGACACAAACAATTAGCATCCAGTCAGCCTGACATCAATACAAGGAAAGATTCTAGAGCAGATCATTAAACAGACAGTCTGTAAGCACTTAGAAAGAAGTGCTGTTATCACTAAAAGTCAACATGGGTTTCTCAAAAACAAATCATGCCAGACTAACCTTATTTTGTTTTGTTTTTTGATAGAATTACTAACTTTTAGATGAAGGGAACACTATGGATATAGCGCATCTTGACTTTGATAAGGTCCCCATGATTTTCCTGCAAACAAGCTAGTAAAATCTGGGCTAGACAATGCTACTGCTAGATGGATTTGTAACTGGTTAACCGAGCAAACCTAAAGGATGCTCACCAATGGTCCTTCTTCATCCTGGAGAGAAGTGACTACTGGGGTGCCAAAGGGTTCTGTCTAGAGCCCATTGCTATTCAACATCTTTATCAATGACTTGGATGAGGGAATAGAGGGCATTCTTACCAAATTTACAGATGACACCAAATTAGGAGGGGTAGCTAACACCTCAGAGGACAGGATTCAAAGTGTCTTTTTAACAGGTCAGAGAGCTGGGCCAAAACTAGCATGTAGGGTATTACACTTGGGTAGAAAAAGTGAAATGCATAGATATAAGATGGGTGGCACTGGGCTTGACCGCAGTACATGTGAAAAGGATCTAGGAGTCTTAGTAGACCACAAGCTGAACATGAGTCAGCAATGTGATCGGCAGCTAAAAAAGCCAATGCGATTCTAGCCTGCATCAATAGGAGTATAGTATCTAGGTCAAAGGAAATTACAATGCCACACTGTTCTGCTTTGGTCAGATCCCACCTGCAATACTGTGTCCAGTTCTGGGCACCACAGTTCAGGAAGGATATTGACAAGCTGGAAAGTGTCCAGAGGAGGGTGACCTAAATGGTAAAAGATCTGGAAACTATGCCCTATGAAGAGTGGCTTAGGGAGCTTGGCATGTTTAGCCTGTAGAAGAGAAGGTTAAGAAGTGACGTGACAGCTATGTTTAAATATTTGAAGAGATGTCATATTGAAGATGGAACAAACTTGTTTTCTGCTGCTCCAGAAACTAGGATAAAGAGCAATGGCTTCAAACTTTAGGAAAAGAGATTTCATCTAAACCATTTAGGAAGAACTTACTGATGGTAAGTGCAGTTTGATGGTGGAACACCCTGCCTCAAGAGTAGTTGATTCTCCTTCTTTGGAGGTCTTTAAATAGAGGCTTGATGTCCATCTGTTGGGAGTGTTTTGATTGTGTTTTCCTGCATGGCAGGATGATTGAACTGAATGGACATTATGGTGTCTTCCAACTCTGTCATTCTATGTCTGCTGCCACCCTTTCATATTTCCTGTTCTCTTTGGCCATAGCTGCAATTCTTACAGGAACTGGAGGCAAAATAGATTTTCCTAACAAAGTATTGTTGCCCACTTCCCCTGCTGTAATGCAAAGTATTTTGAAGGGCTTGGGCTTGAATGGATTGTTAATAATAATTAACTTTACAGAAGACCTGCTTGTGGAAATGAACACTTCTACAACTGATTTGTTGATATGAATCGAGACAGCTGCCTTCTGGGCAAGGTTTGGACTGTGATGATGATATTGGTGATGGTTGTGGTGAAATTTATGTCTCACCTTTTTCCTAATTCAGGACTCAACGTGGCTTAGAAAAGTTAAAACATGCAAAGTTAAAAATTCACTGCATACAAAAGTTAAAAATTAAACTCACAAAATAATTAAAATCAGTAATGTTCAGTATCTGCATTTCCAAATTTAGCACTATACCATTGACAGTACAACCCTATATATGCCTATTGGGAAGTAAATTTCATAAGCCTAAATCTGGTTAGAGTAACCAGAGTAGACCTAATGGATTGATAAAACTTACATAAGTGTTGAAATAAGTTCCACTGATTCAGTGGATCTACTCTAGTTGGGACTATTGCTTAGGTATAGGCCACAGAATTCAGTGAGATTTATTTATAGGTTAAGTGAGTTAAGCTTTAAGGTGCAATGCTCAACACACCAGCTCCACTGAATCCAGTAGAAGTTTTCACACAGGCATGAATAAAACTATGTTCTACACGATACATGTACTGTATGCAATTATATGTGGTTGTAACACATCATCTTTTCATAGTTCTCTGTTCTGTGATCCCCTAGGAAAGAATCTTTATCTTCTCTCATACAATTTTAGTTTTATCCCTTTGTGGTCACACTTTATATTACTCTCTGGAGCTGTTACTGGGCAACTGTTTTCAAGACAAAATCTTCATGAATGATTTCAAGGAAACAGTTCACATAATTTAACGCGCTTCTTCTTGGTAGTGAACTCACCAAAGTTCGTTGAGACTCATTTATACATAAGTGGCTGAGATCCTGCATCATCAAAGCATCTATGGTGACAGAGCTGTCTCATGATAGTTACAGCTGATGATGTCCCCCCAACCTACCTTCACAATCTGGCAGCACCCTGACCAGGTACTGGAAATTGGAAATTGGTGTTCTGGGAAATGATGTCCACAGTGAGTTCTTGGCCACAGAGTGCCTTGAAAACAGACAGCTGAAGTGACTGCTCAAGATCCCATCGTAACTGTTTGTCCCAAAGGGCCCTTAGATTGGGAGCATGATGCAGATGTCATTTCCCAGAGCATCAGTGTCCACCACCTTGGAAATGCCTTGGTTGGTGTACCTCTGGGCTATGAATATAGTGTTTTTTTGGGGGGGGGGTCACATTTGGTTGTTCATGACCATAAACATGGATTCTCAGCAGTTATGATATTGTACAGCCAGGTTACTGTACTGTAACTGCTGAACAGGATGCCATCTGTGTAGGCTAGTAAACCAGAACATTTTCTGGTAGTGGAAACTTCAGTGGGTCCAAAATGCAGCAGCCAGAATGCTTACTGGGACCAGTTATGGAGAGCATAGAACTCCCTTGTTAAAAACAGTGGCTGTTCCCACCCAATAGAATTCCCTTCTGTGGGATGGTAGGCTGGCCTCCTCTCTGTTTTCCTTTCACCAGCAGGCAATATTCTTTTTGTTTAAGCAAGTTTTTAATATGTAAGCAGAGAAGCCACTCATTGGGTTGAGTGTTTTATTTGTCTTTTAAACTTTTGTGTGTCATTTAAATATTTTTATACTGTCTAATATAGGCATTCTAATTTTTTTTTTATTGTTAAGGTTTTTAAATTTATTCTCTTTGCAAGTCATCTTGGGTCCCACGTTGGGAGAAAGGTGGCATACAAATGAAATTAATGGATGTTGCCAATTTATTATTTTGTTTTGTTTTATTTTGGCAGCTTACAACAAGGCTAAAGCAAGAGAAAGCTGAAAATCCGATAACAGGAATGTTAAACCACAATTAAGCTATCATATTTTTTAATATATCCATATGCTCTTACATACCACAGAGACTCTTGTAGCTCTTAAAGTATAACAAATGCATTACAGCATAAGCCATACTGAGCTAAAGACGAATGATGCTGAACCACCGACTCTCAGTGATGCTGAACCACTGACTCTCCAGATGTTTCCAATTACAACCTCCACAATCCACTATCACTGGTTGTGCTTGGTGGAGTTAATAGGATTTGTAAGCGAAAACATCTGGAGATGTAAAACTTCCCTGTCCTCGACATAATCTGAAATAAATGTGTGCGTCTTCAGAGTGGTATTAGACTCATTGTTTTCGTGGCAACAAACCAAACAGCAGTTCTGCTGGGGAAGAAACCATGCAAAAGCAATCATTGCATCCAAAGCCTGCCATTTAGCTACAGATGGGATGGGAGAGAGCAAATCATTTTAATTTTCCCTCCTCCTGACTCTCATGGAAGGAAAACTACCCTTGGAAATTTTGGGCTGTTTTCAGCAGCAAATTGGAGGACTGAGGGACTGTAGCATCCTATAGATCCTTAGCAAGGCCTGTCACACCCTCAGAACTCATTGGCCATTTTCGCACTGGACTGTTATAGCACTATTATTCCATTTTCAACATCCTATGGAGTCCTGGGGTTTGCAGTTTAGGGAGGGGCCTCAAAGCCCCCTCCCTAAACTGCAAACCCCAGGACTCCATAGGATGTTGAAGGTGGAATAATAGCGCTAAACAGTCCAGTGTGGAAGTGGCCATTGTTTCACTTCCTGCTGCCAGTGGGACACCCCTGCTGGGACATGCTCAAGAAAATTTCCATGGGTTTGTGGGTTTATAGTGGCAGCCTCAGCAGCATCAGTCCTTTCACAGAAGGAAGCCTGCCTTTCTGCCACTGAAGTGTACTTGCCTCATTTCCTACCAGACGTTAGATATTAGTAGTAACAAATAACACAAATACTTACAGTGTGTTCCTTTAATCATGGAAATATAATTGCCTCACATTCTGATTAACAAGATACAACATCCCTCGTTTGGGTGGTGCAACTGTAATATTTGAAGTAACTTGCATGGTTACAGGAATGGAAGAGGAATATCACATGGATCAAATGCTGGCTTTTGCTGTGTCTCCAGCTCAGGGTGAGCAAAGTGTGGCCTTGGCACCCCAAAGTGCAGCTCTCAGGAACCCCATAAAAGCTTTTCAAATCCACGAAATCCTCCCAAATTCCATTTTTTTTGTAAGGGGGGGGGTTATTTTTCAGTGATTTTTAAAAAAATCTTTTTGACAACAGTTTGTTCCCCTAGCCCCCAGCCCCCTAAACCTCCCCAAAACAGAGAGAGAGAGAAAAAAACAGCTAAAAATCAGCCAAAATGCTAGCTGGAAATCACATCACGTCACTTCAAGCCCACTGAAATGTGCTGCTGAGGCCTGCTAGGTAGGTACAAAAAAGGCAAAATGGCCCCTGTTCTGTTTGTAGTTGCTCATTCCTACTCTAGCTCTTAAGTTATGCTTTTTTTCCTGAGTGTTGAGATAACTAAGTGGATAGGAGGAAGGTGTGTTGTGTATCACAGGTTAGAAGCTTGCAGCATTCAGATGTCTTTTTAAAAAGTAACTAAAGGTAACTTTTAGTTATTTCTGGACAAAATGGAATTGTTACTTTTAAAAAACCTATAACAGTAAACAACCCCTTTTTTTTGAGGAGAGCTAGCCTTAGAGCAATGAATATAACTACTTTTCTTTTCTTTCTCTTTTCCTTTTTGAAAAGTTCTATGTTCTGTTTTCCATGGTTCTCAGGCAGCTAAACGCTGAGTGTAGGACAGATTTCTATAACAGCTACTTCTGGGGAAAAAACTAGGTATTCTGCTTCTGCTTCCAAGAATTGGTTGGATTGGGGCTGCCATTTTGAATGAATCTCTTTTCTACAATGTGCTAGTGACTGAAGGAAGATACACCTGCAATTGTATAATCTGTCTTTCTGTTCTGGTTACAATAAAACCCATCTCTAATTAAAATATGGATCCTCTAACACACAAGAGACCTTGGGGTGGCAAATAGAATGGCTAATTTTTGTGGAATTTAAAAAATAAAAATGTTCATCTTTTAGATGTTCCGGATTGTCTGAGTGATGTTTTCCCTTTTTCCCTTGAACAATTGTGCTTTTTGCAGAGGAACTTGAATAATTTGAAGAGTGAAGTGCTTTGATGGGCATGAAATCTTTGCTCCTTAAAAGGGGAACACGGATCATTTGATTATGTGCGCAGTGAAAGAAAAGGTTTTCTTTGTGTTGTTTAAAAAGAAAATCAGGCTTGCATTTTCAGTGTTCTTAGAAGCATATTTACAAGTAATGGACTTCTGGGGTGGACAGTTCCTTGTTCAGCTTGTCAAAATTGGCACTCCCAGGGAGCGTGATGTCAAATTGAGTTTGAGAGAGAGTTCAGCATGGAGTGTGACAATTGTGGTATACACAACAAAATAAGTGATTTTTGTTTGCAGGAGGTAGAGATGTGTGTGTATGTATGTGTGTGTTTTCAAAACAACTCATGGGGCAATGTTTAGTTGAAAGCAATGTGGAAAAAATATTTTAGATGTCATTGCTGTAAGTTGAAGTGAGGACAGCAAGTATTTTATTAATGATTTGTGTTCATGTAGAGGAGCCATCCTCAACCTGAGGGCCTCCAGCTGTGTTACACTACAACTCTCATCAGCCAAAGTTGGGAAGGGTTTACAAGAGTCCTCCCCAACTCTCAGTCTTCAAGATGTCTTGAACTACAAGCCCCGCCATACCTAGCCACCATACCTCCATGACTGAGGATAATGGGATTTTGTAGCTGGACACATCTGGAAGGAAGGTGGCAGGTCTGGGAGGGCTGCTCTAGTCAGATATGTAGCATAACTGGCTGGGGTCTTCTGGGATTTGGAATCTGACATAGCTAATAGGCACCAGGTTGGAGGAAAATGCCCTATAACCCAGATACCAGCAAACGCCAGTTGTCTCACAGTCCCACTGAAACCAATGGGACTTTGTTGCTTGTCTCTATTCATTCTGAAGGAGTTGTTCCTTAGAGCATGCTCCCGTGTTTACATATGGGATGGATAGATTTTTTTGTTTTTTGCTTCAAGTTTGCCTACACATATCAATTCCTGAATGTTGAGGTGCCTCCAGCAACCCTCCTCCCAAACTTAAGGGTAGAAAAAGAAGAAGGAGGTGCTTCTAGCTTCCCGGTGGAGTTTTACTACCTGCCAAAGAGGACGCTGGGATTGCAAGCCCTCAGCATTCTGGGAATGGGTCAAGTAGACCTTGTAATGGACACTCATTTCAATTTGCTCTGAAGGAGCCCCCCCACTGGACAAATCTGATGCAGGATGTTCCACTGAGGAACTGAAGTTCCCCCATTCCCTTTTATTATCTATCTAAATATTTCTAAAGCACCTTTCAGGACACAAAAGCCTCAGAGGATAGTATACAATTGTCAAATAAAACATTATCATATGCAAACCTATCAGTCTTCATATCACCCTGCACTTACCTTGCATGCAGAGCCTTCGGAGACGTGGCCTTCGCGCTTCCTCCCCCAGCACAGCCTGGGAAAGTACCCGGCTGCACTGCGGAAGGAAGAGGCAGAGCCCTCACGCTTCCTGCTGGCCAGCAGGGAGCTGCCGTGGAGAGGAAGCAGAGGGGACGCGAGTGCCTCTCACAAGAGGCTGCTCACGTGATCCCCGCGCACCTACGTTGGGACAAGGTAAGCTGCAGAAAGGGCCTATGATAAGTAAAGTTTCTCATTACTTTTTGAGTGCCTTTTTAATAACTTTGAAGTGCTGCTGGAAGGATTTTGAACTGAATTTTTCAAATTTCACTACATTTTCTTATTAATCCTAAAGTTGTTCCCCCTCCCTCCAAAATAATGGAAAATTAACGAGTAACCCACCAAATAATGTAACAAGTTACTCTTGCAACAACAATAAATTACTTTTGGAATTCATTTCAGAAACTTCCAGGATGTGCTCATGATAGAACAATAGCTGACAAACTAGCCAGTGAGAGTAAGAAGTACTCCTGGTCACTCATGCCACTTACATTTTCACTGAACACACCGAATCCAAGAGCACCCAAAATTGTGCACCTCTCTCTCTCTCTTTCCCTCTCTCTTTCTTTTGAGGGAGTGTATTCAACATGGGATACAACCTCACCAAAGACGTATCAGCATATTTCCAGATTAACAGATTTCCTTGTCCACAAAATACCTTCATCTCATCAAGATTTTGTTAAATTTCACTCTTATTCATCCGGTTTCATGTTTTAGAAACCTGAGCAGAAATAAGAGATTATAAACTCTAATTTCTTCTTCCCTGTTTAAAAATATGCATTTTGTCCTTCTAGCAAGGGTGTAAATACCCTAAATATCCCGTCTGGTCTTGGAAGTTAAGCAGGGTCAGCCCTGGTTGGTACTTGGATGTGAAACTGCCAATGAATGCTAGGTGTTGTAAGCTATATTTCAGAGGAGGGAACTGGCAAAGTCCCTTTGGAGTATTTCTTGCCTAAAAAAACCCTATGATATTCATGGTTTACCATAAGTTGACAGGCAATTTGAAGGGACATATATGCACAGCAAGGTGCAGTGTACTGTTGGTCTCCTTTGTGGATGCATAGGTGAGCTGAGAGAGGTATTCTTCTCCTTTATGAAGTCTCTGTCCTCACCTAGCAGAATTATCAAGCTACTGATAAACAATGAGGCCTAGCACCAGAATAGCCTTAAGGGACACTCGCTTCTGTCAAAATAGAGGTACATTGCCCCTGCGTTCTGTATGATCATAAAACAAATCATTGCACAAGCTGATATATTCACCAGCTTCATGGAATGCTGCAGCAGCAAGTTTCAAGCCTCATGCACCCCCAGCCCCACAACTAATTTCCTCTTTTACTTGTTTTCTCTCTTGCATCTTTAATTGCCACGTATGGTAGGAACTCTTAATCAGTCCATCTTTGCAGAACCTTTCCCCTGTTACTAAAGGGATATGTACATTTTTTTAAAAAAAATCAAAGTCCTCTGGGGTCTATATCCTCCTCCTCCTCCTCCTCCTCCTCCTCCTTCTTTTGGTGATCTTTTTTCTTTTTTCATCCACATTGTTTCTTCCGTGGATTGTGGAATCTCTATCTCAATCTGCCTGCCCTCCTACCATTCTCCTTTACAATCAAATCAAAGATCAGACCATATGGAGTAATTCAGCCTTTTCAGAGCAATCAATTCCAAATGATTTTCTGTCATTGTGATGCAGGCAGCACATCAAACCTTCCAAATCTCACCTTGCAGCGCCTGTAATGAAAATAACCATGCAGAGAGAGAGAGAGAGAGAGAGAGAGAGAGAGAGAGAGATGCTTTCAGCTTCTACAAGGGACCCCTGGTATGACTTTGTGTAATACAGAACTGCAGACTGCTCAGCTCTCTGTCAAACCCTGTTGTCACACAACTCTGTGATCATTTTGGTCAGATTTGCATAGTTTGCTTTATTTAAAATTTATACCGCCAACCAAAGCTCCCTTCAGCTATGGAGACAGAGGGAATTTGTGTCTTGTGTACAGCCAGGAAGAGCTTAACTCTGCACAAATGAAGGCAAGGGCAAATCTGCACAATAAAACTCTAGGTGGTGTTGTGCATATGTGTGTATGTGTGTGCTTTTAATTTTTTTTTACCACAGGAGGGCAGCATTGCCCTCTTCTCTGAGAAAAATAATATCTCAGGACAGAAAGAGGAAAAAAAGTCATTAAAAATATATGTAATAAAAAGTAGGTTATTTTAGAAGCACATTTCATCTGAAAAGTCTGTCAGCCTATCTTATTTTTGCAGACATTTGTACCACTTGGCCTAAATAAATAAATAAATAAGCAAGCTAGCAAGCAAGCAGCATTTTGCTCTAGGCAAAACCTGACATACAAGGTCTTAACCTTGCAGTTATTAAAATGATATTTAGTCATCCTGTTTGATTGGTTGATTAGAGACATTGAATATTAAAGCACACACACACACAAACCCTAGGTATGTTTGATAATTGTAAGTGGTGAATGGCTTCTGGAAGTTGGAAAGAGAAAGACAAGGAAGAAACTCTTTTTTATTATGAGAAGTGAATTTCTACCAGCTAGTTGTCAGTCATGAGATGCAGGTCATGAAACTGGACTGTGGCACCAATGATATGTTTCTTTAATTAAATCTGGACAGACTCTTGCTGCTGGGCAGTCTTCTAAAATGCATATGAAACTAATCAAAGTGGATTGATCATATTATTAGGGTAAATTTAAGAATGATGGGAAAGTTTCTTCCCAATTTCTCAGCTTCTGATTTGATAATATAATGCCAGCCAGTGTTGCCCAGAGACACATTTATCTCCTGTAGCAGAACCCAAATGCTTTACCCCTATTGCTGGAGCTAGCATATTATTATGGTGGTCCTTTGTTCTGTGGTGGTCTTAGGCAGAGCTTGGAAAAGTTACTTTTGAGGACTGCAACTCCTACAATCCCCAATCTAATTGTCATCCAAAAATTAACTTTTCCTCATATCTCAAGGACAATTGGCATGGACAATAACAAACAAATTAATTAATAAACAAGCAAACAATACTCCCTTTCCTTGTGTGTTTTTTTCTTCTTCTAACACTGTTCAATTTTTTTAAATGGGGAAATTGGTTTCCACTTTAATGGCAAGGGCAGCTGGAGGCCTCTGGGTAGTGAATAGCTTTTTCCTGTTTCTCTATTTTTTTTCCCCCTCTAAAAAATGAGTAGAGTTGGAGACCTCAGAAAGCCATGTTCTGTGATTGTTTTTGTATTGCTTCAGTAACTCTGGAGCATTTATCCATGTAATAGCATGGTCTTCTGCTTCACTGCTTCCATAGGTCTCATGCTTCAGTAACTTTGCTTGATAGGATTCAGATGGAACACTGCTTAGTATATTTTATGTATCTGAATGAATATTATAGCAAACAAGACATAATCAGCTTGACTCGAAAGGCTAATTAGGCTTTAACTTTAATATATAAAATTATATGAGTCTGAACAATCTTGTTTACATGTAAATGTTGCTCTTTGTTGCATCGTGTTTGCAACATGAATTATTGGCAAATAAACAGAGAAAATACAACAAAGTTGTCTCCTCTCTCTCCGCTTGCCGCCGGCAATCACAGAGCACTAAGTTCAGTGTTATGACTTTGTTTTCAACAAAGAGAGTTTTTCTATATAACCAGGGTGATATATCCTGAAGAGGAACAGTCTTAGGGAACACAATGTTCCTCATGCTTCCGGTATAATGCAGCCAGTGTACTTTGAGGTCTCTGGCATAATATGGCCAATGTATTTTGGTGCCTGTGCTGTAACACAGCTGATGTACTTTTGGGTCTCCACTGTAATGCGGGCAGAGTACTTTGTTGCCTCTGGCATCATGCAGCTAGTGTCCTTTGAGATCTTCAGCAGATTTCTCCTAGCACATTTACTCAGCCTCTAGGGACAAGACCTGCCTTTGTTAATCTAAAGCAGGGATGGGAGAACCTATGTCCCTCCAGGTACCCTTGGAATCCAATTTCAATCAACCTCAGCCAGAATGACCAATGCTAAGTGATGGCCCAACAATATCTGGAGGACTCCATGTTCCCTACCCTAGATATCAAGAGATCTTCCAACTTTATCTGTCTGGGTGCTCTTTTCCCACCTTAAGAACTGGCCTGTCTTTCTATTGAAGCAGACTCATCCTATTACCAACCCTTGGAAACAGAAGCAGCTGAGAAGTAAATCACTTCTATATTGATAGTGCTGCTACTGCTGGAGCACCCAACAGTATTTGGCCAGCAATCAAATCAACCCAAGTGTGGTGTCAGGGCTCACATTAGGGATTGGATTTGTGAGTCCTCCAACCCTCTCAGGGGCCTACTCCTAACCAATACACTCTTATGGCCCCATGCCACCCCAACCTTGCTGCCACTGCATCTTCATATTCTCTTTCTGAGCATGAGACCAGAGACAAGACCAAGGAGCAGCAGCAGTGTCCTAGCCCTTTCTTATAGAGTGGTGAAGTCTACTGGGCCTAGAAGACAAGAGCAAGGATACCAAGGGCAAGGAGGTGAGCCCACTGGAGGAGCACCTGAAGGCAGAGCAAGAAATGTTGCTTCAAAAGTAATTAGTTATGCTTCCAAGGACCTAAATGAATTATCATTAAAGCATCATTTTTTTTTAAAAAAACCTAATTCTATCATTCAAAAGTAATAGTTACTTGTTGGTTACTTTTTTTAAAAAATGAGAATACTGCAAGTTGAAAGCCTGTGTTACAAAACACACCTAAGTAATCAGGCCATGCACCTCACACAGTATAGAAGTAACTAAAATACATTAAAATTATACCACAAAAGGAATGAAGTTATCTGTTGTTAGACTACAAAGACTAACAGGACTTGGTTAGTACCTTGCAAAAATGAATTAATTATGGGTATAACTGCAAAGGATTGTAATCTCTTCCTCTTAATTTAAGGTTGTGTTCCTACTCTCAGTCCCATGGTCCTTTGTTTAATTTTAATTCATTGGATTTCCTCCCTGTTTGTTCCACCCTCTCCATCCACTGTTTTACATCATGCAGCATCCCCTTCCTCTTTCCCAATATCACTGCTCTAAACTGTGTTTGTCACAGAATGTGAGCCATAAATGTCATTTGGAATATAACAATTAATTTACTGCAGTTGACTGTGCATCAGATTCTAGCAAATTAACCATAAATTTCTATGAAAAGATTTACAGTGGGTCCCAGAATTAACACTGCTGATTTATTGAGTGTTTAGTGTGCATAAATATTCATGGTAAATAAACAGATCTGTTACATAGATAATGCTAGCTTTAGCACTGTTAAAAAACAGCTCCGAAATTTATAATTGGGGAGCATGAAGTCAAGTATTAATAAACCATTATCATAAAGTTTACCACTCACATTGTAAATGGGGTTTTTAATTATTGAGATGACTGAATAAGAATGGGATTAGCCCAATTTAAGATATCCTCAGAGGAACATCTGTGAAGACTAAGTATTGGTTTTGGGCCAACAGTGTCTACTAGAATCCTTGGCAGAAAGCTTCAAATAGATCTGGAGAAACAAGGACTAGATACAAGGATAAGCAGCTTGCTAGATCAAGAAATTATATACTATACTCAGGTGTGAGTCTATTGCTTTTCTCCAAATCTCACCTGCTTTCTTGTCCCATCCTTATTTTATCTCAAGGTGTCATTCCTTGTCCTCCTCCTCCACTCTTTGACTGTATTTATTTCTGCATTTTTTAAAAAATGTGCACATTTCCTCATTGACTAAATGTGCACATGTCCCCATTGACAACTATTTTTTGGTTGGGCACATTTATAGCAATTTGCATTTTTTTTGAATGCATGCATGGCTTTGTATGTGTGTTTATCTCTTCAGAACCCACCACGAGTCTTTCAAATGTGTGGATTTCTAAGCCAAGGTGCTCTTTGTCTTATTTTAAGGCTCGGGAGCTGCCACTCATCTGGGTGCAGCAAATGGAAATGACAATGAAATTCTTTTCCAGTCCAGTCTTTTCCAGTTCCAGTCCTACCACCAAGCTTGGAGATGTGCAATGGGATTCTAATCATAGCCCTACTACTACATGTTAGGCCAGTTGTACCAGTAAGATTTCCTTGGGAATAACCTCCAATACAAATGCAAACAGTTGTGATGATCTGGTGTTTATGTAAGTGCCTAAGGCAGATGTACTCAATTGGTGGCTCTCCAGATACTTCTGGGATGCAATCTCTGTCATCCTCTGTGCTGTGACAGTGAAAGGTCCAAAAACCTATGGAGAGCCAACTTAGAAGTAAGTCCAAGGTGGAAATTGTGCAACTTCCCAGATGTTGCTTGAGTGCAAATCACATCCATTGCAGCCACTATTGCCAATGGGAAGTAATGTTGGGAGATACAGTTCAGAACCATCTGGAGGGCTGCTTGTTTCCCACGCTTGGCCTATGTGGTCTCTGTTGGATTCCAAGCTATTTTTTTTTCTTGGAACATAGTTCGTCACTTGAAATTTCTTCTTTTCCTACTAGCCCTGAATAGGTGTGAGCAATCTTCACACCCTATGTGGTATACAGTTTGTATGCTTATCATCAGCACACTGTGAAGAACATGTATTTTGCTTGACAGGGCTTCCACTGAATATCTGTTGCTGAGGAATGCAAGCAAGGTTATGCTACTGGACTTCCCATAACATCTGGATGGCCACTGTAAAACCAGTATGCTGGACTAAGTAGGCCTTCAAACTGATCTAGCAGGGCTTTTCTCAGGATCTGATGGCCAAAATTCACTTGAGCAGTTAAGCGTGCATAACTACCATAGCTATGTAGCTATGCTGTGAGTCAAGGCTCAATCCCTATCATCTCTACTTACTGGGCAGCATCTGTTGCAATTGATGAGAGTCTGTTCCTCTGTCAATCAGGAAGTGGCTGACTGATGGTTCCATTCCTCCCATCAGCAGTCTCCAGTGTGACAGGCAGAAATAGGGTCCCTGTTGCAATTCCCCCTCATGTCAGAGACTGCTTGTGCTGGAATGATAGCTGCGAACATCAGTCCACTGCTTCCTAATTGACAGGGGAACAGACCTCCATTGATTACACTGACTGCTGTGTGGGTAAGTGGAGATTTGGGGGCTTTTACAGTCTCTGTGTATGAGAGGCAGAGTAGTGTAGTGGTTTGAGTGTTGGGTTACGGCCCTGGGGACCAGAGTTTGATTCCCTGATCAGCCAAGAAAACTCGCTATGTGACCTTGGTTGCATCACACAATCTCAACCCCAGAAAACCTCACGATACGTTCACCTTAGGATTGCCCATCAGAAATGACTTGGAGACACAAAGCAAGATCATGTATTCCTTAAACCAGTGGTTCTCAACCTGTGGGTCCCCAGATGTTTTTGGACTTCAACTCCCAGAAGCCCTGAGCATTGACCATAGTGGCTGGGGCTTCTGGGAGCTGAAGTCCACAAACATCTGGGGACCCACAGGTTGAGAACCACTGCCTTAAACTAAGAAATACATAAGGATTGTGAAGGTCTTCAATACCTTACTCAAGGTTATGCTTTTGTAACTGACATGGTGGATTCTGGTAGATGTTTCTAGGTGCTCTGAAAGACACTGCAAAGCCTGATTCCCAAATATCACCACTACCAAGCTCTGAAAAAAGACACAAGTTTGACAACTAACCTAAGCATGATGATGTTTATATAGCTTTTAGAAGTAGTGGGCAATCAGCTTTTTGACTTATTTGCTATCACCTCTCTTTGCAGATATTATTGACTAGAAGTGTGTGTAGGAAAAGTGAAAGTGGTTCTGTATACATTCAATTCATTTTTGTTGGACCGTCACCTCTATTAGGTATCCTCTTTTCTCTGTCACCTTCAGTAAAACATTTCCAATCTCGCTACCCTTTTGAAAGCTTCCTGCCCATTCTATAGACTTGCTGCTCTTTTAACTCTTCAGTATTTCCTGGCTCTGATGGTATGAATCACACTCACACTGCAGATAACCTATTAGAACCCACTCTTAGTGTTTACCCTGGCACCAAGGTAACTCTGTTTCTTTCTCAGTCTGTCACGGCTGAGTGGGATAAAGAAGTGATTCTAGAGTGATGCATAGTGTGAGAAGGAATAACTCTCTTTTCCTCATATGCTGTGGTCCCAATCTGGATGGATTCCCTGTGCGTACATTAAATTAAGGAACAAAACATTTGGAACTTCATGTTCTGCTTTTAGATTAGCTTGCAGTTTCATGAGAGCTTGCCAAACTACTTTTTTCTTTCTTTCACTATAACCTCCAGAAACCTTCAGTCTATATATCCATGTTGGCTGGAGAACTCCCAGAGTTTTACTCCAAAAATCAGAACTTTTCCAAGTTTTGACTTTCACTCTAAGACAGGAAAACAAAGAAATTCCCCCATGGGAGTGTTTGGTTTTGCCTCTTGGCAAGACTGTGAAAATCTTGCAAAGGAGCTGATTTATGTTTCCAGTGTGTCATTAGAATAAAAACCATGGAAAGGAACTGTTGGTGGCTGCACAATGAGGCGACCTAACTCAGCATAACACTTCAGAAACAAATTATGTAGGATCATTGCAAATAATTAAGCAGTGTCATTCTTGATTATCTTGGTAATGAAGAGGCAAGCCAAGTGCTACTTATTACACCTCCAGGGCCTGGCAGTGCTGTCTTGTGTTTAAGTCCTAATTGATTTTTGATTGTCCTACCTGAAGAAAATATCTCATTTTCTTAGAGCGGATCCTTCTAGCTATTTGTAATTATGATGTTGATCCCAGAGAGAGCTGTTCTTTCTCTGATAACAGCAAAGAATTATTAGAGTGAATCATGCAAGTTATAGACCTTAACCCTGGCAGAGGAGAAGGCTGTTGCAGTTTTAGATATGTGTGAACTGGGAGTCATGGGAATCCTGTTCTGGATTAAAACAGCTAGAATGCATGCAAAAGCTCTGTCAGTGACATCGATCAGATAAGTTTCACAAATCTGGAAATATTTCTCAGAGCATGGGGACGACCTTCTTCTCTTCCTCTAGATTACAATTCCTGGAACCCCCCAACCAGCACTAGGGCCATTTCCACACTACATTGTTATAGTGCTATTATTCTACTTTTAACATCCTGTGGAATTCTGGAGATTGTAGTTTAGAGAGGGGCATTTAGAATTCTCAGCCAGAGTGCTCTTTGGCCTCAGTAAACTACAAACCCCAGAATTCCACAGGATGTTGAAAGTGAAATAATAACACTATAACAATGTAGTGCAGAAATGGCCTAGGAGTCACAGTTCTGGAAAAGTTCCAGAAAAAGAACCTTTCTCATGCTGTGTACATTGCACAGCAGACCTGTGACTCAATCTTCTAATGGTTCTTTGTTTTAAGAAAGCTGTGAGATGGTTCCAACTTGACTGGAATAGTGGTGCTGGGAAAGGAGCTATCGAGTCTTCTTCCTTCTCTTTTCCAGTCTTTACCAACCCATGGATCTGATAGCAGCTTTGGGGACACCGTGTAGATGAGGAAAATGAAGTAGGGAGAAACACTGAAAGGCCACCTCCCCCAGTACATGGTTTCCAATCCCCAGGGAATGTTTAGAATCCCACTCCCCATTTTCCGCCAGTTCCAACATACCAGGATCTCTGGAGCAGTGGTGCAGGAGGTATTTTGAAATGCAGGCACTCAGCATTGGGACACCAATAACCATGATTCCAAGGAGAGCTCAAATATGCAGATAGCTGTGTTGATCCATATCTACAAACTAATTCCAGCTTTTCTCCTCTCCACCAGGGGCAGTTTTTTTAAAAAAATGTGGATCTTAATTGGAAGATTACCTCAATCCATTAATTGCACATCCAAGATCAAACCAGCCCCAAATACCAGTACAATTCCAATACAGTTTATCTATGGCTGAAAATCAGATGGTATACCCCCTGATGGGGGTTCAAGTGGGTCCTGTGGTTTTCAATGGGAAAGCCATACAACATTGGGAGTAAGGCCAATGATGAAGCGCGGAGCTTAGAAAGTTACTTTTTAAAGGTAATGAGCTCCTGTAACTCATACATACAATGGCTGGCATCCTCTTAGAGGCTCGTCTAGGTATAAGTTCTCCTTATACCTGCATTGTGGAAGTGTAAGGCTATGTCCTCATAGCCAGATGTAGAATGATTATTTCATCCACTAAGACTTTGGAAGGATCCTGGCAGATTTTGGATGGTGATGTCCTCATTCTGCATTTAGCAGTAGGGATGCACTTGGATGCTTCTCTGATACCCCTGCCCTCCAACAGCCACTGAATGGCCTTGGAGAGGGAGCTACCACAGTGATGATATTGTGAGAGCGGAGCTGTTGAAATGTGGAAATGTTATGCTGTGCTCAAGCAGGTGAAATTAGAATTGTGTGAACTGATGTGAAATCAGGACCTGAGGCCTTTTCACACTACACTATTATAGCATTAAGATTTGTAGTGTAGGCAGCCCCTAGATCTCTCTGGCTGAAATTAATAAATACCCCTCACCAAACCACAACCCCAGGATTCCATAGGATGAAACTATGGCCCTTTCCACAACGCACCTTTTTGCGGAGCTGGGGTGCAGGGATCACACGAGCAGCCTCTAGTGAGAGGCTCTCGCATCCTGGTCCCTTCAGCTCCGCAGTTGCCACCTGTTTGTGCAAGAGCCCCGCTTCTTCCTTCTGCAGTGCAGCCTGGGAGTTTCCTAGGCTGCACTGGGGCAGAAAGTGCTAGTGCCGTGGCTCTGGAGCTCTGCATGCACAGCAAGTGTGCACGGGGCCCTGGAGCAATGCACAATCATGCACCATTTTCAGCTCACAGCTGAAAATGAAAAAGTGCGCGGTCAGTGCCTGCCAGCCCCTGGAGTGTCATGCAATTGTGAATGAGTCATGTGGCCCGCTCCTCACATTTGCGTGACACTTGAGAGGCCCTTTCACATGGCAAATGCTGTGCGAAAAGGGCCTATGGCAGTTAAAGTGGAATCACAGAGCTGCAATTATGTAACATAAAAGGACCCCCGGTGGGTGTGGTGAAGTTGTATTTGTGGGTTTGAAGATTATCCCCTTAGATACATCATGTGGGGATAAAACTAACATGGAGTCAGGGGCCTTAAGCCATATATTGCACAGAGACTCATTGGAGTCACAGATGATACCAAGCCCTTTAATAGCCAGTTATGTCCCACCAACATTTTTGTGTCTATTGGATGCTGTTAAAAGTTTAATAAAGCATCTATAAATGAAAGTTTAAGATCATGACTAGATGATGTTATATCCTTGGAAAGCCAAAAAGTGCTTGCCCCCTTGAATCTCTTTGGGCCAGTAAAATGAAAATAAAAATAATAAAAAAAAATTCTGGCTCCAAGGATATAATGTCAGTGATGTAGAGCTGTAATCAGTAGAAACTTGGTACATTTTGAACAATATATATAGCACTGCAGGGTTCATGGGTAATAATCTCTAAATGCTCTCCAGCAAAAGATAGTTTCCTGAATAAATGAGGCACAACTGGGCATTGTTCCAATGAAAACCGTTGGCTAGATGCTGCTCTGGCTAAGGACGTTGTGAATGGAATAGCTTCGGGCAACCGCTGCAAAAGAGAACTGCCTGCTTTCATCCAAAGGCAAAAAGGAAGTGGTAGAGGGGGAATTGCTCATAAATTTGAACATGAAAAAAAAAATTCCTAAGTAAACTGAGGACTGCAGTTTGTGACATGCAGTTGCTAATCAAAACAAGAATGCTGGACCAAGTTGGGTATAGTCTTAAAACTATTCCTAAATTCTGTCTGTTTTTTTTAAAATTTAATACCTGTAATGTAACATGGACAAAAAGGGCTTTTCAATTTCTTGTTGGCAGTGGAACAGAAGGAGCATTTGTAGAAGAGATTAGAAAGGCATGACTGAAGACCAAGTGCAATGAAAATGCCACAGACTAGTGCATCTCAAATATGTATATACGTTATATGGGAGACGAGCACACCTCATAAATTTTCTCATGCATCTCATTTCACAGTAGGTACTAAGTTGGCTAGTATGGACAGAGATCATTGGTCTACCAAGGCCAGTCTTGTTTACCCTGATTAGCAATCTATCAAGAAGATGCCAAGCGCAGGACTTTCCCAGCTCTGCTACAACAGTTGACACAGTCATTTTCCTGCCTCAGATAAATAAAAAGAGATGCCTCTCCCTAGTTCTGTGTAAAGACTGGTTAGAAATTTCCCTGAAGGCTGGTGATAGGACATTGTCTTCATAGCACCAGAATAGCACCAAGTAGGGTAACCAGCTGTCTTATTTTATAAAGGATATCTCTGTGTTTCAGGGTACCAACTATATATTGAGAATGAAAGAATGACAATTTTCATCTCTGAAACTCCCAGACCAGATCAATGTGTTCCCAATAAACTGGAAGTGACCAGAAGTCATGTGATATCATGCTCTTTTTAAAGGAATTTTTCCAGAACAAGCCTATTCCATTGGATATATATCCTTGGTTGCTCAGTATTCCATGGTATAACTTTGTATGGGCAGCATGCTTTCCCTACCCATTCATGCCTCCAACATTGCCAGATTTCTGCAGATTTTTGGCTATTTTGTCCAGTTGGGAGTGGGGTAATATGTGGTGTTAGCCCAAATTGGCTATGCTGGGGTATGTTTTCACAACAGGATGGATTATTTTCAGGCAATTTTTCATCACACCATTTTGTTGAGGGCCATGGGCTTTGCAGGTATCCTGGGGGAGAAAGAGCAGGGCCACACATAGCTTGTAGGCTGCATTTTGTGCCCCTTTGCTCTCTTTGAAAGGTAGACCAGTCCAGTTTGGATGAAAAGATTAAGAATCATAAAGTGGGGGATTAGGGACCATAAATTGCCCATCCATCCATAGCACCTGGACAGCAGACTGGGCAACAGACACACAAGTCCATAGTCTTCCCAACTATGGTGAGATGTACTGTATTTTTAGTTAAACTAGAGTAATCATGTCTGAATTCACACCTATACATATGAATACAAAGGCAAATGCAAATCTGTGTCCTCCTTTCCCTTTCAGTGACACTTTCCCTCTTTCTTGGTAATGTGCCTTTGTTGAGGGCCATTGGCTTTGCTTAGGCATTGTGAAGCAGGTTGTGTGCTCTATAGAGCTCAGTCTTCCAATACCTTGCTGTTACTTCTTCACTGGTCCAACTGGCACCTGCCTCCTGCCTGCAAGACAGCAAATGGTGCAGCTTGAATACTGCAAGGTAGTGTGCTTCCTACGAGCGATGGAAGACATGCACAGAAACAATGCTTGCTGGAGTTCATGGTCTGGGCTGCCTGCCTTTTTGCTTGTTCCCTCAGGTTTCTTTCTCAATTGCACTCCCTGTGACAAATTGGGAGAAGGTCACTTGCAGAAACAGCCAGCCAAGACATGTCTGTCACAAACAAGTGCTTCAGCCTATGGGGCATTGGTTCAAGTGGATGATAACAGCCACACAGGAGTCTGAGAGGTAGTGCAGTCACCTCCTAGCATTTGCCACCTGAGAGAGATTTCTCATTCTGCCAAGTGGTAGAGCTCACTCTGTCTTCTGCTTGAGACCTTTTAAGCTGGACAGGCACAGTGTTTGGCCATGGGCTCTGCCATTGGATTATGGGCCCTGAACTGAATGTTTAAAGAGGTTGTTTCTTTCATTCCTGGTTCCTGTATGCACAGGACTCTAACCTGAAGCATAATAATAGTTGTGGATGCCACAGGATGTCACTGTGGCTCCTTTGTTAATAAAACAGATGTAAGGCAAGACCATTAAATTGTTTTATAGCTGGTAAAATGAGGAATTATTTTAGTGGAGATATAAGAAACCTCTTCAGTTCTTTAAATCTAGCCCCAGTACTTGGAAACAGCTCATCTGTCAGTCCTGTGGATGGCTGGCAAAGGTGGTTGAGGAGAGGAAGAGATGGAAGACAAGTACAGGTTAAAGTACTCCTTCTGAATACACATTCAGTCTACTCAGACATTCATGGGGGTGTGAGGACAGGACTGTGAAGGAGACATGGACAGAGTTTGAGAATGTCAATGTTTAGATTCCCAGAATGCCCCAACTGGCACGAACTTTTCCAAGTTTGGAATTTGGGGCTGTAATGACACTCTGTCTGCTGAGTAATTAGCAGTTACTCAGCATGTGCCATGTTGAGTGTAAAGGTGGATTTTTTTTACATTCAGCCAAATGCACTTAGAATTGACCATCAGGCCTTTCCACTCAGTGTGAGATGCTCAGGGTTGCAGCTGGACAATTGGCAAGGGGGTTAGAATAGGAACAACCCCATAACAGAAAATGGTTGGTGGTGAAGACTCTATCTGCAGAAATGTTGAAACTGGAAAATTTACTTATGTTGAACTGCAACTGGGAGGTTCTAGATCCAAAAGTAACTTTCTCTGAGTTCTGGGAGAGCATACATGGGTGGCAGCTCCTTTACATTTTATGCTAGAATAGTGCCTCTTGGAATGCAAAAACTGAACCACTGTGGAAACAAAAAGCATTAAAAACAGATACATTGAACCTTAAAATACACTATCTATGTGCAGGGATAGAATAAAGCAAGGTGACTTTTTGTATGTTTTGAAATGCAATGAATGGGTTAACTCTCAGCTGTACCCTGGCACTCCCATTAATGCAGAGGAGAATGAAATAGCTAAGTGATGAAAAATGCTTGGCTGGAAACATTAGGAAATTAAGTTGAGAAACACATGTAATAGCAGAAGGTGGTCACAGGTTTATGGGGTGTATCGATTAGCTAATAGCAAGGAAAGACAAAGAGCACGACGTTGCAGACAGAGTTGGCTACTTGAGCCAGACAGGCAATGATCCACAGCTGATTTGCAACATCCTGAGAAGGAGCAGGTTGTAGAAAAATTGAGGTTATAGCACAAAGTAGGCATTTGTTAACACTAGCCTGAATGCTCAGTGTCCCCCTAGTGAAATGGAAACATGTCTCAATTCTATGTGACAAAAATCTTTCTGCCGCAGTTGCTGGGGGTCAAATTAGGCAATGATGTTAATTGTGTTAAAACCATTAATATGTATGTATGAATACAGCAGCCTTGGGAATGCCTGAATAGCCATTGGATGGTGGGAAGGGAGAAGGAAAATTTAACTCTTTCTGTCCCAGACATGGATATCGTTGCTTCTCAGACTATTTCTATTTTCAGGGAAGTTCCCATTGGTGCTAACGGTTTCACCATGGCTCTTATCTATTTATCAATGAACACTTGTTGTTATTATATCACATTGAGGTTGGCCTTTGGATCAGGTCCAACTCCTGTTATCAAAATAATATTAAAAAAATAGAAATCTTTGCTTGAGAGGGAATTGCTACTCTTGAGGGAAGGGAAAAGTATATATTCTGAAAAAAACCTGTCTGCCCATAGAATATGTGAGTGCCCAGGGCCATAGATATGGTAGTTAGTGGTATAGGGTAGGAAGGGAGCAGAGATCAGGGGCCAGTTCAGGAATCACTATCTCTAGAATGGATATTGAACACAAAAATCTTCCAGATCCTAAAGATCCTTCCCCTAGCTCTGTGACTACAGGGGAAAGATGACTTTCCTGTAACAAAAGTGAGTGTTGTTGTTGTTGTTGTTGTTGTGTGCCTTCAAGTTGTTTCTGATTCATGATGACCTTATGGTGAACCTATTGCAGAGTTTTCAGGGGGCTGAGAGTGTGTGGCATGCCCAAGACCACTCAGTGGGTTGCCAAGACCCAGCAGGGAATTGAACCCTGGTCTCCAGAGTCATAGTCCAATGCTCAAACCATGCACATTTCACATCTATTATACAAATTAGTGCGTTTTAGTTTACTGTCAGAATATTTGAGTGTCAATCGCTGATAACCGGTGATATGCATAATACCAGAACATGTTTCTGGGTCAAACTAGTCAATATGCTTAGCACATTTTGCAGGAGAGATGCTCTCTCCAGTGGTGAAAGACATCTGTTTTTCATAGGATTTGATTTTCCTTACCTGTGTGCTCTGCATTTGTTGTGCTGTTTTGTGATTGATCACTGGAAGAGAAACTAGGACTTCATTTGAAGGACTGATTGCTGAGACAGGAATCTCTGATGAAATACCACTGTGGGAGTGAAAATAAGTTTATTACAGGAAATACGCATTCCTCTTAGTATCCAATTTCATTTTAAGTCTTCAAAGCCAATTTGGAGTTACTGGCAGTCCGCCTCCATCATCAGCAAGCATCCCCCCAGGCTGACTTTGAGGATTTTTGGCACATCTGATGCATGAGAAGATTTAGATATGATCTTTATTGTAGAACTGACTCATGGGTACATTCTCATGAGTAAAAATTACAGCATAAAATGGATATTGTGAGAGTTTTCTGAAAGACTTGGTTTAGCAAAACAGCTCAGGTAAATGGGAGGCATTTTTTTAAAAAACATGGAATCATTTCTTCCCTTTCACAGCGAATCCACTGATGCCCCCAATAGAATACATACTGAGAGGGCCATGTATTATTTTTGTGGCTGTCAGGGTTCATTTTATAAATCTGCTATACACAGTTTTCTTAGGTTTAGGAAACTGAATTCAAATGCTCCCTTGCCGGAGGATCTTTAATCCCACTTAATATGTCAGCTGTGCTAGCAGAAAACTAGACCACCCATGTTTGTATACTCAGAAGAGAAAACCAATCGTGTCTTCATTATTCAAACCTTCTGCCCATAGACAAAAGGGAGAAACAAGAAACAAATCACAATGACACTCAGATCTTTCCTATTTTATTTTGACAGGGTTTTGTTTCTGCTATGCTGCTTCTCTTCCGTCTCCCGCCCCCCGACATGCCAGCTATTGCCTCCTGTTTCTCTTTATGGTAATTGAAGCTGGGCCTAAAAGACCTCAGAGGCTTGTATCTTCTCTTCACATGAGTGACGCTTCAGTGATAAACTTGAACTTAAACTTACTGAGGCGTAACTGAGGGTTCATTTGATAGCTAGTGGTTTTCAGCAGCACTGCAGGGCTTTGGGGGCTCAACGTGAGCGAGATTGTTAATGTCCTGTGAGGGAAAACAATAACACATTTCATTAATGCGTTCATGTGTGAAGCATCCATTAGTGCACTGGAGGTATTAATGACGTTATGCTTTAAAATGACATGTGGGGCATGACAGGAATTGCAAGGTCTGATGAGAACAGATGACAAGATAAGCAAATATTTGAATGGCTTCATTTGCCTGCCGGTCAAAAGATGGGCAGAGTGGAAGTGAGCAAGTGAAAAACCTGGAATGGATTCATTCGCTCTGTGAACAGTTTGAATTACAGAAAGTCTGAAGGAAAACAGACAAGACTGATTACATGAAAAATTCATACGAAGTAACTATGAGTGTTTTTAAAAATCTTAAATGACAAAAAGGGATGTGTTAGGAGAAATATTAAGATGATGAAGTGCCAGTGACATCCACACACTTTCACTGCATTGTAAGGACTTAATTAACTAGAAACATAGGCCACCTCTTTATAATAAACATTAGTTACTCAGTGTGTTTTTGTAAGTGATACTAAGAACGAAGTTGGGGCTTCCACTGTGTCTCTTTTGTTGGTTTTTAGTGAAATTTAGGATTGGAAAGTGGACGACTTTCTGTTGGGCCATTTAATCTACTAATATAATAAAGTTTGTGTAATTTATGAAAATACTGTCACACAGAATGATAAAAGAATAGTATTAGCAGTTATCCTTAGGTTAACAAAGAAAAAAGTGGCACAAGCTTGCCGAGGGAGACTTAATTACTGTTTTGTACTAGATAGATCAGCAATTTGTGGCCCTTTAGAGATTGTTTGACTGCAGCTTTCACCGTTGGCTATGGTGACCAGGGATGATGGGAGCTACAGTTCAACAACATCAGCAGACAGGTTCACCAAAAGGTCAGCAGACAGCACTGAACTGTTTGTTGATGGGAGGCTTGGGTTAATATTATTCCTTCTCCAAACCTTGATTCTTGCCCTCTTTCTTTTGCTTTGTCAGGCCTGTCTGCTTGGTTTTTCATGATAAATTAGCAGATAAGTCTGCTTGGAACATGGCTGGGTTCTTGTACAAGACTGAGGAAGAAAAAGAATGTGACAGCTGCACAAGCCAGTCTTTGGATGACAGTACTGCACATCTCAATGCCATCAAGAATAATTTAACATGAGTGATCTGACATGCTTGGCAGAGTCCCCGAGAAGGAAAGGAGGAGGGAAAGAAGGGAGTAGGGCTCCTGTTTTGCTGATCAGAAAGTCCTTCTACATCTACATTTTTTTCTCCTGTTTATTACCAGAGTTGAATCCTCTGGTTGGGTAACATGCTGTGGCCTACATTAGCAGATGCTGTCTAAATGCTGACAGAAAAACAAAGGAAGGAACCTCTCCTTCCATTATTCTTTCAAGAGCTTTGAATGACTTTCACAGTCTTGAAATAGTCACAATCTACTCACACCCCAAGCAAGGGCTGGCAGTACACTCACACCACCCCCTTATTTTTCTCTTCGTGCTTCTTTATGTCAAAGTCAGATTAAAAATAGACTGGCTGCCAAATCAATCCTCCCCCTCCTCCTCCTCCTTAGTTCTGCCTGGCATCCTGTTAGTCAGTTACAATGTTTTAAATTAGCCTTACAACGTCATAATGCTCCCAAAGCCCACCTTAGAACCCAGTCAGACATCTTGAGGGAGAAGGTGGGAACCTTTTTTCATATGTGGTGGACTTGTCAAAATGCAAAGAAATTTTGGAAAGGAATTCATGATGTAATTCAAAAAGTTTGTAAAGTGAATTTTGAATTGGCATCGGAATTTTATTTGTTGCATATATTGGGTCAGAATCGAGAGATTAGAAGACATCAAAAGATAATATTGTATTTGATTATGGTGGCATGGTTGACATATGCTCAGCATTGGAAAGAAAAAATAGAAATTAGTTTAGAAGAATGGAAACTAAAAGTGTTGGATATGGTTGAGACTGAAAAATTAGCATATTCTCTAAAAAACAAATCTGTTCAGAACTTTGAAAGAGAATGGAAAGGGGTAATGGATTGGTTAAAAATATAAATACATGTGATGATTAGGTAAAAATGTATTTGTGTAAAAATGGAAGATTCATAATGGAAAAGATAGCAACGACTGAACTGAGGAAGAATAATATAGAGAAGTGTGTTTGTGGGGGGAAGGACATACCAAACATGATGATGTATATCTCTTTTTTTGTGTGTGTTGCACAAAATTAATAATTTTTTTTTATATAAAAAAAAAGGGAAGCCAGTCAGATATCCTGAGGAATGGGGTTCTGTGGAACTTGAGAACAGGGTGCTGAAGGCTGACATTACCAGCTCCCTCCCACCAGCGAGTGACAGCGTAAGGAGCAGGATGGTATGGCTGACTCTCTTTAAAAGTAAGTTTCAGGGATTAAATCAAGAGATGGAGCATAGCTACAAGGTTGTAGCCCTGCAGGTGATACTGATATCAGTCTTTGGCCATTTCCTCCCAGAGCGAGGAAATCGCCCCGTACCGCTACTTACCGGACTTCTTGGCTCCCCGGTCCAGTTCACACTGCTCTGGAGCAGTGCGTGCTCGTCATTCCGCACTGCTCTGGGGACGGAAATGATGGCTTCCGGTTGGTCGAGGGTCTCAACCAACCGCTGAAGCTCGCCAGCCTAAAGCCCACCCCCAGCAGATCGCAGGCTCGCACTGCACCGGAGAGCGGGAATGGAATGGCACACTCCATGCTTTTGAAAGACCTGTTTTTAGTGGTCTTTCAAAAGCATGCTTGAAGACCACTTGAGGTTGTTCTGGAGTGGGCTGAGGTGCGGATCGACATTAAGTAGGTCCAACCCAGTCCACTCCCAGGTGCAGACGTCCTCCCTGGAGGATGCTCTGCACCGTTTCTATTAGCCTGTGCGGAAATGGGCCTTTTTCTTCTAATATTGGCACTCAAGGTGGGTTACAAAATGTTCAAACCAGAATAGATTTAAAAACAAAACAAAAAACAAAACAAAACAAAACAAAACTAAGTACATTCCTGCGATCAGCCATAAACAAAGCTTGGAAAAGTTACTTTTTAAAAAACTGCATCTCCAGGAATTCCTGCAACCAACAGCATTCACCAGGCTGAGGGTTGGGATAGTCCAAATCAAAAATATTTCCAAGCTCTGTTCCTTTAGAATATGTATTAGAATATATCTTGGCTCCAAATATGGAGAAAAAGGTACAGCATGGCAGGAGGAGGATTCAGGCTTTTCAACCTCTGTAGGCATATCCAAAGCCCTTTTCATTCTGACCCTGAAGAGTAGAAAGGGAAGCAGGCCAAAGGACTGCTCAATAAAGGCTATGAAGCCAAAGAATCCAGAGCTCTTCTGGACCCAGATATGCTGCCAGATTGGCCAGGAAAACACATCAAGCCAGGAGGTGGCATAGAATCATTCCTTCCAATTGGTTTCAGAGGGAAGAAGTTTGTTAAAAGATTGCCCCCCTAAAAAAAAACACCACTCCATCTTCTAAAATTCTTGCATGCAGAAACAAAGGCCATTTCTGTGCTAGACTGTTATAGTGCTATTATTCCACTTTCAATATCCTATGGAATCCTGGAGTTTGCAGTTTAGGGAGGGGCCTTAGGTTTACAAGATCATCATGCTCCCGAAGCCCACCTTAGAAGCCAGTCGGACCTCCTGAGGAGTACAAACCCCAGGATTCCATAAACTGCAAACCCCAGGATTCCATACGATGTTGAAAGTGGAATAATAGCACTATAACAGTCTAGTGCAGAAATGGCCAAAGAATTTGAAGAGTTTTCTCACTGCTTTGTGAGAAGCACAACATCTTTAAATGACTTTTTCAGTTTGGGATTTTTTTGATCTCTCCACCCCCCTCAGTTTTCTACACAAAAGCAGTTTTTATGGCAAATAAATGGGTATTGTGCAAAATATACTGTTTTCTGGACAAAGCCCTGTCTCTATACCCTGTCAGTAAGATACCATTTTTCAAATTATTTTTAAAGCACTTTAATGTTTTCTGCATATTTGATGTATACATTTAAATAAGGAGTAAATTGCTGCATTAAAAAGACTGCAAAAGGTAAAGTAATCACAGTGACACTGTTAACACATTTCTTCCCCATCCTAAAACAATCACTCAGTGTAGTAATAAATACATTCCTCATCCCTTAATTCACAGCATTCTTTCACTACGTGTGTGTGTGTGTGTGTGTGTGTGTGTGTGTGTGTGTGTGGCAGGGGGAGAGAATGAACAAAACGAGGATTTAATGAGATGAAGATAGCTATAGAATTAGTATTTCTTTCCCCGGGAAGAGTGTGAGAAAGCATGTAAACTCTTGCATTAGCACCCATAAGTACCTCATTAATTTTAAATTAATATTTATTATAATACCTGTTGTATTAAAGATTACTCACAACTGCAACATAAACTAATAGAGCTAAGGACTGTGATAAATAATTTTCATATTAAGCCCTTATTATAATAGGTATTAATTGATACTATTTTGTGCCAACAACAATAATGTGCAATCTTTAGATAAATGAAGAGATCAAAATAAAGCCAGATAGTATACTTTGGTTTTCCCATGTTCACATAGATAAACAAGTAAATTAAAAATATAATCACTACTCAGGAGACCATGTAGTAAATGAAAAAGAAGGGAAAATGTGATTCAGTACTGATTGTTTATTGTTATCTGTTATTATACTCCTGCTTTCTCACCATGAGTTCTAGATTATCTGATTTGTCTTGTAGTTTCTGATTTACCTTGTAGTAGCATCAGGTAATTGCTAGTGATCAGATAAATGCTAATGGCTGAGGCAGTTCTTTAGTTAATTTCCTGCTCAAATCTAAATAAATAAGCAATACATGCAGGAGCTTCTGTTGACATAAAAATACAAGTATAGTGACCTTTTACAGATGGTGCTGTATCCTCACGGTGTTGTATCCCTGGGCTTCCCAAATTGGAATCTTGCTACATGCTATGATCTAAAAGCACTCTCACCTTTGACAATTAGCCATTCAAGAACTGATGGGATCTGTAGGCTAAACAGTCTAAAGGGATTTGAATTTTGGAAGCAGGATTAAATCAATTGCTGTCTAAACAGAGATTACCTCACCTTCACAATATTCTCTTCCAAATCCATCCCTTTTCAAAAAGCATGTGATACCTTGCTGTTTTTAGAGAATTTATTCCAGAGAAATCCCATTCCATTACATATACACCCTTAGTTATTTTGTGTTCCATGGTATAGCCCATGGTGGGCAAATGCTTCCTCTGCTCATTTTTTTTGCCTCAGTCTTTATTTGCTTTATTTGGCATTCTCTCCCTGTATTTTTGTGATAAAACAAGGTGGAGGAGCACACACCTTGTTCTAAAGGAAAATCATACTCTACAACACATCCTAGATGTGTGAGTATCCTTTATAAGAAGACATATGCCTGCTGTGCTTAATGATCTAATCTGAAGTGTGTTTTTTAAAAAAATTCTGGTGTTACTGCACTGATGAATTTTGTGCAGGTGCAACAGTGGGAGTGCAGTACAGCCCCCAGAATGTTCAGAGGAAAGGGGTTGAAACTGGCCCATTGACATGACCTCCCATTGGTACAGTCATGCTATCACAATGCCGTACATGTCCCATTTAACTCAAACAGCCTTGCCTTTGAGCAGACATAGGTCACCCGGTGAGATGCTGAAATTCAGATGGTTGTGATTACTCTGCATTTTGTTTTAATCATGTTTCAAACTCTGCAGAGAAAACCGGTAGAATAAGGTAGAGAATGCCTAGTCCTCCAGACTTTACTGGATGACAATTCCTATCAGCCCTAGCCAGTGTAACCAAAGGGGAAGGTTGGTAGGTATCGGAGGCTGAAAACATTGGGAGAGCCAATCTCTACTCCTGTGGCAGAAGACGCTAAGATCACCAACAGTGTGTTACCACCGTGCTCTGGCCTGGTCTTTGGTGAACCAAAGATATCATTTTGATATCATAATTCAGCCCTACTCTGCCACCAGCCAAGTGTTTGTGAGGCCCGCCGAACAAGGGCAAAGCTAGGCATGGCTATTACTTGTTGTTCCCACCAAACCAAGCCAGATATTGCCAGATCTGCTTTAGGGGACCTCCTGAAACAAACACCTTCATTACAAATGCATGCTACCACAAAGAGATCCTTTGCCCGGAGAGGACACCGGTACAGCCATACTATTGTCAATTTGGACTCTAACTCAATCATGCAAATTCTGACCTTTCGGAGGCTTTGTCTCCAACCCAAAACTTATTGTTTTCACTCGAGACCAGACTAGCCTGCGGTTGTTCTTTCCCCTATAAAAATCCCCCGCTTGAGAGCTCTTTGGAACTCTCGCCGGATCGCTTGGATTTCATTCTGCCTTGCTGCCACTCGGTTCAGCAGATTCCCCTTGGCCGCCACGCCGGGTCTCTTCTTCTTCATTTGGCTTCCCCAGGACTGCAGGACAGGTGGCGTATCACCCGTTCCCCTTGAAACTCTATTTCCTTTTCTAGTTAGGAGTGTGTTTGTGCTTTTCTTTAATCACTGTTTAATAAATCTAATTGTTATTTGAACCATTTGCCTCCTCACTGACCTGACGCTGTAGACATAGGGTAAAAGATCCTGCTGCGTTACCCTGCCTTTCGTTAGCCAAGAGAGTGCTCCAGCTAATTTTTCCCATCTTGCTAGGTTTGTTTGGTTATTTGGGCGCCCCTCCCGGGACCCCCAATTCACAGGGTAACAAGTGCTTACATAAAACAAAGACAACTGAACTTTATTAGAAATCTAAGACTAATTAATAAATTTAGTCTTTGCCCTTGTACCACAAGTCTTGGAAATGCACCAAATACAAATGCTTCAGATGAACTAAATATTGGCTGGCATTCTGTTACACTTACAGCCTTGTGACTGCTTCCTATTCACATTTACGATTGTGGTATCATTGCCACTACTGTAAATGCCCCCTCAAACCCACTTTAATATCCAGCCAACTACACTGAAGGGCAGAGTTCTGCAAACCTCATGAGCAGGGTGTTGAAGGATGAGGTGTCTAGCTTTCTCCCACCAGTGAGTGGTGGTGTGACATGAGAAGCAGTAACCTCTGTGGGGCCCGGTTGCAGTTCCTCAGTACATTGCTGCTTATTGACAGGAGGGAGCTGGATGAGTCATCTCTGAGTACCCCATTTTCCAGGGCCACAGAACTCCATCCCTTGGTGGAGCAGGCTGGTTTTTGAGGTGGGTTCTAGGAGTGAGAACAGGACACAGATTTTACCCATGACATCGTGGCTACATGTTTGATGTAGCTCTTGACCACTATTTAAAAATAAATTCTGTGTGTCTTGGTTGTCAATTTTTCTTTTTGAAAATAAACATGGTTTTTATAAAGAGGTGAACTTATGCGGTGTCTACACAGATTGTTTGATTCTATATACCTATCATCCATTTATAAACAGTCTTCTAAAAGTGGTAGTGATGCAGACCATTATATGCTGTTGATTGTCAACGTACATGTTGAAGATGTAAAGCTAAGAAGAAAAACAGACTCTTGTATCAATTATCCAAGAGCCAAGAAGGAGCACCTGAAATGTTTTGACCTTTCTCAGTAGGAAATTGCTAAGGGTAAATGGCAAACAGCCCTAAGCAAAGCATGACCTTCATGTAACAAACAAACAATGAGTCTTTCATCATATGGATGTGCCTTTAAGCAGAGATATCAAAACTACGATTTTATGTCTGGACTCCTGTTATCTTTGATTTGCTTTCTACCAATATTTCCCCCATAAGATTTCCAAATGGATTTGTTACCCTGTGACTTGGGGGTCCTGAGAGGGGCGCCCAAATGACCAAACAAACACAACAAAATGGGGAAATTAGCTGGAGCACTCTCTTGGCTAATGAGAGGCAGGGTAACTTAGCGGGGATCTTTTACCCTGTGTCTACAGCATCAGGTCAGTGAGCAGTCAGACAGTTCAGACTAACAACAATATTTATTAAACAATTATTAAGAAAAACACAGCCTCACTACTAAATAAGAAATGGAAAAGAGAGTTTTGGGGAATGGGTGATACGCCACCTTTCTTGTAGTCCTGAAGAAAGCCAGTTGGAGAGAAGGAAGCCCGGCGTGGTGGCCGAGGGGAGCTCGCAAAAGAAGCAGCAGCAAGGTGGAATGGAAGTCCAGTGAAGTCTGAGCATTCCAGCAAGAGATCTGAAGAGCTCTCAGAACTGAGGATTTTTATGGGGGAAGGAATGACCGTGGGCTAGTCTGGTCTCGGGCGAAAACAATGAGTTTTGGGCTGGAGACAATATCTCCGAAAGGTCAGAATTTACATGATTGAGTTACAGTCCGAATTGACAATAGTATGGCCAGTATGCAAATGTGGCTAGCTCGGCAGCTAAGCACCCAACTCACCAGGATGCCCTCTCAGGGCAGAGGTCTCTTTGTGTTAGTATGCATACCTTGATGAGGGTGTTTGTTTCGGGAGGTCTCCTAAAGCAGATCTGGCAGTATCTGGCTTGCTTTGGTGTAAACAGCAGCAACTAATAGCCATGCCTAGCTTCGCGCTTGTTCGGTAGCCTCACAAACACTTGACTGGTGGCAGAGCAGGGCCGAATTATGATATCAAAATGATATCTAAGGTTACCAGAGGCCAGGCCAGTTCACAGAGGTAACAGATTGTTATCTAGACCCGTTTCAGAGAAATGTAGCACCATGATGAGAACCCTGATGCTACATTAGTCATAACTGGTCCTCAAAATTGAGGGATAAAGTTTAAAGCAGGACGGCCAATTTTTATTTATTGCATTTATTGAGTAAACAGCTTGAGATTAAGGCAAAATAAAATTACTTCTCAAAATCCTCATATGCTCAATTCTAAATTGAATATCAGCAAATTATCTATTTCTGTATCTGTATCAGCAAATTATCTGTATATGGTATCTGTATCTGAAATTCATTTGTATTTATGTTGCACTTCAGTATTATTATTATTTCATGTTAGTTTAATTTATTTATACTTTCTTTTATTGTGGGATTTCAGGGCAGCATGCAGATAAGACCATTGGTACAGTAAAACATTTCCAGATTAAAACAATAAAGTAACTTAAACAACATAAAAACGTATTCCTCATGAAAACAAGTTAAAACTACTTAAAAGGCTACAAGAATTAAAAAACACAGCTGGTATTCAGTATTGCAGTTATGAATTTGTAACCTAGAGCTACAGGTCCTTACTGATCTGTATTCAATAAGACTGAGCACGCTCACTGTAAACCTGCATAAACATATGTATGCATTTATTATATTTATATGCCATCCCACCCCACCTACAGAGCCAGCCAGTGGATTAGTGAAGGAGGTCTGTTTGGTTGGTGATTGAGGCACAAGGAGGATGACATTTCCAACTCCTTCTGGCCAGCAAGCAAGACTGCAACTGTCAGAAACAGGACCCGTGTTGCAATTGCTTGACATACAACCTTTTCGCACAGCATTTCCAATGCGAAAGGGCCCCTTGAGCATCGCGCACATGTGAGGAGGGGTCCACACGATGCACTCACATTTGCGTGACGCTCAAGGGCCTGACGCGGACCGCGCATGCATTTTTTCATTTTCGGCTTGAAGCTGAAAATGCTGTGTGGTCACGCATCACTCCAGGGCCCTGCACGCACTTACCTTGCATGCGGAGCCTTGGGAGCAGGGCCGGTCGCGCTTCCTGTCCAGTGCAGGCTGGGAAAGATCCCAGGCTGCACTGCAAAAGGAAGAGGCGGGGCTCTTGTGTGAGCAGGAATCTCGTGCAGAGCTGAACAGGCAGGGAAGTGAGAGCCTTCCTCCGGAGGCTGCTCGCGCAAGCCCCGCACCCCAGCACCGTGAAAGGGTAAGGTGTGAAGTCTTGCTTACTAGTGGAAGAGCTACATTAATATCAATATCATTGCACCAAAAATGACATTAGTACTAAGTGGTACATGATGACGAGATTACATAATATTTTCTCTAGTTAAAACTGTGGATCTATTATACTTTATCTTAGATCCATGTATTTTTTAACCATTCCACATTATAAGATCCTTTACAACATTTATTAAGCCAATCTGATTTTCATTGTCCTGTGTTGTTTTAAAAATGTCACTTCCAACATCACTTGTAACCACCCCATCTATGGACTTCATCCTCTCCAGCCTCTCAGATTCATAATTTCAGATTTCTTCTCACTGGGTATTTTAAAGCAATTGTCCTGAAAAGCCACCCCTCTTTTTAACAGCTTCCTCTTACCCCCTTCAATTGAACAGATTAAGTCACTTTGGTTTCATTCAGCCATCAAAGTAATTGGACTACAAATCAGTTTCAGATTTCTAGTCTAGTAATGGTAATGATATTTAAACATGTAAATGGCTTGGGTCCTCAATACCTGAAGGAGTGGTTCTCCTTGAGGACCGTAGCTGAGACCTTCTTTGGTCATCAATGAGGACTATACGGTGCAAGATGATGTGGCTCAGGGCCTTATCATCTGTTACACTCCGTTATGGAGTGCTCTCCCCTTGGAGTTCTGACTGACACCAATGTTTGTTCCGTTCAAGCACTATGTGTCAAGACACAGTTTTTTATGAAAGATTTTGGAGCTTAATTTACTTGAATTGTACATGTACATACACCAGAATCCTAGATTAGCTACTTAAGGCCTTTCTGCACTATACTGTTATAGTGCTATCATTCCACTTTCAACATCCTGTGGAATCCTGGGGCTTGCAGTTTAGGGAGGAGCACTTAGAATTCTCAGCCAGAGAGCTCTTTGGCCTCAGTAAACTACAAACCCTAGAGTTCCACAGGATGTTCAAAGTGGAATAATAGCGCTATAAAAGTCTAGTGCAGAAATGGCCCAAGTCATCTTTCAGGTTAGTCCCACAGAGAATAGCCTAATCGGAAAGGTACCACCATATGAACTATTGTGTCTATAGGATTCCTGCCCAGGAAAGACAAAGCTAGCACATCAGTTGAACCTGGTGCCAGGCATGCTGAGCCTTGGATTCCATTCGGGTCTCCAGTAAAAGAGATTAATTTAGGAATATTCCTAAGATACAGACTTACTCCTTCAAGGGAAAGGCCACCCCATCAAGAGCAGGCAGATTACCCAGTTCCTAGACTTGAGAACCAACAATCCATAGAACCTCCATCTGATCCAGCTTCAGTTTCTGCTTCTTGGCCTCCAACCACCTATTATAGAATCCTGGCAGTTCCCTAGCATCTGTCCAGTCCCAACCAATGATCTTTGAGTATTAGATATATGTAGCACTTTTAACAATATGTTGGATTCCAACTCACACTAATAATTTTTTAAATTAGTGAGATTCATTAGTCATTATTAACTTTAGTCCTATTGATGTCAGTGGTTCTGCTTTAAGTATGATTGAGGGTGGATCCAAATCTATGTAAACTATAAATACATGATGAATCATTTGCCAGTTATTAGTCAATCGATTACATTTAAATACATGTGCATATTACCAACACACCATTATATTTTGCTTTCTGGGACACTGGAAGGTAAGATATATTACAAATTATATAAGGAAAATCTACTACTCCTTTGCCAATATTTTGATTTTCTATTATCATAATGCACCATTATACCAATATCAAAATAGCCTCAAAAAGCAACAAGCGCACCTCTAAATGTTTGTCCTATTAGTTAAATTTTTCCTTCAAGATTATAACTGGCCCCACTGATGAATAATGCTTTAGATTATTAATCTATTCCTTAAAGCAAAAGTTTGCAACTCTAGTTCAGAGGTGGGCAGACTGAGAGCTTGAAATGAGTTACAAGTAATGTAGTTAACTGTGAATCGTTATCTTTAAAGTTACAAATGTATTCTGAAGTCACATTTCAAAAATAATGTAATAAGTGAGATAGAAGATACCTTCAGAATTTACTTTGTAAGGACATCTAAAGTCTTTTCAGAGGATTTGGCAGTATTTTTTCATGCCATTTCTCTCATATATCCGTTCCCCAAGTAACAAAGGGTAATGAATATGTACTGAGCAGTGCAACAGATAACTTTATGACTTGTTTCTTCACCATTGTACAGTCAGCCCTCCACATTTGCGGGTCTGACTTTAGCGGATTTGATTATTTACATTCTGAGATTTGACAAAAAGCCAAAACGAAACAAAAGCAATTGACAGCTAGTTTTAAGCATGTATTTCTTTTTTAAAAAATTGGCTGAGATTCTGCACAGGACATGTAGCTACCTCATATTAGCTACGTTTTGTTGTTGTTGTTGTGTGTCTTCAAGGCAAATCTACCAAGGGAAGTTCTTGGCAAAAGTTGTTCAGAGATGGCTTGTCTTTGCCCTCCTCTGAGGCTGAGAGAGTGTGACTTGCCCAAGGTCACCCAAAGGGTTCCATGGCCGAGAAGGGATTTGAACTCTGGTCTCCAGAGACCCTGGTCCAATGCTCAAACCATTATCTCACCTTGGCTCTCATAGCTACATTGCATCCACCCAAAACTCACCTTAAAAGCCAGGCATCCAGAGATAGTGAAGGAGTTTTGTGGTGCTGGCAAGTAGGACAGGGAAGGATGATGCATCCAACCTCTTTCTGCCAGTGAGCTGTGGTGTAAGAAGCAGAATCAGGAACTTCTGGGATCCTGTTGCGACTCCTCATCATACCACAGCTTGCTGGTGGGAAATGGCTTTGTCAACACCACAGAACTCCTTTACTCAGTATGGCTGCTTGGCTTCAAAGGTGGGTTTTAGGAGCATTTGCATTCATGGCGATGGTTCCACAATTGTAAATGTGGATACAAAGTTGTAAGTTAAGTTTACAGCAGCACAACTGTCTAACAAGATGTCAGCCACTCTTTTAAAATTTTCATTTATTGTTGAGCAAGAAATTTTCAAAGAATGTTATTTGTAGCTAGCTTGTCATGAAAACAAGCATGAATAACAACAGAAATTGAAGGCTTTTTTGTTCCTTCCTATTGTTTAATGTTCTTCAAATTCGAAGTTCTCTTTTCTTCCCCTTTCTATGAGATTTTCTGTCTTCTCCATCCTCTCTCAAGACTCAGTCTCTTAAACACAATCCTCTCTTAAACCATTTTTACCTTACTGAATCTGTGGGTCCGTCATTATTAATTCACTAAATAGATTTGTACCCGCTCTTTCTTCCAAGGATCTCAAAGCAGTGTACACGGTCCTAAGCCCAATTGTCAGTCCAAAGTGGAGTAGACTCAATGAGTCAATATTAAAAATACATTTGCTATTCATTACTCAGAGAAGAAAGGAAGAATACAGGTAGACCTAAGCCTTCTCTGAAAGTCTTTGAACTTTGGAAACTATTAATCTGAAATGTATTTTCTGCACAGAAAATTGTTTACCAAAGTCTATATTTGCTTGACACATGAACATAGCCATAGCCATTTGATATTTCCTCTTTCTAAACCCTCAGAATTTCCTTCATTCTTTGGGGGCAAGTTAAACAGTTTCTGCTCAAGCCTTGCTAAGCACTGGAAAGATCTGAGAATTTATATGTCACAACCAGGATCCAAAGAGCTGTGTTCAACTAGTTCTATGTTCCCAAGGGAGCTTTAGATCTGAGTGCTGAAAATACCATCTCCCTGTGGGACTTCTTCTGAAACAGAGGGAAACAGAACTAAGAAAGATGTTTTGAGATATCACATGGTGGTTGAAAGGGGAAAAAAAACATTAAAAATTTAACTGGGCAGATCCTAGGTCACAGTTTAAGAAAGTAACTTTTTGAGACTATAACTCTCAAAATCCCTTTCCTTTTGCTGGCAAGCAAAGACCTTTTTCTTTAAGTAGGCTTTTGATGTATAAACAGGGATGTTGTATCTATCTTTTAAAACATTTGTATGTATTTTAAATGATTGTGCACTGTTTTATGTTGTGATTTTAATTGTTTTTAAAATTTCATTGTCTAGGGTTCTCAAAGCCACCTTGGGTCCCACTCTGGGAGAAATAAAATAACATAAAATAAAATAAACAATCCCCATAAGCTATACTGTCTGGTGGAATACTGGAAGCTGTAGCTGCAAAAGTAATTTTTCCATGCTGTGGTACAAGTCATCCTGGAAGTAGCTCTTCAGGTCTTGGTCTGGTTTTCCACCACTATAGATATTAGTTAACAAAAGGCTGTTTCCCCCCCTCCTTTTCTCCCACAACCCTAAATCAATGCAACTTTAAAATGCTTTGCCTGAGTTCTGAGTTAAAGAGACATTTTGATATGAAGCCTATACGCAGGAAAGAAAGCACTGCTTCTTTCGGTAGTTTGGTAGTTTGTTCAAATTGTCTTTGGTAACAATGTGTGTCTTCCATCTATTTTAATTCCCCCTCCTCCCCACAGTTATAATTTGTAACTACATATATGGGTAAATCCATCCACCCTGGCAGAGTGTCTGCTTGAGGCAATGAGATTAGCAAAAGCATCTGAAATGCAAGCCAGGGATTGACTACCGCCAGCCCTTAATAATGGCAAGTTGCTTAGATTTGATTAGTTGTGCAAAGAGAACCAATGGGAGGTGTTCAATGAAAAGAGGGAAAAGGTCAGATCAGGAGCAAGAAAATAATTACTTGCTAATTGAGAACACTCAATAATTGGTAATAAGCTTCCCAACATTAATATGAATTAGCAAGACAGTGCTATATGTTTTTTTAAAGTTTTTCTTCATCTTCTTAGTTCTTTCCAGCAATTAAATGATAGTTCTGTTGATTTTTTTTTCTTTGATTCCTATTTAGAGAGAAGGCAGCAATCCAAGTGCACCAGCCTTGTCGACAGTGCCATGGTATTTCGTGCTGAAAAACATTCTAATAAATCAACTGAGGCATGGCATATTTCATTTGGATCCTAATTGCAGTTCTCTCTCATTATTGATATTAATGACCCGGTGGTTCTAACAGTTAAGTGATGAACTGAGCAGAAAGCATGGTCCATAAGCTTTCCTGCTTTTTAAAAAATAGATTCAAATGTGAATTAGAATATGCATGCAAATTTGGTGTCTAAAAGAAATGGTTGCCTTTCAGCACTATTGAGTTAGCTCGTTTTATTGGAAATCAAAGTAACATTAACAAGGCAGTGTGTCTCAGCCACAACGTTTAATGGTGCCTCATCCTCCCCAACTGTGCTAGGTGTCACTAAAGGAGCTATTAGTGTGCTCTACAGTGTAGCAAGGAGAGCATTTCCAAATCTCCCAGGCTTCTGTAATTATCTGTTATGCCATTATTAATTTGCAGTATAAGCCTGTGCATTTCTACTCAGAAGCAACTACTGTGGAATTTAATAAGACTTCCTCCCCAAGTAAATGTGTGTGGGATTGAAGCCTCTGTGGTATTATCTGAAGGCAATCCTCTCTTGAATATACAACAAATAATTTTTTTTTAGGATATATCTAAGTGTACTGCTGCCAAAATATGTTGCCAGTGCTACAGTAAAAAGCAATGAGGGCTGCTAATACAGTGGCAACAATCTTGGTCAATTCTAAATTTGAAACTTGCATTACTTTCATGGTTAAGTAGGACAATGGAAGTAACATGAAGGAGCAATTTCCTAATTTACTTGAAGCTTCAGGTATGCATTTCTACCTGTTTATTCTCATTAGCAGTGTTCCTGACCTTGCAGTATGATCATGTGTTACAATCATAGGCCATTTTGTTACTCTGATTTCTAGGATACCTTGGGGGACACCTCAATGTGCTCCACGTGATGAGGAATGGAAACTAGCCAGAGCACGAGCAATAGCAATGCAAGAGGTAGGGTAACCTAGTGGGATCTTTTATCCAGTTTTTACAGGGTCAGGCCAAGCCAAAAACCAAATAAGAATGTCCAATAAATGATTTTATTGAATAAAAGTCTCACGCACCAACACACTCACACACACACGCACCCAAGAACTATTAAGAAACAAAAGAGAGGAAATTGGATAGGGGAGTATTGAAGGGGTACAGCTGGGGTGATACTGCACCTTTTTCTGAAGTCCTGGGTCCAAGAAGGCAGCGGAAAAGTGGGGCTCAGCATGGAGAGGGCTGAGGGGATCACTCAATGGACAGAGCGACGGTCTGCTGGGGTAATCGGGAGTGATCCAAAGAACCATTCAAAAACTGGGACTATTTGTAGGGGAAAAAGTACCTGGAGGACTAATCTTTTTCCGTGGAGAACAATGGGTGTTGGAGCGATAACAAAGCTCCACCATGGCAATTTCCTTTGTGTGATGGGATTGCAAGGTGTTACCAAAGTCTCAGGATCTTTGGCTGTGTTAGTTTGTGGTGTGACTTCATGTAAATGGTCCTCGCCTGATGGAATATTTGCTCAACTTGGGGCAAACACACTAATCCCCTCAAGTTGGCGTCTTGGGGCTGAGGACTCTTTGTTTATTGTGGGTTTACACATCTTGAGGTCTCCTGGGGCTATGTGACTGGGGATTTTACTAGCTTGACCTGGTTTTTGATCTTTGACCATTGCTGCCTACGTGCCCATCCAGATGACCTCTCAGGCACATTGAATTATATTTTAATATCAAAATTGTAGACCCTGGGATAGCGTTTTTCCAGTGAGATAACAATTTCCATACAAGACTGTTATAGTGTTATTATTCCACTTTCAACATCCTATGGAATCCTGGGGTTTGCAGTTTAGGGAGGGGCCTCAAAGCCCCCTCCCTAAACTCCAAACTCCAGGATTCTATAGGATTTTGAAAGAATAATAGTACTTTAACAGTCTAGTGCGGAAAGGGCCATAGACTCATAGAATTGGAAGAGACCACAATGGCCGTCAACTCCAACCCCCTGCCATGCAGGAACACACACTCAAAGCAGTAAATGGCTATCCGGCCTCTGTTTAAAAACCTCCAAAGAAAGTGACTTCACCACACTCTGAGGCAGCATATTCCACTGTTGAACAGCTCTTGCCTTCAGGAAGTTGTTTCTGATGTTTAGATAAGATCTCTTTTCCTGTAGTTTGAATCCATTGCTCTGTGTCCTAGTCTCTGGAGTAGCAGAAAACAAGCTTGCTCGATCTTCAACATGCTATCCCTACAAATATTTAAACATGACTATCATGTCACCTTGTTTTCATCAGGCTAAAAATACATAGCTCCCTAAATTGCTCCTCACAGGGCATGGTTTCCAGACCCTTCACCATTTGGTTGCCCTCCTCTGGACGTATTCCAGCCTGTCAAAAATCCTTCTTGAACTGCAGTGCCCAGAACTGGACACAGTTTTACAGGTGAGGTTTAACCAGAGCAGAATAGAGTGGTATTACTTCCCTTGATCTCAACACTATACTTCTATTGATGCTGTCTAGAATCACCTTGGCTTTTTTAGCTGCCACATCACACTACTGACTTATGTTCAGCTTGAGGTCTACTAAGACTCCTAGATCCCTTTTACATGTACTGTTTTCAAGCCAGGTGCCACCCATCCTATATCTGTGCATTTCATTCTTTTTCCCTAAATGTAGTACCCTATATTTCTCCCTGCTAAAATTAATTTTATTAGTTTCGGCCCAGCTCTCTAACCTGTCAAGGTCGTTGTGAAGTCTGATCCTGTCCTGTGCGGTATTAGCTATCCCTCCTAATTTGCTTGACATGCTTCTGTTTATAATGCTTCTGTGGTACTGTCCAGATGTGGACATTTCTAAAGCTGTTCCTCTGAACTGAATTTCCATGAACTGATTTCTTTCCCTCTGAACTGGCCTTGGCCATTTCCGCACTACAGTGTTATAGCGTGATTATTCCACTTTGAACAGGGAATAATCACACTATAAGACTGTAATGCGGAAATGGCCCTAGTCTTCGAAACATGGAGGAGTCTGCTTGAGTTGCACTAAGACAGCTCCTACTTCCCTTGGTGTGGATTAGTTGTCTCCCTGCTCTTTTAAGAGGAATGGGTTACATTGTCCCTTCCTTCACTCCATTCAGGCCTCCCCTGTCTTACCCAGCTCTTTCAACATTCATCCTCTGGGCAAATTTTGAGAAGGGCATGGGACATTGTGAGGAAAAAAGAATTTTAGAGGGATGGTGGAAGGAAATATGACCATCTTCAGTGAAGCATAATTGGTTTTCTTTTTCTTTTTATGGTACTTATTTCAGCCAATTGCAACTGATGTGTACCATAGCTTCAGTGCAATGTGCCATACTAGCACTTATTCTTACACTGAAATTGGTCCCAGAACATTTGTATTCCACAATATTCTATGCCGTATTGCTGGAATGTTCAGTGACCTATGCTATGCAAGGGAGGCTGCATTATCTCTTTGGTGCCTGCTGCTGTGCTCCAGGGTAGGCCTCAAACTGGTGCTTCTGGCCTATCATGAGAGTGTACATCCCAAAATTACCACTACCCTCCTGCCTTCAGTCTTCTATGTTATCTGAAAACTGGAAAAAGAAAACAGATTTGTCTATCAAACTGGAGATTGTGTTGAACTACAGACAAAGAAAGAAAGAAGACAGGTTTTCAAAAATATTTAGATCTGTGTTATTATCTAAAGTGTGTACAGATGATGTCCATGACGTCCTTTCCGCACGGGGTAAGTAGTACGGCGTGGTGTGACTCTGACGGAGGTCGTCGGCACCTTGGGGGCGTACTGGGCCAGACTACTTGTCGCAGTTCTGCACCTCAGTCTGCTCTGGAGTGACCTGAAGTGGTTGTGCAGCGTGCTTTTTAAAAACCTGTTTTTACAGGTTTTTCAAAAACATGGAGCGCGCCACTCCCTGCCACTCTGTTCCCGCGCTCCGGTGCAGATTTGCAGGTGCGCACCAGTGCATGCCTGCAGATCTGCCAGGGGCGGGCCTCCAGCTGGCGAGCTTCTCCGGTTGGTGGAGAGCCTCCGCCAGCCGGAAGCTGCCATTTTGGACACCAAAGCCACCATTTTGGACGCTGGAGGACTGCGGAACAGCGAGCTTGCGCTGCTCCACATGGGGACGGACTTACCCGGCTGCCGGTAAGCTTCGTTTCAGCACGTTTTCCCCGTTTCCCCCTCCACGTGCTGAAAGGGCCAATATGCCCAGTTTTTAGAGTTCTACCTGCTAGTATTTGTGCTAAGATTATGGACACATAGTTCATTTCTGCACAAGACTGTTATAGAGCTATCATTCCACTTTCAACATCCTGTGGAATTCTGGGGTTAGTAGTTTACTAAGGCCAATTCTCTGACTGAGAATTTCTCCCTAACCTGCACACCCCAGGATTCCACAGGGTGCTGAAAGTGGAATAATAGCAGTATAACAGTGTAGTGTGGAAATGGCTATGTATTGAATCCTAGCTCAGTACTTAAAGAAAGATTGGTATTTGTGTATAGAGCTAGCTGGAATTTAAAGCACTATATTGAGAAAGATTCTTTTAAAGATCTTGGGGTGATCTATTTCTATAAAGTTTCTTAGTCATGTTCTTCAGTTAATGTACTTCTGCCAAGGGGAAACTGAATGTACTAACCTATCTATTACTCTTTGCAATGACATTTGTGTTAATAGATAGAGGAAAGGCTTGTTTCCTTTTGTTTCTGGGCCAACCATATGATGTAATCCTTGACAATACCTTTAACACTTTCTACATATCCCTGGTCATTTTTGATAGGCAGTGAAGAACCCAAACTAACTATTTCTACCAGACTTGAGTAATGGAGCTCGCTCAGCTTTACTGCTTTTCTTGCACATTTTTTCCCTCTTAATTTATAGATCTAGTTACTGCAAAGTGCAAGAAATGTTAAATCCATATTGGAGCTACCTATTTCTCTGTTCTCTTGGGCTGTGCAATAAAACATCCACTGCCAGTTAAAGTATGAGCATGACATGTGCATTTGTGTCTTCATTTTTATGTCTCCCCAAATGACAGAAATATCTAGGGGGGGGGGACATTGTTCTTGGATACAGTTCTCCAAAGATGTGTCACAGGAACACAGATAAAGAGTATTTAAGGGATCAGAATGTTACTTTAGTTTGACTTTCTATTATTTATGATTAGCCTGTAGGCTATATTTCGGGGGAAGGAACTGGCAAACTACCTCTGAATATTCCTTGCCTAAGAAAACCCTACGAAATTCATGGAATTGCCATAAGTCAATAGATAATTTGAAGGTACACACACACACACACACACACACAGACCTAAACCATGCAGGGCAACTTCTGGCTCTTAAAATTATCAGCTTTTTTTTTCTTTGCATGCATTCTCTGATAAACAATCTAATCAGATTTGACAATCAGCATAATAAATGTTGTGCCTGCTGGTTGGCCTAATAAAGTTATCATCACAATATGTCCTTTTGGATTTTGAACTTTGTTTTGTGGGCAACACAGCTATTTATGTGTGTTTTAAATATAAGTAAACATGTGGTAATTTGTTTAAATATCACCACTAACTTTGACTGGACACTGCTGTTTGTATGTCCGGACAATCTACATATTTAGGTGGCCAGAGAAATTAGGAATTCAATATCTGTTGCACCACACTTTATCCTTTTTCCTGGAAAAAAACCTTTTACACCCATTGCTATAAATCTTACACTGTCTCTCTTACTGGAATGAAATATCAAGAACATTTCAAAAAAGGAAATACTTATAGAAAACCTGGATTCATTACTTAACACCATGAAACATAAATACACAATTTAAAGAGAAATGCAGGAGGAGTATACTAGTTATATAGCAAGAGCTTATTTTGTTTGCAGCTAAATTGGAAACTTGGACATTTTATACACACACACACAGGTGTGTGTGTGTATGTATATATATACATATGTGTGTGTGTATGTTTACATACTATTCAGTTCCCTTCAAAAGACAGTTCCTCCCACTTTAAAAAAAATTGAAAGCATACAGCATATTGGCAACCTCACACCCGTTTAGGTGAAATGTGGAAGACATAATCTTCTTATGTGGAGCAACTATGCTGGCAAACTGCATCCTATTCTCAGAAAAAGAATGGGAATATAATCAGAATTGACATTTTGGAACTGACCAGGACATAGCATAGAGAGGGGTTGGTTAAAAACTGTCTGTATCAACCTAATTGAGCAGAAGCGCAACATGTTAAGACAAAGGCACCCATTGGACAAAAGCAATTTGAAGCACTTCCACTCCTGTATAAGGATCTGTGGACTCAATGTCTATGGGACTAAGTCGTTCTAATGCATATTTCTCCAATACTCTTATTCCTAAGATTTTGTCAAGAAAACCATGGCAGCAATATTAGTTCCTGACTATATATATGCCTATATAAGACAGAGTTGCCTGTTAGGCTGCTGAATATTTCTCAGTCTTTAAAATGAAAACATTGACATTTTGACTTTTCTCATTCTGACAACTTTGTCAAACAGATCATGTAATTAATTTCAAAATAATGAAAGAAAGATTGCGGTCCGCATGGCATACATACAAGATGTGCCATATCAATTATTAGGAGCAGTAATAAAATAATTACATTAGGTGCCCTAAGAAGTAACCTGCAGGAAAAGTAAGAATATAAACTTTCATTCCTTTCAGTTATTGGAGAAAAAAAATACCCCACGTTATAACACTGTGATTGTCATGGAAGTTGAAAAATGATTTTTAGAAAGTTTAGAAAGTTAGTAACCAGTGTTGTGTAGTAGTTTGAGTGTTGGACTGTGACTCTGGTGGCCACGGTTTGATTCCCTGCTTGGTCTTGGAAACCCACTGGGTGACCTTGTGAACATCACACCCTCTCAGCCCCAGAAAACCCTGTGATACGTTTGCCTTATGGTCGCCATAAGTCAGAAATGACTTAAAAGCACTCAACAATAGCAGCAGCAGCAGCAAAAGTTATAGCTTCAGTGCCCCCAAAATAGTTAGTTACCGTTTTTGTAACAGCTTAAATTAGCTCCTTAGTTTTCTCTTTTTTGTTTAGGCCCTTTCCACACCCTATCTTTTAATGAAGACATCTGGTGGAGATACTGGCATCAGCTCTGCCAGGAGCGGAGTGTGACAGGAGTGCTCCCCTCCTCACCTCGGCTGGCTCTGTGGTGAAGGAAGTGTGATGGTCGCACCTCTTCCTTCTGCAGTACAGCCAGGTACTTTCCCAGGCTGTGGTGGGGCGGGAAACACAGCCATTGCATTTCTGTGGCTTCTGCAGGCTAGATAAGTCCAAGACGGTGGCACAATTTAATCCATGATTGTGCCATCTGGGGAAAGGAGAAGGACAGGACTGTGATGATGTCATGCAGAACCATCATCATGGTCCCATCCTTCTCCTGTCCCCATGGTGGGTTGGCAGGGTGATGCGGAAGGCGCCACAGTTTAGTTTAGCTCCTTAGTTTCCCCTTTTCTTCCTTTTAGTTACTTTTTAAAGAAAAATATTTGACTGCTGCAAGCCACAACCTTGTAGTAAAAAAGCAACCTTCTATCGATCTCATAATTGCTGTACAATAAAATGTGATGTGGTAATATGAAGCACAAGCCAGAATGTGAACCATGTGATATTCCTCCTTTGCTGTTTGGTTAGAATGCACTATAGAGCTAAAAAAAAGTATTTAAAGTTATTGTTATACCAGAAAAGATTTTTAATTGTAATTTAATGGATTTATACCTTCATAATTGGAGAAAAGAACCAATTATATATAATTAGTTTCTAATCAGTTATTTCCAATCTGATCCTAAAGAAATTTACTTGACTTTCATGAATATTTCCTGGTGAAAACCCTGTCAACATTGTTGGTAACAGGATGTCCAGTGGTGGAAGTGGGATGCACAGATAATAGAGATCTAAAAAGATAACCTCATAATGTCATGAACAAACTCTGCAGATGGGATCTTGTGCCAAATTTCAAAAACAATGGGTTGTTTTTCCTCCCCTGCTGTTGAAAATGTGGATAGGAAGAGGATTCCTCGTTTATCTTGTTTTTCTGTTTAAGTTTAGAGTTCTTGCAGAGTTCAGGTGTAATCACAGCCTTCTGTTGCAACAGGAACCACCATCTGCTGAGGCATTCTGTAAGCAATCTAACATCTCCCTGGAGATAGTTTAGCATTCAATTCACAAAGAAGGATGGCAGAGACGTGTAAACAAAAGGAGACAAGTGAAACAGTGAAGAATGGGCTGTGCTCTAAAGATTCAATATGTTTCTTTATAGCGGAAAAAGCCTGAAATGCTATAAAGCCCTAGCAGAGATTTCTGATGTATTAATTGTTTTTCCCATGCCTTCTCCCCTCTGTGGGTCCATTACAGAGTCAGAAGAAACAACCTTAAGATTTCGTTTTGCACGCGCCTGTGTGTGTGTGTGTGTATGTATGTATGTAGAGGAGGGGAGGTGACTATTCCAAACACAATGCTGATTGAAAGCTGATGTATGTGTTGCCTGGTTCTTGCCTTCATGTTCAGTCTTCGGGTGGGGTGAGGGGGGTGAGGAAAAGAATCAAGATTTCTCATCTCAAGTGTTTCCAGAAAGCAGTAAGGTGCGACAACATATTGTATGATTGTGACTGCAATCATAACTGGCCAATACAGAAACAGTACTAAGCCAGCAAAAGCTGTGCTGAATCTCAGACAACCTTCCAGACTAGGAACATTGGAAATAATTTAGGATTATCCTTGGCCTGAATTTGTGCTTGCGCTGTTGCTATGTCCTGGGGCTGGGGGATGTTTAGGTCAGGTGTAACTCAGCTCTTCTATTAGCCCACCCCTTCTTCACCCTCTTTTGTTACTTCTCCTGGAAGATCTTAGTCAGCAGAGCAGTTCTGGTGCTGGAGTGCCCTGCAGATAGATCAACGAGATCAACCAGCAGAAGAATGTGGTTTTGGCAGAAGAGCATTTTTGCCAGCAGAAGGCCATTGCTGCTGGCAGAAGTTTGTGGATAATTGTATCCTTGTACAAACAATACGTCTCTGAGTTAGCAATGCACCATCCATTTGAAAAAAGTGAACTTTCAGTGAGGATAAAAAGAAAGCTTTTTTTTTTAAAGACGACACCTTTGATATGGGTAAATTTGGGGTACTAATGTATCTTGGTAACTGTATAAAATGAGACTATAATTCTAGATCAATGTAGAGTGTGAAAATATGTAGCTCTTGCCCCCACCAATTGATGATGAATAAAAAAGGAACCCTGCTAGATCGGACCAAAGCTGTATCTAGTTGAACATCCTGCAAGGAAGCCTATTGAGACAATCATTCTCATCTGCTGTTGCATTCTGGCAATTGTTTTCAGAAGAAAACTGTCACAGATCCTTCCTGGAGACTGGATCTATAGTCATCCTGACTAGTGGTTACTGAAAATGTTGATGGGGAGTGGGAAACATCATCATAGAGTATGGCCCTTTCTGCACGCGGTTATTAAGGCGGGCCAATGCGTCTTGCCACAGAGATCTTCTGCACCTTGGAGTGGACTAGGTTCGGTTTATTTACCTTCGTTCCGCACGTAATTCCGACTAAATGCGCCCCCATGTGGTGGTAAAATGCACTATTTGAAAACCAGAAGAAATTAGTTTTCCAATTTTCCAGATCAATCCAATTTGTACTTTCACAGTGGTGCAGACACGTACATTTGCGCCAATGCAAATTGGTGGTCAGGGAGGGCTCATGGGAGGGGCTGGGAGTAGTATGGACTTACGTACATACGCACATATGCAATGACGTACTAAACCATGCAAAAAAAAAAAAAGGGCCAATCACAGTCGACAAGGTTGGGTGAAGGGAGTAGCAAGAGTGGCCACGGCGGAGCAGTGTGGATTCATGAACTCACACTCCTCCGAATCAGAACGGAACATATGCAGTAGCTGTGTGGAAGGAAATGAGGGAAAGTCTGCCTTGCTTCAAGCCCAGAAAATCCGGTAAGAAACAGCACGAGTCGATTCACCAGCCTCGTGCGGAAAGGGCCAAAAGTAACATTGTCTTTTAGGGTAGCAATGAACAATTAGGAAATGTAAATTTAAATATGAATTTCTTGCCTTAGTTCTTTGAGAAGATGAAGCTGGTATGGTCATTTCTGTTCTCTACTCTCACCTTACCATTCATTCAGATTTTTTCCCCTGCCTCCTCAATTCATAAATGAGCCCTCGTACAGACTTGGAGTCAAAGTGGAATTCTGCTCATACGATATTCTCACTGAAAGATGAAGAGGACGAGATAGTTTTTGTTGATTTCTCCTTCCTGTTGATCTCTCTTTCCTGTGTCCACTGGAAATCTAGAAGGATGTGGAGGGTGGTACTTGGAGCTGTAATGGGGAAGATGGAATCAACCAAAGGTGTCTCTTCCCGTCTCTTGTAGGAGCTTGCGCTGGAGGCCTTTGTAGAACTGCTGGGACTAGCCCAGCTACTTGGAGCCAGGCAGTTGCTCTTGGTTAAGGTGTTGATATGGCTGGTGCTTTTACCATTTCAAATACGTGAGCAGTGCAAAGTGTAACAAAATTATTGGTTTCAGTGCCTCCCTGGTATACACCATTGTGCAAATTGTTGCCAATATTTTAGCTGTTGCTAGTGAACCAGCAGTTAGTGTTGTGAGAAATTTCATCTTCAGAATACTCAACCAGATTGTGTGATTGGCATACCCTCCAACATTTCACAGATCAAAACTGGGATAGATGTAGTCAGGCAACTTCAGAGAATGGTCAAAATAGCAAAAAGTTATTAAAGAGGAAGAACAAACAAGCCAGGAGTGGCTGCAGCAGTTAGCATTTGCCTGAGTCGACAGGGAAAGGCAAGGTTCTATCCCCTCCTATCGTCTTCCTCTTGCTAAATAGAGTGCAAACTACTTTTGCACTTTGAACTCAATCTGCAGCAGTTGAAGTAAGCTGAGAGCAAATGGAGAAGTAGGTTGATTTGATTAGGACAATCCCTGCCAAATTGGGATAGTTGGAGGCTATGGTGGTGTGTTTTTTTCCCAGGCCTCCCAATCTGTATGCTCATTTTCTATGCCACTCAGGGATAGGGATGAAACATACACAACATTGCCACATAAGAAAAAAAGAACAACCACCACTAAGGCTCTTGGTTTTGCACCACTTATGCCCCCTCCATTTTGTTTTAAAGCTTTGCCTCTTACACAGCTCTTCAAGGATATGTTTTTTCTTTCTTTCTTTCTTTTTTTAAAAAAAGCAGCAAACAGATTATGACCTCATGTGTGACTCCTGAAAAGCTTTGTTTCTGCAGTATAGGACTGGGGCTTTAAACGGTGTCGTTCTGAACACTGTTATCTCTTTTTATGCATTGGAGAGGTATTTGTGGGAAAATGCATAAAGGAAATGTTACTGTGGAGAATTGGAAACTGCACAATATTTCCTCAGTGAATTTTAAGATGACACTTACAGAGCTTTGACAAACCCTTTGGGGGGAAGCTTCTCAGCATTGTCTCCTCAGACTGAAACATTAAGTGGCTCTTCATATTTTTTTCTTCAAATGACAGGAAAATGTTTGGTGTGGATTTATCAGGGAAGATGCAGAGTAATACCTTGTAGAATAGGCTTCTTCTTCTTCTTCTTTTTTAAAATATAATATAAAATAAAGAACCTCACAGTGTGATCTATGTATGACTGAAAGAGACAACTTTCTTTTGCAGGTGAATTTAAAAGCTTTCTGTAGTCACCAGAGTCTATAAGCACATTCCTTTCTTAATTTGATTGCTTTGTTCAAAATTCTATATCACCTCAGGGGCCATTTTGGGCAGAAATATAATCCATAAATATTTTATAAATAAGTAAACTAGAGAATCCAAAAGAGTTTGCTTCAAAAGACAGGCTCACATCTTTTCCAGGTTGGCTGTAACTTCAGTGGCTGCTGTTTTGCTGGGAAGGGAGCTGCTATTGTTTGCTGCTTAGTAAGACGGATGGGATGGGACAATGAAAACCTGTAACAGCTAATCATGTTGATATGTTCCCAAGTTTATTAATGGCAGGGAGACCTAAGTTCCCATCCCTTTAGGTTAAATTTTACTCTCATGATCTTTTCCATTAAAAAAGTAACAAAGAGGAAAATGACAAATAGGAAAAAACATCATCATCATCATCATATACATAATAAAATTTTTCAGACCATTCTATTAATTGTTTTGAAAGGTCTTTTGATAAGATTTTATATGTAGAGAGGTATGTATGTGGTGGGGAGATAGTTACCTCACTCTTTCTTAAAATGTGGCCTTTGTAAAGTAATGAGTACAAAAACAGGCAAACAGGGAAGATATTAGAAACTAAGGACCTTCCCACATTATACTGTTATAGTGCTGTTATTATTCCACTTTCAACATCCTATGGAATCCTGGGGTTTGCAGTTTAGGGAGGGGCATTTAGAATTCTCAGCCAGAGCTCTTTGGCCTCAGTAAACTACAAACTCCAGAATTCTTGGAAAAAAAATATTCTTGGGGAGAGGAAGGTAATCTGTAGGGGATTTCCTTGTGCCTGATCACTTCCTACCTAATTGTGCCAACAGCTTTGATGCTCAATTCCTAGTAGATACATAATCAGAAATAATATAATTTCATATTGTCTTGAGAAGAATCACTGGCATCTTGTTGTGCACCTCTGGTATGTTTTATTATGTTCTTACTTTGTACTTTAACACTATAAATTAACAGTCTTTGCAAAAATGATTTCTTTTTCATTATCATCTGAAATTTGCTTCCGTTTCTATAGAACACTGTAAAACCACTGAGGAAAAAAAATATCATGGTTTTGTGTTTCCCAAGCAAGGAAGACTCACACTAAAAAGACCAGCCCCACCATTATGTAGACTTAAGTGGTCATTTCAGAGCAGTACATGTTGTGTGATGGAAAACACTGGTGAGGTGTTGAAAGACAGGGCTAGGATTGCTATAGGGCCTGTTGTGCAGTTTCCAAAACTAGTCTGTTGACTTTGCATGCATGGAGGATAGTGTCCTATCACAAATGCCAACGCCAGTTGCAGCGGCCGGTCCAGGCAAAGCACAAGTGGGGTAACTTTGGCTGTGCAGATGTTGTTGAAGAAAGTCCTATCAGTCCTAGCTATCATGGCTAATAGAGATGATGGGATAGCCAGTGCAAACACATGAGAAGGGCCGGTGGTTCCTCACATCTGTCCCTGCAGTGCCTTTGACTTGATGTAGGTAAGCTTTCAGACCAGTCTTGTTGGGAATCCATAGAATGACATACTGGAAAGAGTAGGGCCATCTTGAGCTAATCAATTTTTAAGCTGCATTCATAAAAAATGCCTTGCAATGTTGACAGCTATATTTATCAAGACTGATCTGCATCATTTTTGTTCGCATGTCCTTGGAACTTTCACCATCTAATACTGAGCTTCCAGTGCATCTCAGGCTCACTGTCTCTTACATGGAAAAATTGGCAAGGATTGTCATTGGCTTTAGCCTGTTCACTGTTTTTCACAAAGAAGACCAACATGTACATATTGCTGATGGTGATCACACCTCTGAAATACCAAAATGGAAGGTGTAGTTGAAATCCTTTATTCCTTGATCGATGCTGTCACATCACACAGATTTATTCCCTGAATGCATGAGGGTGACATTAATTTTATGATGTTTGCGTACTCTCGCCATAAGGTTAAAGCAATTCCTACAATTAAGCTGGATGAAATTGCATTACTGTAATGAAATGCACTTTACTGATAAAGAAGAATGTCACTTTCACAAGTGGAAGTACTGTTAGCAAATTTTTATGAGAGAATTCCCAAAATCATATCTTAATTGCCTGGACAGCTGTGTAGTTTACATAACGAGCAAACAATGCCAAGGTTTTTTATTTCCTTTGTCAGCTGAACTGGATGTTAGTATGCATGGTGGACCTTTTTTTAGGCCTTTTATTACTTGATTGCAAATCATTCTTCATTGCTGCCCAAATTTATAGAAGGACATTGCTCCCTGAGGTGCTGTATCCTTTCAGGTCTGTAACTGAACATGACTGATGGCTCCAGTGTAGCAGTTGCTTATTACGACGCTCACTGAGCTATGATTGCTCCAATACTTTATGTTGGCAGATGTGTTTCCCTTGGAACAGCATCTCGGAGACAGAGGTCATTGATCAACCCCCCCCCTCGGCTGTTCCATTATGTGCAAATTATTGCTAAAAGCAGAGAGACCAAGACATGTGCATGTGGAAGCGCATGCGTACACCCACAGTATACTCACTGTAGAATTCGGGGTGGGGAAAAAAAATCTAGTATAACGAAGCAAAATAAAAAGTGATTCTAAGCCTATAACCCCAAGCAAATTTACTTGGACACACATCTCTTTGAATATAATGAGTCTTATGTCTGAGGGCTTTTCCGCACCTTACCTTTTCATGCTGCTGGGTTGGGGTTTTTGTGTGAGAAGTCTTGGAAGGAATGCTCTCGTAAGCCTCCTGCTTCAGCTCCGCAGCTCCTTCCTGCTCGCGTGAGTGCCCCGCCCGCACCCCTTCCTTCCTTCCGCAGTGCAGCCTGGGAATTGTAGGCTGCGGTGGGGCAGGAAGTGCGACTGGCGTGGCTCAGGAGGCTTCGCATGGCAGGTGAGTATGCCCCAGGGCCTTAGGCGTTGCGTGAGCGCAGAGCATTTTCGGCTTGAAGTCGAAACTGAAAAAATCCGTGTGCGCTTCGTGTCAGGCTCTTGAGCTTCGCGTAAATGTGAGTGTGTCACGCAGACGGCGCCTCACATTTACACAACGCTCAAGGGGCCCTCTTGCTTCTAAAACGCTGGGCAAAAAGGGCCTGAGTAAGCATATCTAGGATCACACATGACCCTAAGCATGCTTACTTGGATGTAATTGGTATAGTAGAATTTTAGTCTATGTATATCTTTAAAATTAGCACATTGGATGATGCACTTGACAAATAAATTAGGGAGATTCTGCTGGTGGCATGCTATTTAAAAAAAAATGCTAGTGCATCTGCTCTCGCCAAATAACATAGAATGGAACCAGTTACGGTGCAAAAAACAATAAGCATTTTTTCAAAGGAGGAACAACACAGGCAGCTTATCCCTGTTAGAAATTGTGTTGGGAATGCTTTAGAGTTTGTGAATATTCTATAGGTAAAATGAGTAGATGTGTTTTGAAAATGCTCACGTTCACATAAGCGGTGAAGGACTTGTATGATTAGAAAAAGCAATTCTCTAATTTTGAGTTTTTCAACAAGTTATATTCCAATTTTATTCCAACAGACACAAAAATATTGAACTATGTACTGAACTGAGAACCGTCTAACTGACTCATTCACACCAGGATGGTGTTTTGGACTGTCTCCATGGACTGAGATGACAATAAAAAATAATGGCCATTTCTACACTACTCTGTTATAGAGCTATTATTCCCCTTTCAACATCCTGTGGAATTCTAGGGAATTCTCTGTCTGAGAATTCTAAAGGCCCCTCCCTAAACTGCAAACCCCAGGATTCCATAGGATGTTGAAAGTAGAATAATAGCACTATAACAGTATAGTGCAGAAATGGCCAGTGGCGAACACCAAGATTTCCATGCAGCTAGGACTGAGGGCCTTTCCGCACTACATTGTTACAGTGCTAATATTCCACTTTCAACATCCTGTGGAATTCTAGGGTTTGTAGTTTACTGAGGCCAAAGAGCTCTCTGGCTGAAAATTCGAAATACCCCTCCCTAAACTGCAACCCCCCCCCTCGAATTCCATAGGATGTTGAAAGTGGAATAATAACACTGTAACAGTGTAGTGCGGAAAGGCCCTGAGCGTCAGTATTCTCTCACCTTGAAATGGAGAGGAAAAAAAAAATGAAGTGAAGGGAAAGCCACCCAAACAGTCCAATGAAGATTAAGGCTAGAATCCTTTTGGTGATTTACACAGGCGTAACTACTTTTTCCAACAATGTTTAAAGAGCTATCTGGCACCATTTTGTGTAACCTTTTTTTTCAGGCTGTGCAGTGGCTGCCAGATGACATTCAGACACACTCGTAGTTCCCTTGGCTCCATTATGAGACCGCCCAAGTGGTTGCCTTTATACTTGGGAGACACGATGTTGTGGCTAGCCCTCTCCTGCCCTCAGCCACAGTGCGACACGTAGAACCTTCTGCTTGTCATGCCATCTCTCAAGGGCAGGGGGAACTCCATGCACTGTTGTTCAGGAGTGGAAAGAGGCTGGCTGAATCATTCTGAAGCTCCCTGCTGGCCCATGCTACAGGCCTCCATCACACAGAATGGCTCCCTCAAGTTTAAGGTGGGTTTTGTGAGTTGATTCCTTAGGTCATTCGTAACTACAAATGCGTTGTAGGATCTCAACCATTATAATTGATGTAATCAATCCAATTTATAGAAGGATTGTTCAAACCACTATCAATGGACTGGAGTTTGTGGATATATCCCACTGTATCTTGCTTCAGTGCTTGACATTAGACATGAGAAAAAGAGACAGACTGTGGGCTGAGCATGGGAAGATACCCAGTACTCAAAGCCTTCCTGGTCAATATCCACACCCTAAGATGGGCAGGAGTAGGTGTTATGTCTCTGTCCACACTCCCAGAAATGGAAAATTAAAAACACACACACAAAAAACCCCCTCTTCCCTCTAACTCTGCTCCTTTCCTTCTTTTACTCTGTCAGGATTATGCCAGTGTAACTGGATATATTACAGGCTCTGACATTAGGGCATTCCATGCTTACGATAATTATGCTAGGGGCAATTTTAACTCTAGCCCTGGGATATTTTTTTTAAATGAACTTTTTCTATTATGCCTTGCCTTTTACCAGAATGCCACTTTCGTCAAGTGCCAGCTGAAACCATTAACTTTAAAATGATAACTCTTCTAAGCATCCCTGGTAGAATTTAGTATGTAAATATGTGCAGCCAAATGGATCTGCAAAGCAAAAATATACTCTGTGAATGTAAAAATAATTCATCCTGACGAGCTTATGTTTTAGAATTGATTACTAAACTGCTCAATAGTCAAGCTACTAGGTTTAAGAGGTCTCTCACTTGTGAAAATGACAGGAAACAATTTTAATTAGCATGCCTTAGCTATGCAATCAAGCACAGATGACCTTGTTATCTATAAACTATTTTTCCCCTCTTTCTTGGTTTCCTTCGCTGATTGATAGTTAATTAATATCAAAACTGCAAGGTCTGGGCTCCTTTCACACTATACAGCTATGATTCCACAATGCCATGGCTGCATCTTATGTGACAGTGATTTCCCCCCCCAGTAGAGACAAAACCAGAGGGGAAAGGAACATCTTGATCACCAAAACATCTCAAAGAAAAGACCCTTTATTCTGACATTGCTGCCTTAATTAAGCTTGCTGTCCCTGTGGTTTCAGTAAACTAAGCAAAAACCCTCGTCAGGACACAGGTTATGTGTCTCCCGTAGCACTTCTATCTTGGCCCTTTAAAAAGGAAAACTAATTTTCAACACACACACACACACACACACACACACACACACACACACACTTCTCTTTGTATAAAGCCTGCACTGTGGGCTCACAATCCACCATATTGACTGGATCTGGCTTTGTGTTTCATGTAAATATCTGTTTCAGAGCCATAAAAAAACAAACAAACAATACATTGGCTAGTACAATGGTGGGGAAATTTCTGAATAAATATTAAATAAAGAAATATTACTTGGGGGGATTTAATGGAAACATCCGTGAAAGCTGAATGTGCAATAAACACTCCTAACTTCAGCAAAATCATGATGGCAGAAGACGGGAGGTGCAGGGATGAAATTTAGCAGGGAATGTAGCAATCAGTTATGCTCTAGGAAAGAGCTTTTTCACTCTGAATGACAGATGTTTTGAATGGCTTACAGGTCAGAGTTGATGGTGCAAGGATATCAGGGTCACCTTAGAAGCAATTAGACTTGATTCTCTGGAGGAAAATGAGAAGACTGGCCTAATTCTCTCTCCAAGTACATCTTGTAGCAGCCAGGCTTGTTGGGATGAGGAGCAATTGACCTGGCAGGGTAAGAAAACTAATGCATGACCAAGCAACTGGAACAGAAATGAGTTGTGGGAAAATAATCTCACCCACAACCTCAATTTCAGTGCTGTTTTTGCATGTCATGATAAAATCATGGTTTATTCTGATGTGCCAGAGCTTGGAAAAGCAATTTATTTTTGGACAACAGCTCAACAGAATTACACAACATCATGGCCAGTGGCCATACTGGGTAGATGACTGTGGGAGCAGACACTATGGAATAGACACAATTACCAATAATGTAGCCATAACCCTGAAAAATGCTGGCAGAAAGCATCTTTTAAAGTGGCTATACATTTTCCAGATAGTTTAACCCTGCTCCCCCGACCTCAAATGCTTTTTTTCTGAGGGAATATTCCCTCTCAGTGGCTTCCATCAGGCTGCACAGCCCTTAAAAATCTTCCTCTGGTCCTCTTTCTACTCCACTAGTTTCTGCTTGGCCAGCTAAGAATGGCTCATGGCCTGATTTCTCACCAGCACAAACCCTCTCCTGATGGTCTCCTCCACACTCAAGAAAGGAGATGGGTGAGACAGAGAAAGTATAGGGCCACCATGCTGACTCACCCTTTTCCGCTCTCCTTTCCTACTCTCTCCACCATGTTTAGACCCCCTATCCACAGACACATACATATATTTTGGCATTTGTAATTTTTCTACTTTTGCAGGGGTCCTGCGCCCCTAAACCTAATGAATGTGGCAGGCAAACTGTATATCACCAATAATGTTATCTCAAACCTGTTGCCTAACAGCAGCCATTCCACCAGACTGCCATTGAAGGGAGACGTGAGAATCATTCACAAACTGAGCTGTTACTCCACTTGAAAACCTTATCCGGGGGTCTACAATTTTGATATTAAAATATGATTCCATGTGCCTGAGAGGTTGCCCGGATGGGCACGTAGGCAGCAATGGTCAAACAATCTAAAACCAGGTCAGGCCAGTAAAATGCCCAGTCACGTAGCTCCAGGAGACCTCAAGCTGTGCAAATCCACAGTAAACAAAGGGTCCTCAGCCCCTGAGAAGCCGACTTGAGGGGATTAACATGTTTGCCCCAAGTTGAGCAAAATCCTATCAGGCAGGGACCATTTACAGAAAGTCACACCACAATCTAATGCCGCTGAAGATCCTGAGACTTTGGCAACACCTTGTAATCTCATCACGCAAAGGAAGATACCATTGTAGAGTTTCTTTCTTGTTGCAACACCCATTGTTCTCCTCGGGAAAGGATTAGCCCTCCAGGTACTTTTCCCCCTACAAATAGTCCCAGTTTTGGAGCGGTTCTTTTGGATCACTCCCGCTCATCCCAGCAGTTTTCCCATCTGTTGAGTAATCCCCTCAGCCCTCTCCATGCTGAGCTCCACTTCTTTGCTGTTTTTCCTAGACCGAGGACTTCAGGAAAAGGTGCAGTATTACCCCAGCTACAACCCTTTCAATATTCCCCTATCCAGTTTCCTCTCTTTTGCTTCTTAATAGGTCTTGAGTGAGTATGTGAGTGATTTTGTTGATATGTGAGACTTTTATTCAATAAAATCATTTTATTGGGCATCTACGTTTGGTTTTTGGCTTGGCCTGGCCCTATAAAAACTGGGTAAAAAGAACCCGCTAGGTTACCCTGCCTCTCGCATTGCTGTTGCTCGTGCTCTGGCTAGTTTCCATTCACCGTCACATGGAGCACAGTGAGGTGTCCCTCAAGGGACCCCAGAAATCAGGGTAACAGAGCACCCCATGGTCTTAACTGAAAAAAGAATCAGAAACTAATCATTGGTTCCTAATTTCTGCTGTCTTGGAGAGGCTGCAAGGCCTCCTCCAGAAAGGAAATTGGCTTTATTTTTCTTAACAGAATATGATTCTTTAAAAAAAGCCTTCAAAAGTCATCCCATACCAGGTGAAACCAGAGGCTGATGAGAGAGCAGCCACCCACATTGTTAGAGATGGAAGAGTGAAAACTCACTAAAAGTATATCTGCAATAGAAACGTAAATGGATTTGATAAGCAATTCTGCAGATTGTAGTGAGAGGTTATTATTACCAATATAATCTTGTGGTGCAGATGGGCTCAAGAAAATTTCTATCCTGCAAAACTCACAGCTAAATTGTAGTATTCAGTACCATGAGATGCTGCAAAGGCCACCAATAGATGGTTAAAAGAGGGGATTAGAAAAACTTATGGAGGATAACACTGTCAATGTTATGCGAACTCTCTATTGCTTTCAGAATCAGAGAAAATATGACTGCATATGGAGACATGAGCAGGTGGATGCTATTGCCTTCATATTCTATTTGTGTCTTCCTGTAGACATTTGATAGACCACTGTGTGAACAGAATGTTAGACTAGGTAGGTCTTTGATCTGCTCTGCTCTGTTCTCATTATTCAAACAATACTGCTCTTAGCAATGCTGTATAGTAGTGGTGATAAAGTCATGGAATCTAAACAACATAAAGGGTACCTGAATATTTTCTACTAAATAGAAATCTCTGTCACAACTGCTTCAAACATGGCATTTGACTTGTGTAGAGAAATAGGCTGTATCCTATTATTAGTCCCAAGTAAATTAGATCCACTGAATTATTAGTGACTTGGTAAATTAACCCTCATGTAAGTTGTATTGATTCAACGAGTCAACTCTAGTGGGGATCAACAACAGGATTAAGGCCAAGTGGCTGTATAAAACAAGCACACACATTGTCACATGTGAAAAACAATGCATATGAGCTATTGTGTGAGCACAGATTTCACATATGTGTAGCAATAGCTACATATATGTGAAATTTAAAGGCATGCCAGTGTGTGTGCATAAACATAAACACATTCACAAACTGTCATACATACTTTTTTTGTCTGTTTTTTTCCTATACAGTGGGAAAAAATGTGTGAGGGTTCAAAGTGCAGAACCCTCTTGAAAGTGGAAAAACCGTGAGTAACTCCCATGTGTGATCCCCTCCCATTCCCCTTTGGAGCTGCCCCCTCCCACTCTCTTGCCTCTGGCCCCAGCGCTCATGGGGGAAGAAACAAAAAGATAAGGTAAAAGACGTACTGTACTTTCTCCTCAGATGGAGAAGAGTGGAGCCTGAGTTCTGGCATTCTAGCTACTTCTAGTCACCATCTTCAGAAAAGAGATTCCTCTCAGAGGGGAGGGGTAGGAGCAAATCAGCAGCCATTGCACAGCAGAATGTGCAGCCATGTGGCAGAGAGGACACACCTCCAGCAGTGGTGGGGGGAGGGCTTTGCGTGGCGGGGGCAGGCTTTGCTCACCCAAAGGTTTAAAATGTCGATTTTAAACACAAGTCTTTTAAGCTCGGGGTGAGGAATGGGAGGGAATGGGAGAAGGAGAATTGTGGTGGTGGGGAGGCATGCACGTGCCCAGCGAATACTCAGAATCACAAAGATCAAACTCACAAATGTGGAGGGAGGACTGTGTTAAACTGCTGTGTAGGAAAATATGTCACAATGGCAGTGATGGCTTGCTAGAGAAAGCAAGGAAATTTCCTCAATTTTTACCTGTTCCCTACCTACTTCAGTCCTTTGCTACATCAAATGATAATCTAGAGGGGAATTGGGAATTCTATCTCAGCTCTCAGGGATGGATGGATTTAGGGCAATTATATCTGCAGAGTGTTCCAGCAAGGGTAGAGGCAGAGCCTGGAGTGTGTGAAGCGGGGGCGGGAGGGGGGCAGGGCTATGGCATAAGGGGAGTGGCCACTGTGTGTGGGGACATAGCTTTGGTGTGTGTGTGTGTGGCCAGGGCATGTGGAGTGTGGCCAGGGTGCTCAGGGGCATGGTTATGGGCCAGGACAGCCCAAAAACATTGCCGCCCAGAGCAAATCGTCCCCCCATCCCTACGTGACTGAGCAAGGGGCAGAACATCAGAGAGACTCATTTCACAAGATGTTTTCACCACTTGAGAAGATCTGTTGCTACATAGGAAAAAACACCTTGATTGTGGAAAAGTTTGTAATCTGTAGGCACACCCAATCAAGGAACCATGAAAGCTTTTTTTTTTAAACAAAACCCTAGAATATATCAAAATAATCTCTCATGAAGAAATCTGGATACTTAAGTATATGCATTCAAATTCAAAAATTTGATATTCTTATATCAAAGTACTTCAAGACTAGGAATTGAATCTTATTTACTTGGAATATCACTTGAAGCCAACAGATTTGCTGATCAGTGAGCAATTGACTAAAAAGTAGTGTGATTATATTTAACTCAAACAAAACCATAAACCTATTAGTAAAAGATGGTGGGTCATGAACAGAAGTACTCAGAAGGAAAGCAGAGGACATTATCAACAAAGAGAAACCAGTGAAATCGCCCAAAGACCTTTTTTTGGGGACGGGAAGGGTAGGAAATAATGAATGCCCTAGATCATTTGGAAAATTGACCTTAGAGAGATACTAATTCTTATTATTTGTGGCCAAATGACTTTAATTTGAATAATATGGTGGTAAGCCATGTTATGGTAAATGCAAATATTTTATTGACTATATAATGTTGAGATCATGACTCATTCAAGTGTCTGAAAATATTTTTTGAGTCACAGCCATACTGTTCTGTCAGACTCCTAATAATTTGCATCATGGTATCAGAACAATAGAATACACTCAGATACTCTTATGATTAATACTGCCCCCCTGCTTTTTTAAAAAGCCACGAAGTTCTCTGGAAAGATCTAAGACAAAACCATACAGCTGAAATATCCAAAACGTATGTTTGGCTGGTTTCCTCTTTTTCTTTGCCAACCTTAAGGCGATGGAGAAACTAACATATTCATGAACACTATATGCCTGTAAACAGAATCTAAGAGCTGGAAAACTGTGGCAGACTGCAGCAAGTGAGGCCTTCTGTACATGCTTAATTTGGCTTTTGATTAATATGGGGATAGGGAATTCCACAGCTCTCATTTGTTGGCTGGAGGGTATGGGTGGTTGATAACACATTCTTTGAGCATATTGGAATGACACTCAATATCTTCTGCTGATATATTCAGAAAGGGAATCTGAAGGCTCGTTCACACTATAGAGTTATAGCATTATAATTCATGTTAAATGACATGTTTGCATCCTAGGAAATCCTGGAATCTAGGTTGATCAGAGGCACTAGAGATCTCTGGCTGAGAATTGTAAGTGCCCCTCCTGAACTGCTAATCCCAGGATTCCATAGGATGTTGCCATGGCATTGAAAGTGGAATCAATACTATAACTGTCACTTCTCAAAGGGCCTGGAATCTAATATTGATGACCCATGATGAAGTTCTAGATCTCACTGCCAAATTGAAAGCAAATAGTTCTCTTGATTATTTCTGAAAAATGCAGCTGCTGTGTCCTGTTTGAGATGTCAAACATTCACTTGATGGCAATGCTGTTTGTTTTTAGGTGGGTTGTGAAGAAGATTTTCAAAATTTCTTGTTCTCAGTGAAACACATTGAGACAGTCCACTGAGCAATAATTGGACTTTAAGAGTTCTTTGCTCTACCATGAGAATGAGACAAGAAGTACTTGGCTTTTCGCAAAAGTATTTCTGTAAAAAATGATACTGTCTTTTCTCTCTTTGAAGCAAAGCTCATGTGCACACACGCGCACACACACACAGGCTGCAATCAGAGTGTTACCTTTTTTGGCCTGTAATGCTGTAATTCATTACTTTTCTGTGTCACGTAATGGGATTACTCCCTCTTACTTGTTGCTGGGTTTGTTCTGGCTCATTTAAGGAAAGGAGGGGGAAGAGGAAGAACCGCATGAATGGCTGTCCTGTGCTGTCTTCTTGAGGGATGAGATACGGCTAGTGAGGAACAGAATGGCAGGATACCAGGAGGGAAGGAGGCAGGAGGAGACAGGAAGCAAGCAAGGGAGGAAAAGTCTCACTAATTAGCTTTATCGTTTGTTTTGTCTTTAGTTCTCCCTGCATATAGTTTATTATTGTTGGTCACTATGCTTTTCATTTTAATGTGGTTGCCTTTTCATTACAGGTCTTATACACTGAGATGGATGCTATGCTTGAGACTCTACATGTGTGTGCAGCTCTTCATGTGAGTTCTGCATCCTCCCATTGCCCAACAGTCGTTAAGCCCTAGGAAGTGTCCCTGTTGCTTTTGATTATCCGTCAGGAAGGGGGTAAGAAAGCAGGGAGGGAAGCAATTCAGACCAAAGAGAAGTAGTTGGTTTCAACTCAGCTGAGAGGAGGAAGTGGTGGAGAGAAAAGAAGGTGCACTCTTAGATGGAGACTATCTACCTTTTCCTTTCTCCAGGAGTGACAGCAGCAGGTCTTCATGATGCGAATTGTCCTTGCTCTGGTAAGAAGGAGCAGCAGTAGTCCTTCCTGGAGCCTCAGACTACTGGGTGTGGGGGGTTTTGGACTGAGCTCAAGGGCAAAAGAATACTTCTCTGTACTCCATCCAAAAAAGAGACTGACACATGCGTAAGCTGCACTTATGCACTTAAGTCACTAACAGGATGCTGTTCAGTGAAGTGTCTTGTTTGCCAAGTTTGTCAGCTTAGTAGTATGTATCATTCCCTGTTGTTTGTTGATGTGGCTTATATTTGCATTTTTATATCACTAGGCATGTATAGGCTTACATTTTACATATATTTGACTATGGCTCATTTATTTTGATTTATGGTTTCCTTGTGGTATCTTTTGCTATTTGTAGGCCATTCTGTTGTGGTTTTCAGCGTCTCAGAACTCTCCTCTTTGTTTTAGTATTATAAGGTCTCAGACTTCGAAACTCAAGAGCTTGGAGATCTAAGACATCAAAAGCCAAGACCTTGGATCTCAAAACCAAAAGATTCAGGATTCAGGACGCTGGTCACCTTTTTGGGGGTAAGAAAGAACTTTTTGTCAGCCAACCAGACTGCTGTAAAGGGGCTGACATGTTTTGCAGGTGTCCTGTAATATTACAGAATGGGTGGATATGTTTGTTATGTGTATGTGTTATTATAAACCTTGTCACAACTTGTACAGCAGGTATGGCAACTGATGCCTAAATAAATATGGCCAGATGTTGTAACTGGGTCCAACAAACATAGCCTGGGAAGGCCCCTTGGCAAGCTGCTTGGAAATAAATGGGTTAACTCCATCAAGCCCTAATTGTACAATTTAATCATGACCTATCAGGCTGATTGCCAAGAGATAGCCATAAAAACCTCCCTACTAGTTTCCTACTTTCTATTTGTATGGAAAGTAATAAAAATTGTGACCAAAATATTTAACCAATTTTTTAAAACTTGTCCTCTGCCTTGTTCTTGATTGCAGCAATGTAGAATACAGCATGCAGAATAAAGAACATAAGAAGACCCATACTGGATTAGCCAAAAACCTATCTGGTTCAGCATTATATTTAGTCATCAGTCAGCTGCCTATGGAAAATGGGACTGGAATTGCATGTTCATTCTCAGTTTCCTCAGAAACTGATTTGCAAAGATGTATTTCTACTCCTACCAGAGGTGAAGACTAACATTCATGCAGAGACACTGACTCATTTTTAGTTGAGCTTTAGATCACATTATCCTCAGCCTAGTTTGTGCTCACGTTGCTGGAGAGACAAGAACAGTTAAACTGATTTCAGGAAGCTATAATATTTTGTTTTCATTTCATTTTACTCACAAACTTTGCCATTCTCTTGGCAGGTGTTAAAATGTATCTTCCCACATGAGGGCATCAGCGCTGTTCCAACAAATTAAAGGACTGATTCTTCACTCTGAAATCCGGAGAAATCTGAGTACATGAGGTGTATAAGTTCTTACAAGCACCTTCTGCTTTAAACTTCAGGTTCATCTGTCCATTTTTCATGTAGGAAGGAAACCCTTGTAAAATCAGTTTACACCTTCTCGTTTTTAGTTGTTATAGCTGGATATGGATCTGTATATTCTGACCGTATATTTAGGGTTTAAAAGTGTCTTGGATGGCCACTAATCTGTCATTAGTGGTGAACATCTACAAATGACTTCTAATTTAAAACATTGAAATGTTGGTGCCTGGCATGACAAATAAAAGGAAATGAACTAAATGATATGTACTTTAAGCACTTGCTGATAGTGTAGCTTCACTGAGAAAACATGTAGATACAGGAAGATGCCATAAGCAAAACAGACAGGGTATTAAAAGAGGGCAGTCAAGAGCAATGGGGGATTGGCCATGGCCTGTTTATTTTCATAGGCTTTGCATCGTCTTTAGGTCTTTTGAACCTGAGCCAACACATGTTACTGTAACTGTGTCAACTTTCTGCAAGCTGACTCCCAGCATCCCAGGCCATTTGGCTTGCAAGCTAGGGCTGATGGGAGAGGAAATCCAAAACATCAGAATGTTAAACTCTTCAAGACACTAGCTATATTTGAGATTGTCGGGGGCCAGAAGAAAAAGAGTAATCAGTGCTATGATTTATGGTTTGTCAATTAAACATATAAGAATAGCATACACATGATGAACCAGAGTTTGGGAGGAGAACTTAATGAGTTGAGGTCCAGTACTTTACACCTGTATCTAGTCAAAGCAGGGGCAAAGCTATTGGAGTACTGAGACCTCCTGTTTAATGGATGAATGTTGGTTGCTCCACTGGAGCAGTCTATTAGCACCTATGGTGTGCTTATTTTTGCTGCTTATGAAGCATTGTTATTTCTTGTGGTTAGATGTGCCTTTGATTGGTTGCATCTGATATTTCCGTTGCTGCATTGCGGGGATCTTGATGCCATTGTCAATGCTTTTGTAGTATCAAGGACTGTCAGCTAGAGAGCCCTGCTTGATGGGGCTGCCCATGACCATGGTTTAGTGTATATATGACATCATTTACATCCAGGATACAATGTGTTTTTCTCCTCCTGGGGTTAGCTCAGCTTCACTGTGGAAATGTCAGGTAGATTTGAGGATTCAGTCCTCAGGGGTGTCCCACCTGTCTCCATGCTTAGATGGATGAGTACTTTTGAAAGCCCTTTAAAACATAATGTGTACATTTTATGCTCTTATATCAAACTAGACAGACAAACATGAACAATACAGAATCAGTTGCAAATATTTTGGAGAGCTACTCTGGGGTAGGTGGGCTGGTTGTACTCACAGTGTTATGTACAGCCAACTTTATGTATGTATGTATGTATGCTCATTTGCAACAAGACATGGATTAATTTCTTCTATTTCTGATTTGTGAGAGAAGCCTGGATTAAGAAAAACACACATACCAGTGAATGTGCTTTTGGAAAGAGTTCACTATTCAGATTGTCTATGCTTGTACTTCCTCATGGAGCTGCTGATGACCTATTGTGCTGAATTGCAATAGACCCTAGCCTGGAATTGAAGGATACATAGAAAACAGTGCTCAATTACATCCCACACTGATCTCTCCAAATAGGAAGTATAACTTTGTTAGGATATCTAAAGTGTTCCTTAGTTAAGATGACTTGCAAAACAAAACAAAAACAACAAAGAAAAACCCTTGCCATTACAAGCAGCAGAATTCTATTGCTTATAACAATGACACTTGAGGAGCTAATAATTTGAAACTTGACACCAGTAATCTAGTTGGTAAAGTCTTTAACTGGCCAAAATGTCAAATCAATCTGATAAAAATCATCATCAGTACAGAAATTTAAAAAGTACTAAAAATGGACACATTTACCCTTTCTTCTCATATTTTCAGTCAGGCATATCATTTATTTCTGTCACATTTTGGTGAAAATTATTGATGTACTTTATCTGAGATTGGAAAGGAGGTCAAACCTTCACTGATTTGAAGTTCAGAGTGGTAGTTTGGAGGTTACCACGGTTTTATGGTCCCTTAAAGCTTATTAGAGAAATTGCTAACAATGTTATGTTGTGCACACTCAGTTTTCATTCTAAAGCAAGAATGCTGCCAGTATTTCAGGGTTGTTTTTTCTTGGAGTAGGAAACTACTGATTGCTGAGTGCAATGTGCATCCTTTTAGTCATGAACCTTACATTCTTAAACCACCTGGATTGGGCCACTAGTTTGGCAGAAAGATCCCACTACTGTGGTCTCAGTCTGGATTGACCCTGCTCCCCACATCTGCAGACTATGGCCATTTCTGTACGGGGTTTTTAAAACAGGGCAGAGCGTCCTCCAGGGAGGACATCTGCACCTGGGAGCAGACTGGGTCAGACCTACTTAACGTAGATCTGCACCCCAGCCTGCTCTGGAACGACCCCAAGTGGTTGTCCAGTGTGTTTTTGAAAGACTGCTAAAAACAGGTCTTTCAAAAGCACGGAGTGCGCCACTGCGAGCCTGCTCCCTTATGCAGATTCGCAGGCTCGCATTGGTGTGAGCCTGCGATCTGCCAGGGGCGGGCTTTAGGCTGGCAAGCTTCAGTGGTTGGTCAAGACCCTCGACCAACCAGAAGCTGCCATTTTCATCCCTGGAGCAGTGCGGAGTGGCAGCCACGCACTGCTCCGGAGAAGCGTGGACCGGACCGGGGAGCCCAAAAGTCCGGTGAGTAGTGTCACGGGGCGATTCCCTCGCCCTGTGCGGAAATGGCCTAAAATGTCAAATACAACATTGTTGGTATTTTAAATGGGAAAAACAATGCCCCCCAAAGTAGAGATTAGTATTACAGCTCTATCTTTACAGTAATGTACTTTGATCTCAGGAATCTGGGGTGTGTGTGTATGTGTTCATGCTGGGGGGGGGGAGCAAGCATTAGGGTAGGATATCAATTCTCCAAAAGTAGAAGTTCAGTATAATGTCCCTTATCTTTGTTTCTCCAAAAGTAGAAGTTCAGCATAATGTCCCTTATCTTTGTTTTTCCTTTCTGATGTGTGGAAAAGGGGAATGTGGAATGTGGAATCTGGGCCCCTTGTACTGCCTTTCTGAAAGTGGAAATGCTATGTGGAATCCCTAATCCTTTTTGTTTCTTCCTGTGTGGTGGGAAGTGATATTGCAGAACTGGGACATACATATGAGGGGTATGAAGATAATACACTGGGTTTTATTGTTGGAGATTGCTTAGCGATTGTTTTATGATAAGGGGTCTGGAAATTATGTTAATTCATGAAGTAATAGAACATTGCTGACACTACAATCACTTATACAGATGATTGTGAGAATCTAGCTCTGTTCATGTGTTAAAAAATCTTAGGCACAGAGGAAAGTCCGGGATTAACATGCTGACTCTTCCCCCTCCACCCCCAATCTCCTTATGTTGACCTAGAAAGTTGGAAGAGAAACAGTAATCATGTTCAGCTGCAAACATATAGTGTTCTGTGAAATCAGAAACCCTACGCAGTGAGGGTTTCTGGTTTCATGGAGCAGAGAAGAGATCCCATATGTTCTGTTCTGATCTCCTTGGAAGCAGAGCGTACAAGCACAACAGACATGTCATTATTACATCATAGGTGAAATCTCCCTTTATTTTCAAAACACTGCTGAATACATGGATGAATTAATGCACATAAGAATTTTCTGTAACATGGACTCTCACTTACCTGAATATTAGGCACTGCGTTGCTTCTGATATCTGTGTTAGAAGAACACACAAGTTTTATTCTGTTGTACTCTTGAAAGATTATGCACATGGGATCAACAGGTAGGGTGTGAAGCTCTCAATTAAAGTAAGGAAGCCTGTGATATCATCTTAGGCACTGTAATAACTTTGCTGATGCATATGGAAAATCCTTCCCAGCCTCCAGTACAGCCTGTACCTATTGATTGTTTGGTTATTTTTTTCCTTTATCTTTGTAGCAAGAATATAGTGAACTGATTAAATACTTCATTTGAAAATCAGCAAGGACAAAAAGTATTTAGAGGGTTTAGAGGGTTGGGCATACTGCTAGCTTTCCTTATCCATACTGACACATCTTTCTGTCTTATTTCCTGCCCAGTCTGTCTATGATGGTTTAATGGTATGAGAAGGAAGGCCTGTAGGTGGATTCCTGAGCTGAGAAGAACTTTGAATTCATGTGATGCACAGCTGACTGGCCTCTACATGTCAACCTTGTTGCTTTGTATTTCTCTTTGATAGAGCTTTGGGCCACCACAATCATAGCGTGATAGCTGCTTCTTCTCAGAGCCTGGAAACATTGCCGACCATCCTGTTAGTAAAATGTGATGTCATATGTCTGCTTACTGCATTGCAATTCACTTTTTCAATACTTCTGTAGGTCAGATTCTGTTCTGATCATGCACCAACCAAAAGCCTACCCACCCTCCCTAACCCACCTTCAGTTGTATCGGGGGGGACGATGGAGGCGGTGCATCCCTGGCGGCTTGCTTTCCCTACACACAGTAGCCCTGTCCCCACACATCACAGCCCCACCCCATCCATTGTAGCCCTGCCCCCACACACTATAGCCCCGCCCCATGCATGCTGTAGCCCAGCCTCCATGCACAGTAGCCATGCCCCATAGCCATACCCTTGCCATAGCCATGCCCATGCTGCCCCTCCATGCACTCCAAGCTTCACCACTGCCCACCTTGTAAGCCACACAGCCCTCCCAACACAACTGAGTCAGCACTGGTGTGTCCAGCTGTTTTTCTGTAGTGCGATATGCTGCAGGGATGTCCCCTGTAGGGATGTCCCCTGTAGGGATGTCCCAGGGTCACTGTCCCCTATGAGATCCATGCCAGTGCCTATTGTAGCCCATCCAGCTAAAAGGAAATAGATGGAGGAATTGCTGCTGATCCCTTCACTCTCTGATAATCCAGAAATGGACACATTTGAGGAGTTGCATGGCTTACAAGATGGGTTGTGGGGATTAGCATCGGGAAACAGCTATGGAGAAGTAAGTACATGGGATATATATGTCTCCTGTTTTATGATCTTGGCCTTCAATTTCCCTGACAATGCTTGCTGGGAAATTCAGGAAGTTGTACTCAAAAAAGTAACTTACTCAAGTTTTGCTTCTTCTTACAACTTGATTTATGCCTTATCAGTGTGCTAATTATTTGAAATAGGGGAAAGGACTTTCTGCATTGTCAGTCTAGAAATTAATTGGTGTAGATGAATGTGTGGGTGGGTATGGAATTCCGCAAACCTAAATATTCATGCATATATATAGTATTGATTTTATTAATCAATAATCCCAATAATGGATACTGTTATAAGATCTAGGATATTTAGAAAAACCAAGTATCACCATCTAACAGTGCATGTCTGCTTCAGTATCTGTTCCAGAAACTAAGACAAGGAGGAATGGATTCAAGCTTCAGGAAAGGAGATTCCACCTGAACCTCAGGAAGAACTTCTGACAGTCAGAGCTGTATGGCAGTGGAACATGCTGCCTTGGAGTGTGGTGGAGTCTCCTTCTTCGGAGGTTTTTAAGCAGAGGCTGGATGGCCATCTTGTTGGGAGTACTTTGATGAGGGTTCCTGCATGGAAGAGGGTAGGACTGGATGGCCCCTGGGGTCTCTTCTGACTCTACGATTCTGTGATTCTATGTCAAAAACCTTTATTTTTTCTGTCTTATTGTCTGATTTTTTTAAAGAAAAAATACTCACAATGCTCAGGTTTAAATCTGGGATCTTCATCAGGCGAAGGATACATCCTACCACTGAGTTAGGATGACTGTGTCCTAGCGACATAATGGAGGAGATTGATTATGCAGATCTGGTGATCCAGCAAATTTCTCACAGTCAAGGCTCATAACTGCAGCAACTCAGTTTGGAGGAACACAAAACTGACTGAAACAGTGTCTGCTCATCTTTCCTCCGCCTTGTACCCCATGCCAGATCAGGTATCATTAGCAACAGTGATGAAATCTCTACAGCACCTGGATAACTCTGCCTGCTTCTACCTCAAGCGATAATAATGTTTTCTCTGTTTTATTACAGTCTCTTGAGATGGTGACTGATTTACATATTCTCTAACACTTAATTAACGATGTCACCTTCCCAGTGCCTTGAAAACAGTTTTCATTTTTTTCCTCGGCAGACCTCCAACAATTACCTCCCACATTTTCTGCTGAAGTCCTTTTTATTACTTTAATGACAAATAATTGGACAGATTCTGAGTAATGAGGGTGAAAGCTAAAGGACTGTTGCATAGGAGACGGCTGCTTGTTACAAGACACTTTTAGTGGTCTCTAAATCAGACAGACAAGTAGAGTAATGATCATCTTGCTGTAATGAGACACAATTAAGAATCGCTGCAGCAAATGACAGAGCAGTTCATTGAACAATAACCTCCTACTTCTCTCTCTCACCCCCCTCCAGAAGCGATCGAAGCTTAATTATAGCATCACCATTCGCAATGCCATAGTTAAGGTTGTGTCAGCATTTCAATTTGAAACCTGTTATTTTTCAAGGGTTTATAGCTTATGTATATATAAAAAAATCTGATTCAAGTTGAAACTTTATTAAGATGGGATATAATTTTCTCTGGAGTTTTCATCCAGCTGGAGTTAAAATATCACTGTTTGAAGGGTGATATAGGCTTCAGTCATCAAACATGTTTGGAGTAGGCCCATTAGTGAGAATATTCCAGAAAATATAGTTTGAGGAACCCAACATTAGGAGCTGAAGAATTTCCAGCAAGAAGAAGTGTTGCTCAGTTTGGTGCTATTGATTGATTGTTGTAGGATTTTCCCCCCTTTATCTCTAGATAGCTAAAGCATGTGGAAAAAGTTGTATATGAACATGTTGTCTCCTATAATTGTTATACATATCATCTTCCCAAATATATGTTACTGTAATGAAAAAGAAAAAAAATATATACATGGCACTTTTAATGCAATAGGAGCTTCCTGCTTTTTTCAGCACAAGAAATAAGGTGTTGAGATTATTTTAAGATTATTCTTTGCTTCAAGAGTAAATGAAAGAGTGTCTGTTAATATTTTGATAACGTGAGCTATAAATATGTCATTGAATATACATTAAATTTGTTGTTATTGCTTATTGTCTTGCTTTAAGAAATGCTGTGCTTTCTTTCTCCTTCCACATGCCAGTGGTTGGCAAGATTGCTTCTTTGGACTACAACTCCCAGAATTCCTCAGCTGGCATGATGAAATGTGTCTCTTGGATTCATGGAGGCTTTCAATGTGTAGAACAAGTTCTATGTTTCAGAAATTTTCTCAGGACATAAGGTGGGTGATAAGAATGGGAACAAGAGAATGGGGGTGGTAGTGGGGATGGCAGAGCTTGTTTAACTACAACAAATTATTTTCCTCCTCCCAAATCATGAGAATAACTCATACCATCTTTGAGTCTATTCTGAAATTTGGGTCTATATATACTCCCAGCGACAAAATTGTCAGCAGAGTGGTGAATCCACCCTAGGTTTCAATCCAGGCTTTAGGTTGAACACTGCATAGTGCTTTGAAAGCTAGCCAAAACCTGGAATGGACTCATTGCTCTACTGACATGGGAGCTATTGACTAGGAGTGTGATAGCACCCAGGTGTTTCCTTAGTCAGTTCTCCAGAGACCCCATTCTTTTGATACTCTCAGCCACGCTGTGTTCTTCCCTTTTCATAGAAGAAACCTGACCGTAGCAGCAAGGTGGACAGTTATGGTCAGAACCTGGACTATAACTGAGAAGATGATACAAAAATATCATATATCTTGTATCAATATCCAAAATTGTATCAATATTGTATCAATATTCAAAAATGTTTCTGATGAGCCATGAGTCCTTACTAAGGCCCTTTCCGCATCCTGCCTCTTCTCGGCCCTGGGGTGCGGTGCTCACATGAGCAGCCTCTTGTGAGAGGCCCTCATGTCCAGGTTTCTTCAGCTCTGCTCGAGCTTCCTGCTCATGCAAGAGCCCCACCTCTTCCTTTCACAGTGCAGCCTGGGACCTTCCCAGGCTGCACTGAGACAGGAAGCATGACTGGCCTGGTTCCTGAGGCTCTGCACGCCAGGTAAGCAATGGCCCAGGAGCAATGTGCAATCACGCAGCATTTTTTGCTGAAAGCCAAAAATGCAAAGGTGCACAATCACTGGCCCCTGGAGCCTTGTGCAATTGAAAGGGCATCATGCAGATCACTCTTCGCAATCGCATGAGGCTCCAGGCCCTCTTTCGCATGGCAGATGCCATGCGAAAAGGGCTTAAGAGTGCCAGGAAATTACCTTTTCCAGGATTTGTCACTATTGACATAAAACATGTTGTCTATGGAAGACAAGGAGTGGCTTGGACTGTAACTGTGGAGCAGTCTGATTCTGGAGATGGCACTAAGCCCATTATGAATTTTCCAGCACCCCAGATTTTGAAATTTGCCTCAGCACACCAGAAGTCCTCATGCAGCATTACTATGAGCGTATACAATGCCTCTTATTTTAGGTTGGATTTCTTTTAATGTGTACTGTATATGTGGTTAAACTCAGTTTCATCTTGTTGTTTCTGAAGCCACACTATTATTAATTAAATTGCCCTAATAGCTGAATTGAACTAGATGGATCAAAGCAAACAAACAAACAGCTCGGCTCCCCAGAAAAGTCTGAAAGCTTTGTACTTCATTTGGATGTTAATAAAGATAATTTTATTAAGTCTAAGCTACAAGAGTTGAGACATAAGGTCTTGGAAGCAATGTGGTAAATACCTGATGATGTATCTCTTCACCTGTTTGGCTTTTGCAGAGTTTCCTAATTAGCTCATTATCTTCTTCTTCCTCAATTATCTCTTTTGCCAGCATCTAAACAGGAAGTGCTTCCATTAGCATTTACAAAGAGAATAGTAATGTTTAATGATATCTACTGCTTACCCTTAAGCCACAGCAAGATGAAACATTTATACTGAAATATCCTTGCTTGTTGTCTGTATTTAGCTATGCAAGATTGTACACATGTGTGAAAACTACCCCTTTTGAAATTCATCATATTGTGAAATGAAAGCTTCTAATTCTCATTATCTCTCATCTTCTGTTGCCAGCAATTTCTCATAAAACCACTCATATCTCCCTTTTCCCAGCTATTGGCATACACTTTAAGCAAGAGGTCGATGGGCCAGTGGGTTACTTAAAGCTTGTTTAAAGCAGAGTTGGCTCAAGTTTTTTTTTGTTACCTAGGGGAAAACAGAAGATGGTGTGTGCGATCTTGGTCCATGTGCAAAATCTGAGCAGACTCATTCTGAAATGGTTTCTTGACAATGAGAGAGCAAGTTCTACTTCACCTGATGGCAGAAAGCTACCTTAAGGGCATAGGACAGGCTGCATGACACACAACTCTTTCTTCTGACACTTTGCTGCCACCTCCCTTTGCCTGCCAGCTATAGCTACAACTGCATTTACTTAATGGTAGGATCAGCCTTGCTCATAATATAGGATTAATAGTTACTCAACAGACTGTATATTGTTCAGACAGGCTCAGGATATCTTTCATATCTGTTACTATAACATCAGGGGAAGTATCAACTGAACCTAACTCAGATCCTTAAGCAACAACAGCCAAATTCCCTTGTTTCAACTTCTCCCTGGGCAGAACTCAGATTTGATCAGAATATTATGGTATGAAGTCTTCCTGCTTGTCAGCATCAAACCATGAAGCTTCAGTGCCAAAAAGTTTACCAGTTGCTGCTCCCTGAAGATATCAAAACATCTTGAACATAGCTTCTTACTGCTGCCAGGCACAACTTTTGTTATCCTAAAGGACCAGTTTAGAACTTTCCTCTTCCTGAAGCCCCCCTTTCAAGTTCTTCATGATTTCCACACCTGCTTGGCTTCTTTCTGACTTTTTTCTTTTCCACTAGATCTCTCTCAATGTTTAGCTCTTTGATGTATCTCTTGGTACTTTAAGACCTCCTACAGATATTCCTAAAACTCACATGTCACAACACACAGGGAGGGAAGCTAAGAACAAGAACACTGTCTCCAGCCCTCCATTCTTGTTCTTGTCACTCTCCTTGTGTTCTGAAGCTTCTGCTATTTGTGGGAGGATTTCAGTGTGATGTAGAACATGGGTTTCTTCAGTTTTATATTGTACAGAGAACTCCAAGAGGTAGTAAAGACCTCCCATATCAGCGGTTTGTCCTTAACACAAGGAAGGTGATAAGACCTGGGTGGTGAGGTGAGGAGAGCTAGTGTGTTTGTTCTCACTCTTTTGCTTTCTGGGTTGTTTTAACTAGGAGTACAAGACTGTACACTTTGATTCCACTCTGTCACAGTTCCATTGTATGAAATCATGAGATTTGTAATTTGGTGAGGTTAGAATTCATCCCCAAATAGCACTAGAACCATCTAGCCCTACAGCTCTCCCGAAGAGGATTATGTCACCAAATTACAAATCTCAGGATTCTAAGAATATGGCCCTGAGAGTTAAAGTGGTATCATATTTCTCTAACTTTGTAGTGTAGACATGCTTTAAAATTTTAGAATGCTGGAAGAATTATTTCCTTTTTCTTTACATTAACATAAATGTTTTCCACTCTACTAGAGTTATGCCTGTTTTTTTTTTTTAAATACTTTTTGGTTTGAACATGTGATTCCCATCTAAGCAAAACACACACCCTGGTAGACTGAGAGTTAACAGGTGAAGATTTTTTTTAAAAAATCTGGCATACTTTTAGAACTAAAGGGTTTTTAAGGAAAGGGCTTTAACAAGGGTGCTGTATTGTTTTAGTTGTATTGTTTTTAAATTGCTGTTTATCTTTTTTAAGTGTATGTTTTAAATTGTTTTACTGGTGTTAAATTATAATTTTATTTTTGAAGTTGACCTTGTGCATGTTTTTTAATACTTTTGACTATATTATGATCATTCTAATTTGTTAGGTGCTTTGAGTTCCAGGTTTGGAAAAAAAGTGAAATATAAATAGAGATAACAACCAGAATCCTGTATGGGAGATATATATGTGTAAGCAATGCTATGCAGTAAATCCTGGCTGACTCCTCCAGTCCCCACTTACTGGGAAGCAGCTGCTGCGATCAACAGGGCTCTGTTTCCCTATTGCTCAGGAAGTGGCTGACTGCATTTTTCACTCGTTCCTATGAGCAATCTCCAGTGCAACAGGCAGACAAAGGCCATTTCCGCACTAGACTGTTATAGTGCTATTATTCTACTTTCAACATCCTATGGAATCTGACCTCTCCCTAAACTGCAAACCCCAGGATTCCATAAGATGTTGAAAGTGAAATAATGGTGCTATAACAGTCTCGTGCAGAAATGGCCTCAGTAGCAGACTAGCAGGACTCAATGGTATATTTCTTCTAGATCCTGCTGCTTCGACCAGGCTCATTGACCCATCTCCCTCCTGCAGCACCCCATGCAATGACTAGGAAGCCCTCTGGGGCAGTTTTGGTTGGTATGTGTGTATGCTATATGTGTGTGGGGAGAAGTCCCAATTCTGCTGATGCTGGATGCAGAAGTACACCCCTGGATAATGAAATACACCAGTGGATCTAGGTAGGAATGTTCACTACTTATACTTGATAGAGTACAAGTCTTTGTCCAGATTCTTACACTGTCATTGGGGTAAGTTACTTCCCCTTTCCTGGGTGTGAAACAGCAGCTGGGGGGAGTTATGGGCACATCTCTGTTTCTCCAGCCACTGGTCAGCTGCAGAGGATGGACCCAGACATATTCTGGCTGCCTGTGGTCACTTGAGAACAAGGAGCAGTCTCCACCCCCAGCCTGATGCCTCTATTTCTTTCTGCATGCACAAAAGCACCTGGGTTCTCCCCCTGCAGGTGATTTGTTGTGTCTGAGACTCCTCTGCCCAGCCGGCTGTTACACATTCAGGGCAGGGAATGTTGCAAAACGCACAGGAGTTATGCCTACATAAGTCACCAAGAGGATTGTAGCCATATACAATAAGCAGTGAATGGACAGATAGTTGGGTTGTAATGGGAAGGAGGAGGAGTTGTTATGGCTACACTGTCTCCTGTGTTTGTAGGACATTTTAAAATCTATATCTGGCTCTGAACCCCCAAGCCAAACTCTGATGAAACAAGAAAAAGAAAAAAATATATTATTCTACCACTACAAATCCAACCAAGTACTCCTACCAGAATGACCAGTATTCACAGCCAGCTAACATTGCATTGTTAGATTTCTTATTGCTCAAAAAATAATAATAATAAAAAAATCTATAAATGGTTTCCAGTGTTTCAAAAAGTCTTCTGTTGGCTTATCCTTTAAAACGCACGTTAGTTTGGCAGTTTGCGCTAACTCAGAAATCTTCAGAACCCATTCTTCTGTTCATGGGTGCTTCGGTCTGTTTCCAGGTTTGAGCAAACAATATTCTTGCCGATGTTATCATATAACAAAGAAGTAATCCACATTTACTGTCCAAATCTTTATCCATAATATGCAACAAAAAATTTCTAGTAACATGACGAAATATACCATTAGAAATTTTTGAACTAACATATAAATCTTAGGCCAATAACTTTTTGTATTCTTACAAGTCCACCACATATGAAAAATGGAGCCTACTTTATCTTGACATCCGCAGCACTGATTTCAAACATTCTTAGATATTTTCAACAGCTTATTTGAGGATAGATACCATCTATACATAATCTTATGTGTGTTTTCTTTTAAATTATTACACAAAGTAAATTTTGTATCTTAGACCACATTTCCCCCATACATCCAGTTAAACATTGTGTCCCCAAATTTGGTCCCATTTTATTTTATTTTTTGAAATATTTTTATTAAAGGTTTTAATTAAAAATAAAAAACCCCTCTCCACTTCCAAGCTTATTTTCCAGTTGAATCTTCATGTATCCATTCCATTCATACATAATTGTTGCTTACTCAAGGGATTTGTTACATCTTACATTGTTAGACAATTGCTTTGTTAACATTGTTAGACAATTGCTTTGTTACTTTTGGGCCCATTTTATTATAAACTCTTTAATAGGTTCATCGTGTCTTTAGTTTCAAAAGACATTTGTACATTTGTTTAATTACATGGTCCTCACCTTTACACAACTCTAGTAAAACTCATTCTCTCCAACCTCTATGGCTAGAGCTCTCCTACCTTGATTAAATCTATCCTTGTTGCATATAAGCAAACAAATTAAGATCTTTACCTTCCTTAACATTTTAATCCTATTCTGAACACACGAACAGAATTTTGCTGATATCTAATATATTATTAGATTGCCTCATTCAAACAGCAGTCTGATAACAAATGAAAATTATACTGGATGTATTGTGATTATTCAGATAATAAGAAACATGCAACCAGTCAGGGATCACAGCGTGAATACACATTGCTTGTTGTTCTTGTTGTATAAAGCATTATGGTTTTGAAGAATTTGCCTGTTTACTTATGAATATGTACCTGGCACACACCACTGCTATATTTTTATTGTGCCTTGCTGGTAAGATCACACAAATTTTTTCTTTTCAAGTTTATATAAAACCCAACTGCAAGAAATCTCAATTCCCCCTTGCTTTGCAGGATATCTGCTGTAGCATGTCCTGAGCCATGTAGGAGTTAATTTAGCAATACTTTCATTTCTCTCTTGTGATTTCCTTTTATCCTACCATCTCTCAATGTTTATATTCATTTTAACAGTACCATGGTTATATAATTCAAAATTCTTCTTAGTGGTTTCTAAGACTATTTTTTTTATTGACTTTGGGCTAAATTGAGTAAGAAATGCTTATTATTACTTCTCATAGCTTCCAAGGCTCTTTTGTAACTTGTGTTTAAGAAAACCATATATCTTTAGGTATTTGGATATCAGTGCATTTGTTAAGGATTGGCAAATACCGCTGTAAATGATAACTTTTGGGGTGTTTCTCATTCAGATTATAAGACAATGTGTTTTATTCAGCAGATTTGTTTTAATCTAATTACATAGGTGATTAAAAATTACTGCATGCTGGTGCATCTAATGTAAGTTATCTATTATTCACACCACATTTACTTTTAATATTCATGCAGATTCCCTTTGACATAACCTACTGTGTCACAGTTAATCCAATAAAGATAAAATATAGCTCAGAAAAACACCAGTCGATTCCAGCTTTCTGGTAATTATTAAAGACTATTTCATACTGGTTCCTTCAATCAATGCATTTCCCCTTGGATGTGATAGTGTTCCTCTTTGAAGCTTTCAATCCTCCCAACTGATTCTGGGGGAACGTTCGAGCACTCTGGGCCTCAGAGGCAGTTCAAAGAATGCAACAAGCCATCACAGGTTTATCCTCAAAGGCTGACACTGTCTTTTTGATGTATGGAGACTTAAAAAGTCATCTCTAGCAAGGCATGTGTTTGCTACCAGTCTATTGAATTGGCCATTTATCAGTTGATCTGTATGCATTGAGCACACCTACTAACAGCTCAAAGGATAGAGCGTCCTCTCGTCCTGTTACCTCCTGGACCTACTATTGATTCAATTCAGTTGTGTAATTTCACATTGTTCAGATGTCCAAGCACTGAAGCAGCCGCATTATCTTTGGACATAAAACATTGGTGCCTTCAGGTCAGTGTACAATAAGTACAGAGGGAAAGTGATGCTGTCAGTATGGGTGGCTTACCAGGATAGCGCTTCTCCTGCTCTACAGCACTTCTGGATCCCAGTTTATTGGCATCAGTCAGGTATGCCTGCATGCCTGTGGCAATTTCATTTGATTAAATTCTGCCACAGAAATGAAGTCATAATTCTGTAAGGTTTGGATATCCATAATCCACAGCAAGAGTGCATCTTTCTTCTTTTTATCAGTGATGCGTTTAAGTCTTTCACTCCAAGTCTCAAGTCAAGTCTCAAGTCTCTATCTTCGAGTCTCAAGTCCTTGCAAGGTACTTTCAAGTCAGGTCTCAAGTCAAGTGTGGGGACCAACTTTAACAGAAAATAAAAGAGGTGGTGGTGGGTATATGGGGAGGTCAATGGGCTTACAAGAGTCTGCAGCTTCAGAAGCGTAGCTGTAGGCCTTTGTGTCAGTGGTCATAAAAAACTCTTCAGCCTCAGAAGTAGAGAATAGGAACCTCCTTATTCCCCATTACTGAAGCTTCAAAAACTTTAGACGGAAGGATCCTTCTTCCCTAAGCTTGTTGTGTAACACATTTGCTGTTCTCCACCTGTGCTCAGGGAGCAAGTCTTGCTTTCAGCTGTTTGGAAAAGTTTTAGAAGGCTCCTCCAGTATGCAATGGGGATAGGCTGCCAAGCAGACCTCAACTTTGCCCCAAGCCCATTGCCTAATGTGTTTACTGCTCCTCTCTGGCTCGAGACAGATAGTCACTTGACCACTAGCCAAAAAGAGATGGAAGCATTGTCCAAAGTCATAAAGTTTCTGGATGAATGGTTTGTGGCCATTTCCGCATGATGTCACTGTTACGTGATGAGAATGCATTGGCAGGGGTCCGCGAATTGTACTTTCACATGACGTTGTCATAGTCCTGCAGTCAGTGTGTCTCCACCCATTGTGATTGTGGGATATTTGCTTAATGGAAAAAAAATTGTTAAACTCCCACAATCATGTGACACTCCCATCACTGCTGGCCATGTGGAAGGGGTGGAAGCACAATCTACGTGTTTCCCTCTCCAGAGCAGCATGGGACAGAGGCTGGCTGCATTATGGAAGGAAGGAGTGTGTCACTCATGCTCCCATCCCCAGGCAGCTGGCTGGATGTAGAGGGCAGCATTTACGTTGCACTCCCTTCCTGACAAAGGCACTGCTGGGAAGACACTAGGAACTGGTAAGTTGTGGAAATGGCCTGTGTTACTGAACCAAGGACAGCAAGTCAGTCGATAAAAATATGCAAATCACAAGTTGAGTCAAGTCAGTGTGTCATTTGTTGCCAAGCTGAATCCAAGTCAAGTCACTGAGGTGACTTGAGTCTGACTTGAGTTTAAGGCCATTTCCACACTAGCCTGTTAGCCTCAAAGGCCCCTCCCTAAACTGCAAATCCCCAGATTCCATAGGATGTTGAAAGTGGAATAAGAGCACTCTTAACAGGCTAGGGTGGAAATGGCCTAAGTCAATCAACTCGAACCTACATTATTGCTTTTTTCCATTCTTTTTTTAAAACAAACAAACAAGATGGCTCTCTTTCAGTACCTCGTTAAATCTGAATGGGTCTTGGTCATTCAGAGGCTGAACAATCAGAAAATGGAGAAAGACAAGGGCATACATCCAGTGTGACTCTGGCTGGTACATTGACATTTCCTTCCACTCTCCCATGCAGCCATTGAAGCTGCCTGAAAACCAGCTCTAGAGGAGCTGAGGTAGGAAAGGGAGATTGATTGACCCTCCCTGCTTCTGCTGGATCCCACTGTTGCATCAACTAGAAGTCCACTGTTGGATCTTATCCATAAAGATGCTGAGGGTGTGCGCGTGTGTGTATCTATTTGTCTGTCTGTCTGTCTGTCTGTCTGTCTGTCTGTCTGTCTGTCTATCTATCTATAAATCACAATCAGATCTAGACAGCTGTGGCTTAACTCTACTCCTGCCATTTGATTCAAATATGGAGGGACATTTGGAACTGTTTCATACTGAATCTGGGCATATAGCTCAGCACCGAGTATAGCAAGTCTCTAGCCCTTCTTATAGAAGTGTTTCCAAGCCATATATGTACATGGCAAGGATTGAATCTTTTGTTTTCAAAGCATGTGCTCCCCACTGAGCTATATTCCTTCTTTAGGTAAGATAAACATCCACTGCATAAGGTGGCATGGCCACAATAAAATCAGGTATTGAAAGCATAATTTGGCAAAATGAGAAAATAGCCATGAACTTGCACTGTTGTGGATGCTACTCCGGTTAAGGTCAAACCATTAGAATGTCAGCAACCAAGAACATCTATGCAGGGAGGATATTCCTCAGTCAGGGCACATGCAGAATTTGGAAAATTTTTCTGATTACAGTTCCCAGAGTCCCCCAGCCATCATTGCTGAGTGAATCTCCTGTTTGGATGTGAGCTCTCAATGGGTAAAGATGGCTCCAAAATAAACAGAAAGATTCCATTAAAAACACAATAAATATTACCTATTAAGAGATGAATTAAATTAATTATACTATTAAAATACCATACTGTTAATAAGCAGTGAAATCATCATTGTCATCAGCATAAAAAAAAAGCACTGAAAATGTCTTCTGTAGACAAAATTGGTGGCATGAACAGGATTATCTGAAGTCTTTCTTTATCACATACAATGCCTTCTGATGAGAAAAAAAGTCTTTGAAAGTCCCAGGTTTTGTTCTTCATGACATTTTCAAAGTATTTCCTGGGAATCCCCAGAATTATCAAGAAATTTTCATTCCTACTTCCCAGGTCAGTTTAAAGTGATATAGTATTTTCTGAAATGAAATGTGTATGTACTTGGCTGTCTGTTTTTATTATCCCAGACTACCTAAGAGGACCATTGGCAGTGAAAGACAGCTATTGTTTCCAGGACACAGATTCAGCAGAGCTCAGGCAAGGGAAAGAGGGGTGTTTGCACCAAAATGAAATGATCTTAATATTTATCTAGTGTAAAATTGCTAAAGCAGTTTAGTACTTAGAGTCTAACTCCTGAATGACAATAAAGAAGGCTCAGTGGAAATTGGTGAAAATCAATTTCTGAAACGTTGCATGAGTCTGGATGTGATGTGTGATTAGTGAGAGAAGGGAGGAGGAAGAATACAGGGGAGGGGGAAACCTGGATTGTTTCAAGAAAGAATTTGGATGTAGATCTGGGAATATGCAGATAACATCGACACAAAGAGAACTGGAAACACTTCTCACTTCCAGAGACTGCCCCCCGCCCCACTGGATGAGTCCATAATTGGAAGCCTGTGGAAAAGTTTCTTTTGTGGAGGGCAGTCTCAAAACCCCCAGTTAGCATGGCCAGTGGCCTTGTAGAGGAATGGTTCAAAAAGAAAAAAAAAAGACAGAAAAAAAGAAACTTTTCCAGGCTCTGCATTGTGAGGTGACAGTTCTAGCCATGCATATCCCTTGGTGGGCTTCTGTACATTTGAATTGGGTCTGAGCTTATTTCCTAGTTCTTTCTTGGAGTTGTATTTTACCTTCATTCCTGCCATTGAAGGTCTTCAGAAAAGGAAAACATAAGAAAAGAATACCATCAGATCTTTTCCAAATCCCCCTCCCTACTCTACTCACTGATGAAAGCACACACGCTAACTTTGCCAAGGTTTTATCAGCTCCTGAAGTTTCTGTGAAAGCTTGTTGCTAGCCAGGAAACTGGGTCAAGCACTTGTTCTACAATGAAGATGATCTTTTTGATGCACCTCAGCAGCAGGCTTTCATTTATCAGAAGTCTTGTGGCTTGAGTCTCTCACAAATTGAGCCTCATGCTGCAAATATTACTTCTTTCGCTTTGAAATCCCCTCATTTTTATTTCCTGCCTCTAACGCTCTAGTAAAGTTTCTAGTGGGCTAGTGTAGCTGATAGTCTTTTTATTTATTGATGCCCATTATTTATATTATTATTAATATCTAATCACTTGCCTGTTCCCTCTCTTGATGTGTTTAACCCTAGCAATTCTCCTTCAATATGCTATCTTACTTGCAAATAATGACATGTCCATTGGAAAAGAATGGCTATTGTGCTGATCTGATTAGGATCCCCTGCTTTTAAAAATTTTATTGCCAAAGCAGAACTACCAAAACAAAGGGATTAGCTATTGGCAAAATTAAAAAAAATAAAATAAAATGCTGATATTAGCCTCTGATCAGAACCTGACGATTGAGACCTGATGCAACTTGATGATACTGGATTGGGATATGATGAAACCAGTGAGAATTTCCTTCTTACTCAACCACGTACCCTCCAACTGTCCAGGTTCGGCAAGGACAGCCTCAGTTAATCCCTTGCGGTCCCATTTTCTCAGCTGCTTTAGAAATATCCCGGTTTGTCTTTCCTCCCACTTTCACCCTTTGTCCTCAGCTTGCTTTAGTTGCTGCAAACAGAGTTTGATGTGCAAAAGTAGTTTGCACTCAGTTAACTCATTGTGGAGAGTGGAAAGGAGGGAATGGAATCTTGTTCCTCCCAGTAGGCTGAGGCAAAAGCAAAGTGCTTCACTCTCTTGTAGCTTGTGTGTTCTTCCTCCTTAATAACTGTTACCATCTTGACCACACTCTGATTTTGCTTCGGCCACGTGTGTCCCAGTATTCATCTCTGAAATGTTATGTGTGTATATATGTTATATAATCTACAGAAGTAATTTTTCCAGATTCTGCTGAGGCCTCAGTCTTCCAGAATCTTGGAAACAATAATCAGTGTGACAACCGCAGCAGTTCAAAACCTAATCTGATGCATTGTTACAATTAAGGAGCCTCTTTGTTTACAATAAATTCCCCCTCTTTTTGGCCCATCCTAAACTGTAGCACAGTCCTTCCTCCACACTTGTGAGTTTGACCTTCACAAATTTGATTATTCTCAGAGTAAGTGCTTGTCTTCTCCCCACCCCCATTCTCTTCCTCCCATTCTCTTCCTCCCATTCTCTTGCATTCCTCCCTCCAGGCTTGTGAGGCTTGTGTTTAAAATGGACATTTTTTCCTTTTAGGGGAGCAAAGTCCTCCTCCCACTGCTGAAGACATATCCTCTGTCACATGGCTGTACATTCTGCTGTGTAATGGCTGCTGATTGGTCAGGTGCTCTCTTTGCTTCTGCCCCTCCCTTTTGGGAGGAATCTCCTTTCTCAGGATGGTGACCAGAAGTAGCTAAAATGCCAGAATTAGCACTCTGCTGTTCTCCATCTGAGGGGAAAGTACTGGTAAGCCCTTTACCTTGTCTTTTTTCATCACCCTGAGAGCTCCAGGGCCAGAAGCAAGGGAATGGGAGAGGGGAGCTCTGGAGGGGAATGGGAAGGGGATTGCGGGAGGAACGTATTTGTGGTTTTGCCACTTTTGCAAGAGCTCTGTTCACCAAACACTTGCAAATATGGAGGGGCAACTGTATAATGTTTTAAATAAATTTAAATATGATATGGTAAATGCAACAAAAACAAACTCTTGGTTCTGATTAAAATACAAAACTCTATATGCTCACCTTTATTTTGTATCATAGTGTCCTGACTATGACTTATCACATTGACCCCCATACACAAATGGATCAGTAAAAAAAGTGTAAAATAAGGTGGGGGAGAATCTCAATGTTTTGTTTAAAACTGTTACATAAATTTTAAATTTTTAAAATATTACATAAATTCATATTTTGTAACTTTTGTGCTTTAAGTTTTTCCCCCCTTACCATGAAACTTTTATGCATTTTTAATCCTGTCTTTTACATTTCCATTATTTTTTTCCAGAAACAGCTGCTTTTAAGAGAGATTGTCAAAAACAAAACTAAGAGTGCTGAATCATGACCTGTTGCGGTGCTGCTGTATCCTTTTTAGACTAATGAAAAGGAAATAATGCTGCTCAGATATGCATCTAAGCAGGAGTGTTTTTATTCAGACATCTACTTAACTGTAATAAAAATGAAAGCACTGGATAGCAGGCATTGGAGTATATTTCTTTTGAGACCAGGATATAAATGTAGTTAAAAATTCCCAAAACAAGATAAAATGAGTTCATAAAGTTGTATGCTATGAATACTTTATAACATTAAATACCCAGCCAGGATAACCAAGTAAATTACTGTTAATTGAACATTTAAATTTGGGCTATGTGGTGACTCCATTTGAATGTCACCAATATACTATAATGGGTATAATATGTTGAAGTGAAGGAGATTTGAGTCCCAAAGTAAAAATGTCAGGCCACTATACATCTAGTTGAAGGGTAAAGGAATGTTTAATTCCAGAGATACAACCTGTGGAGCCATCATGTCTATTAGCTGAGCTTTGATTAAAGTTATAGCAGAGAAGAATATAAAGGGAAGAGATATTTAGTGGCTCCTCACAATTTTTGCAAATATAACTCCCCTGTACTTTTTAGGTTCACTCTATTCTAGAAGGCTGCCTGTCTTTATTTTCAGCTGCACTAAGTTTTCCAAAAATAATAAAATAAAGTAAAATAAAATGAAATAAAATATGTCATTGTGAATGTATGCCTGTAAACATCCAATGCCTGTGAATGTATATGCACCGTATCAATCTGAGTGTGCTTCCAGGTAGAAAGGAGGAAAGCCCTTCTCCTCCTCCTCCCTTTTTTTTTTTTTTTACTTCTGTCAGTAGAATGTATTGAGAATGGGAGAAAGGATCACAACCATGGCACAGAGGAAGAGTTTTCACCCCCGCTTATGAAAATCTACATCATGTTGACATTTGTTTGTGACAAGTCAGCCTCAGTCAGTAGTTGCAGCAGGAGGAGGGAGGATTGGTCTGACTCAAGGTCATTTTAGGCATAAAGAACTAAAGCATCCTTACCCACTAGCATCTTGTGGTTTAAACAGGGTGCATAATCTTGCAATGTCATGGGCTGTAGGCTGCTACTGCCCCAATTACACCATAGCTCTGATCTAGAACTTCCCTATGCTTTTGACTCTTAATGTTCTGCGTCCCTGAAAAACCAATAAAGTAACTCATATCAGATATAAGAGAGATGGAGAATATGTGACTGTTCCAGAGACATACAGAAATATTAAATGTTGCTGCTAACTAATCACAGTTAGTGTTTCTGGATTTCTGAATTAACCGCTTACCATCAATCAGTGTAGTGAAAATTATAAAATTAATTTATTCTGTTAATCATGAATAACACATTAGTTTCTGTAAAAAAAAAGGGGGGAAATTACTAAAAATGCCCGATTCCTTGAATGAACTCCCAAGTAATAAATTAAAACAGAATGAAACAGTAATAATTACTCATATTACTTTTTAAGATGGTTGTTGTTTAATGATCACAGTGACAACTTTAAAAACCATTGTTACTTTAAAAAATGAATAAGGGGTAACAAATTAATTTTCAACAAATTATTTCCTACCTTTGAGCCCTGTAAATGTTGTTGGACTAAAATGCCCATTATCTTTCACAATTGACTACGCTGTCAAGGGCTGATGGGAGTTGGGAGTCAAACAACATCTAGATGGGCACATGATTCTTCGATGCTGAAAGATGCAATGAGCAATCTCGTCTTGGAGTGAATAGTTCTGGTAGATCTCTACGTTGTGACTGAGTTATAGATCCAGTACTCCCGAGTAGTGGTTAATATTGGAAGGAGGTGAGAATCAAAGTATGAATCACACGCAATTGTTGGTAGGCCTTACACCCCTACGCTTTGATATAGTTTAATTGGGAAAATATATTAATCAGCATAAATATAAATTATACGTTGCTATGGTCACATGGCCATGTTGGCTAAGAGGAAAAAACTGGCTGCAAACGTGCTTTGCAAAATCAGGTCAGAAGAGACCTCAAGGCATAGCCAGGACATACGCAGGAAATCGCTAGGAAACTCTAGTGATAATGGATTTACAGTTAGCCTCCAATGACTCAATTTTCAAGAGACACATCTGTCTGACAATTACAGAGTTATCAAGGCTACCATTAGCCCTTTGTCACCTAACACTAAGGCCATTAGCTCATTCCAGACCCCATTCTCCACTCTCCACACTCCATTGTTCACTCTGCCATTAACACTTTCGCCCTCCGGGCAGAAAAAGAGTATTTAAATCCAAATTTTTGGCAAGCCAACTCATAATACACTGGTTGCTGGTTGCCACACTGCTACTCCAGTTTCTGTTTGTGTACTGTCCTTAGACTCATGTTTAAGCCACATCACTGCTTCTTTGCTGCTCTTCTGCACTGGTAAATAGAACCTACTTCACCCTGAAAATCTCACTATCCAAAACTTTCCTCCCTTTTCCTTCAGTTAGCTTTGTGTGATTGCATGATTGCTTGGATCTTATGTGTGTGATTGCAATTCCCCCAATAAAACTATTAAACTTACTTTTTGGATCTCCAGTTGGTTCTTCCCTGTACTAATACTGGTAAACACAGGTATAAAAGATCTCATAAAGTTACCTCCCTCTTGCAGGCCTGCTTTTTGAACTAACATTCACCACCTTTTTGAGGAAGTACTGACATTGCGGGTGGACTCCTGAATCACCCATGTTTTGGGGGAACACAAAGGTTCAGTCAAGATCACATTTTGAGCTAGAGAATTACACTGCTAGTTAGTAGAATGTGATGGTTTTTTGTATTCTGATGTGAATATTCTATCTAGTTATGGGCATCATAATTCAAGAAGGATATTTACAGACTGGAATGTGTCCAGAGAAGGGTGACCAAGATGATCAAAGGTCTGGAAAACAAGCGTTATGAAGTATAATTGAGAGAGCTGGCTATGTTTAGCCTAGAGAAGATTGAGAGGTGACATTATAGCCACCTTTAAATATCTGAAGGGGTGTCATGTAGGAGACAGAAGAAACTTGTTTATGCTACTCCAAACACTAGAGCATGAGCCAATGGATTTACATTACAAGAAAAAAAGATTCTACATATGCATTAGGCAGAATTTTACTATAAGAACTATTAGACTGTGGAATAGACTGCCTTTGAGACTGATTAGGCTCTTCTTCTCTGTGGGTCTTTAAACAGAGGTTGGGTGGTTATCTTTCAAGATTCCTGCATATTCACTGATTAGGGAATTCTTAGGTTCCATGAAAGTCTCCCAATCGTCACTTATCAAACAATAGCTGCTGTTAGGTGTCTGTTCTCTTGCATATTGGGAAGCAGTTGACTGATACTTCCATCCCCTTCTCACAAGCTATTTCTGCTGCAAGAGGGAATTGTGACAGGTACTTCACTTCTCCCCATCACAATAGAAATCACTTGGAGGAGATCAAAATGTCCATCAGGTTCTTCCCAATGGACATGGGAATAGACCCTAGTTGATCACAGCAGCTGTGGCCCAGTAAATTGGGATTGGAGGGTTGGCTGGGAAACAGTATATAGCTATATAACTATGGTGATTATGGCTACATAGCTGATAGAGAATTCTGGTCCATGATCATACCAGTAATATCATCAATGTCATTGTCATTCTCATCATCAGTCTTCCTTTTCCATTAAAACACATACAGTAGGCAAGATTCAAAATTATTTTTTTAATTTTATTTTTATTAAAGTTATAACAAACAATATTTACAAATAATCATTCTTTCTTTTTATAAATAGATAAGAAACAGAAAGCAAAGAAATATATACAATCAAATTTATATACCTATATACTTATAAATTTATATACCTATCCAACATCTAATTTTATTTCTATTTCTTCTTCTTCTATTGATCTTTTATCTTAATCTACATAAATAGATAAATAGATCATTTCCCTTTTTATGTGACTTGCCATATAATTTTTATATATTATATTAAATTATTTTTGAAGCACCTAATAAGTATAAAGGTAAGAAAATATTACAAAACAATCAGAGACAAAATTATGAAGGTAAAATAGATTAAAAGGAGAGAAATGAATAACAAGATGTATTTACTGATGTTATTAAAATGACCAGACACAGACATGGTAAGATATTAATGTTATCACATAGAGAATGTGATCGTCATAACGATTCTCAGTCACAAAAGAAAACAGATAAATCTCATTGTGCAATCCTATGTGAGTTTACTTAGACGTAAGCACTGTTACCGCAGTTTAGACACCCTTGGGGGACACCCCTAGATATCATTTTGATATCAAATCATTCGGCATTCTCCCACCACCCTGCTCCACATGTTTGCGAGGCCACTGGACAAGCACGCAAACAGGTACGGTCGGTAATTGCTGGACATTCCATTCTCCACCCAGGCAGGCCAGACACAGCTGGTTTGTCGCTTCAGGGACCTCTCCGGCAAACACCTCATTACATATGCGCAATACTAACAAAAGCTTCCTGCCCCGAGCAGGCTGCTGGACAAAGGTTGTGCTGACCACTGGTAAGCACTGCGTATTTGCATACTGGCCACACTATTGTTAATTTGGCTCTGATTCCATCATGCAAAGTTGCGACCTTTCTGAGAATTGTCTCGCACCCAAAATTCATTGTTGTTCCCTGAGTAAGGCATAGCCTGCAGTCACAATTCACCCTATAAAAACCCCTGATTCTGAGACCTTCCTTGGATTGCTCGACTGCTCCAGAGTTCCATCCCGCCTTGCTGCCGTTTCGAGCTCCCCTCAGCTAATTGAGCTGAGCTTCTTCTCTGCATCCCTGGCTTCTCTCCTAAGGTCGAGGACTACGAGACAGGTGTCGTATCACCCATTTCCCCCTGAAAGCCTCTCTCTCTAACTCAATTTCTGATTCCTTAGTTATCTGTATGGTCGTGGTGTCTTTAACGTTTGTCTGTATTCAATAAAACCTGTCTGGTTACTTGACTGACTTGACCCCGTAGACACTGGGTTGCAAGATCCTGCTAAGTTACCCTGCCTCTCGCTAGCTTAAGTGAGTGCTCCACTAATTTTCCCCAAGGTTGTGTTATATTGTTTGGTTATTTAGGTGTCCCTCTCGGGACCCCCAGTAGACAGGGTAACAGCACCACTGAGTTCAGTAGAACTATGGTAAAACAGGAGTTGATAAGAATATTTGTGTAAACATCATAAACAATAAGTAAGAATTTTACTCACTTCCTGCACACATTGAGACCACAGAGATGAACCCTAGAGAAAAGTTATCTCACTGAAATACTTTGGGGGAAAAGACAGCTTGCAAGATACCAGCCCAGATTCTTTCTCTCCAAGGAAAGGAGGGGACAAGCATGAGACCAAGGTCAGTTTAGAGAAGGGAAGTCCCAAATGCTCCTCTTCTGGGTTCTAAAGGTGGAATCTGGCATTTGGATGGTGGTAGGCTTCAGTCCAAGGCCAGAAGGAAACTCTGCCCTGGAAGAATGTAAACTCAAATTCTGCAAGTGAAGAGACTTTTGTGGGTCTCCACCATGTTCACTAAAAGCAGATTGGGGAAACAGCTTTCACAACAACAAAACTGTCATAAGTATTATGGTACAGAAGGAAACATGGTAGATCACAATTTTGGGGCATTTTTTTAAAAGCAGCAGCCAAGATATCATCTATTCAATATCCAATAGATTCTACTGGAACAACATGGTAACTGAGGGACCCTCTGGCATGTGATGAGGTGATCATGCATCTTTCAAGTTCTATTACTGTTTGTAGCAGATTGCATAGAAATCCATGAGAAATGAAACAATGTGAGACATAAATATCAATGTTATTTCCTTGCTCTTTTTCTTTGACAAGGGTTCAACAGAGTTTCATCAGCACAGTTGTCTGGAGTTTTGGACATTTCTTGAGGTGAGGCTATGGATCTGTCTTCTGTACTTTAAAATTTGTCATTTTATATGATGAATAGCTCATTCCATAGCTCAAGCACAAGCCTTTATGGATCGCACAGTCTCTTATCCAGAACTAACAACCTCAAAGGTTGCATGAAATCATATCCATTCTAATATGAAATTCCATAAGTGCTAATTCAGAAACTCTTAATGATGTAGCTGTTTTATGCTTACCATGAAGTTCATGGAAAACTGCCTTGAGTTCCATAGATCTGGAGGGCAAATACTTTTTTTTTAAAATATGGAAAAAATCTAACTTGATGTTGTCATCAGAATTTTCTGAACATTCAGATATAATATTTATAGTATCTTGCCAAGTATTAGTTAGTTCATTTATTTCAATAATTTGTTCTGATTCATTAATGTGCTTCATCCATTAAAAGTTAAGTATGCTTTATCACCAGAAAAGGTTAAGTTGGCAGCATAAAATGTTCCAAGAAAGCATGTGTCATCAGATTTATTCAGGCAACTAAATTTAGTTTTTAAGAAGCCAAATGTGCTTTCATTTATCACTCTGGAGAATGTTATGCTTTATTGTGATTTATTTTTGAAGCAAGATGTTGGTGATGTCATGGCCAACACTTACATTGGCAAAGGGAACATCTATTCTCAATAATGCATTTTAAATGAGGAATAAGTAGTAAGAAAATACATCACTGTTTCCAAAAATTTTTCAAGACAATATGATCTAAATTGTTACTGTGAACTAGAGAGTATATTGTTCCAAGCAGTCAAAGCATGTAGTGGAGCCAAAGGCAATTATGATGAACTAAAAAGGGCAGAGGGAACCTCCCCCAAGTCAAAAACAAACAAAATTTAGACAACCCTCTCCCTTTTCAAATTGCAAATAGCATGTTATAAAGCTAGTGCAATAAAATGTGTTTACCTATATATAATGAATGCAACCTGAATATTCTTTTTGGTTAACTGCACTCATGGTTAGAAAAGCACATTCAAAAGATTTGAGTTAAATATATCATATCTCTTTCCAGCATATATTTTCTCTTATACCTTATTATGTAAACTAGGGCCATTTCCATATGACGGGGCTGTGCCACTTCTGGGACAGGTTGGTAGGGGTCAGGAGGTCATGCTTCTGCATGATGTCATCGCTGGCCTGCTGCCATCCCATCCCCAAGCCTCCCGCTTGCACAGTTTTTGCAAAATGGAAAAAATCCATTTTGCTCCTGGGATCACTCAGTGCTCTCAGCACTTCCATTGTGCAGAAGCCATGGAAGTGCAATGATAATGCTTCCTTCTGTAGCATACCAATGGAAAGTGCCCAGTTGCACTGTGAAATAAAGAGGTGGTACCATTGCATTCCCTTCTACGTGGACCGAGCAGGTGTGCAGGGGAGTGTTGCTAATACACTCCCGTCTGGACCTGGGATTACAGCACAATGACATGGAAGAGTGTTGTTGTGTGGAAATGCCCTAGGCACCTGTGCTATATAAACCCTCAGTTTATCTAATGCCCCTAAACTTTTAGTTCCATCATAGTTAAAAGCTTGAATAAGCTAATAATCTTTCCATTAATAAAAAAGATTACAAAACATTCATTAATGGTTTCTTTCATTTTGACAGCTTTCTATTCATAATGGTATATGATCAGGTTCATATTAAATTCAAGTTTTTTTTTCTAAATTATATGGTCCCCTGCTTAAATACTTTCATTTCTAAAAGAAGCTTCGACAATAAATACTTTTGGCTTGTTTGTATTCAGTAGCTTCACTATCCAGTCTGAGTTGTCTGTGGGTAGGTTTAGACAAACAAATAATTAACCAAAAAACCAACACTCTGCTTCATTTAACAATTTCTAATTGCTACAGTGAACATTATAGTGATGCATACTTAAATAACCATCCATTTATCAATGATGGGTCAATATATATTTGACATATTAATCAAGATAAATACGCAATCTTTGGTTGCAGTTGGGAGTAATGCATTATCCATTATGACTAATCCAACAGAGCATGTATAGAGCAGATGTGGTGCACATTATGTAGCTCCTTTTAAAAAGATGTAACGTTGCTGCACAGCTTCTTGGTGAGGAACATGGGATGATGATTGCGGGGGGAACTGGTTGGCTGAATACAGTCTCCGGCCCTCCTCCTCATCAGTCAGTTTATAAGGCTTCGCTTTTGCAAAGTTGTTGGATTTGGAAGCAGAAATATCACTAATGTTGTAAAGCCAGCATTACCTAATGTTGTAAAGGCAGACCTTCCATGTGGTTCTGTCTCAGATCTTGTTGGACTATAGATCTCATCATCCCTCAGTATTGGGCATACTAACTAGGCTAAGGCACACCCAGCAATACTTGGAGAACTATAAGTTGCCCACTCTTTGTATTGTCACTAGATAAAAGAGTGAGAATGAAGGTATATATGGGGCACTCAGGCTGAGGCTTAGGCCATTTCCACACCACACTGTTATAGTACTATTATTCCACATTCAACATCCTATGGGATCTTGAGGTTTGCAGTTTAGGGAGGGGCCTTTAGAATTCTCAGCCAGAGAGCTCTTTGGCCTCAGTAAACTACAAACCCCAGAATTCCACTGGATGCTGAAAGTGGAATAATAGCACTATAATAGTGTAGTGAGGAAAGGCCCTCAGTCCTAGCTGCATGGAAATCTTAGAGTTCTCCATTGGCCATTTCTGCGCTACAGTGTTATAGTGTTAACATTCCACTTTCAACCTCCTGTGGAATCCTGGGGTTTGCAGTTTAGGGAGGGGCATTTAGAATTCTCAGCCAGAGAACTCTTTGGCCTCAGTAAACTACAAACCTCAGAATTCCACAGGATGTTGAAAGTGGAATAATAGCACTGTAACAGTATAGTGCAGAAACGGCTATAGCCCCCTGTGCCCAGCCAGGGTTGACGGAAAGTGGATTCCTAAAGATTATAAAGAGCAAAAGCAAACAAAGAAAACCAGAGTTGCAAGCATAACTCAACTTTCTTCCATTAGCTATGAGAACTGTAGAAGCAGATTACTGTCCATTCTCAGCATTCACATCTTTTCCTCAAACAGCAAGAAGTTCACTAGCACTAACTCTTTCATGCCATTGGACAGCTATCAGTGTTTGGCCATGATGCCAAGAAAGACTCCAGTCTCATCTGCCTGGTGGCAGAGGCCCAACTCACTACATACATAAGTGCGAAAGAAATCATAGCAAAAACTTGAAGCAAACTCCGATGTGACTAATGCTTTCAACAAGGAAAGAAGTGAAGATCAGGAGCCATATGATGATCTCACATTTATCTCCCAAGCTATGTGTAAACCCATGAGATTGGCCATGGTCTAAACAAGCTGTTCTTCAGTTTGGCCCTAATATGGTGTTGCCCTTTGACTTGGGGGTCCCGGGAGGGACACCCAGATAACCAGAGCAAATACAACAAGATTGGGAAAATTAGCTGGAGCACTCTCTTGGCTAACAAGAGGCAGGGTAACTTAGCGCGGATCTTTTACCCTATGTATACAGCGTCGGGTCAGTGAGCAGGCAAAATGGTTCAAATTAGCAACAATATTTATTGAGCAATTATTAAGAAAAACACAAACACACTTGCTAACTAGAAATAGGAAATAGAGCTTTGGGGGAATTGTGTGATACGTCACCAATCTTGCAGTCCTGAAGAAAGCCAATTGGAGAGAAGGAAACCCAGTGTGACTGCCGAGGGGAGCTCACAGAAGCAGCAGCAGCAAGGCAGGTTGGAAGTTCAATGAAATCCGAGTGTTCCAGCAAGAGATCCGAAGAGCTCTCAGAACTGCGGATTTTTATAGGGGAAGAAATGACCGTGGGCTAGTCTGGTCTTGGGCGAAAACAATGAGTTTTGGGCTGGAGACAATATCTCCGAAAGGTCAGAATTTACATGATTGAGTTACAGTCCGAATTGACAATAGTATGGCCGGTATGCAAATGTGGCTAGCTCGGCAGCTAAGCACCCAACTCACCAGGATGCCCTCTCAGGGCAGAGGTCTCTTTGTGTTAGTATGCATACCTTGATGAGGGTGTTTGTTTCGGGAGGTCTCCTAAAGCAGATCTGGCAGTATCTGGCTTGCTTTGGTGTAAACAGCAGCAACTAATAGCCATGCCTAGCTTCGCGCTTGTTCGGTAGCCTCACAAACACTTGACTGGTGGCAGAGCAGGGCCGAATTATGATATCAAAATGATATCTAAAGGTTACCAAAGGCCGGGCCAGTTCACGGTGGTAACAATGGGATAATAGGTTGTTTCTGCTTTGACTATACTTGAGTATTTTAACTGATCTGGCATTCTCTTAACTTTCATAAGATTTTATTTTGGAACAAATAAAAGTGTCACATGTCAGAATAAATCATATGAAAATTGACCATTCCCTTTTGCTTCCTTTTCTCATTTTTGCGTACCATACCTTCACAAAAAAATACACTCCTTTCTTGATCAAGAGGGGAGAATAAAGTAAAAATAAGTCCCATTTCCATTGTAGTACCAACTAGAAATTTGTATTGACCAGAACAAGAAGAGAATGTTCATGAACCTTTTCATCAAAGTATTCAACTTTCAGTTTTTTTTTGAAGAGTTTGGAAAAAGTATCTTTTCTGAACTATAACATCCCAGAACTTCTAGCCATTATGACCTTTAACCATGTTGCCTAGGGAATTCTGGGAGCTGCAGTCTAAAAAGTAACTTTTCCAAGAGACATGTTTAGGAAACATGATCTGCCTGAATGGGCTTTCTGTCACCTGTTATATTTCCACAGTTGGCTCTGATCATCCATGTGACCTGGGTGTTACCTTGAAAATCTGGGGTCCCAGAGGGACACCTCAATATACTCCAAGTGATGGGGAAAATAAGCTCAACGGAGTACAAACAACAGCGATGCGAGAAGCAGGGTAACCTAACGAGATCTTTTACTCAATTTTTATGGGGTCAGGCTCAGTCAGAAATCACACAAAAAGGTCCAATGAATGACTTTATTGAACAGTAATAGCTAGCACTAATGCAAACACGCACACACACATCCAAGGGCTAAAAGAAATAAAGAGTGGAAATAAGATAGAGGGATTGTTGAGGGGTTTGTAGTCTGGGTGATACTGCACATCTTCCTGAAGTCCTTGGTTCGGGAAGCAGCAATCAAACAGCAGCTCAGTGAAGAGACGCTGAGGAGATCATGGGAGGGGGGACCGGTCAGTTGGTAAGACCAGGAAGCATCATACCTCTTCATCCTCTTCTTCCCTCTCCACCTATCTCTTGCCTAACTAGCCCAAAAATGGGAGCTATTTATAGGAAAAATTTACTTTGAAGGCAAATCCTCTCCTGGGGAAAACAAACAGGGACAGAAAAGAAAAACAACTCCACACCTGGCATTTTCTTTGATATCGGAAGATAACAGGGTGTCATCCAAATAAACGGATCTTCCTCTGCTTTGGGGCTGTGGTGTGAGTTTCTGGAGATCGATTTGATAAGATTTTGTTGCTTCCAGTGCCCAACTTTCTGGGAACACTTTTACTCCCTTCAAGTGGACTCCTTAAAGGTTGATGACCTTTTGTCCACCATGGGTTATCACAACATGAGGTCTTCTGTGGCTACGTGACTGGGGAGTTTACCAGTCTGACCTGGTGTGTTCGATCGTACGACCGTTATTGCCTACGTGCGTATCTGGGTGACCTCTCTGGTGGGTTAGATTAATTTTATATCAAAGCTGTAGACCCCAGGACAGGGCTTACCAAGGGGGCAACATAGGGGCCTATTCACATCATACAAATATAGTACTAAATATTCACACTGCACAAATATAGTACATTTTAACTGCCCTGGCAACATCCTGTGGAATCTTGGGACTTGTAGTTTGGTGAGTTTTGCCAGTATATTTACTCAGAGAGAAGCAAAGGTGGCAAAGATACAAGAAAAGACTCATTGTAGATGGTAGGTTCTCTGGTGGCAATTCTAATGACCATTCCAGAAGTGTTCTTCCATGATGTGGGAGATGGCATTGGCACCATGCTCCATTGCACTGCAGGTGAATGGGAAACCACTTGTATAAGGGAATATTAAAGCCTCTAAAATAGTGCAACCAGTAGGAAAACCAGAAATTATGCTAGCATAATGCTCTGATAGGATTCTGGCCATAGATTACCTATGAACATTTTGAGGGATTGAGTTGTCCACAGGTCAACTCCAGTCTTAGACACCTCACTACCTGTCAATGCTAACAGGTATTAGAAAGATTTGTCACGTTGTAAAATATGAACATAGCTATGCTAGAGAGAAGAATTCCCATTTGGTGCCACAGAGAGTTCTTGGGAGTCTTCTCACACTGTCAAAACATCTTCTGCCTTTCATGACACCCATTTTTAATAACAAAATTAACTCTTTGATGCAGAAGACAAGAAAAGAGGCATTGGGGGCTGAACGCAAATATTGACTTGAGTTGCTGTTGAGGCCAAGAGTACCACCTAGGCAGAAGAGAACTAAATCAACTTTATTCGCTTAATAGACATTGAGTGCCTCACACAGTACAAACTTGTATCCCATTATCAGACAGGCCTTCTTATGGCATCGGTATCTGCTGAGGCTCATGAATATGTAAATACCATATGTATCTCAGAAACATGCTTGACAAGAGAATAGCTAAAACGAACCGATTCTAGTTAGAAGCCCATCAGCGTGCCATTCTTTATGTTTGAACAGGCAGCCTATTGCTAAGTGACAGATCATTAAGGCTATCTACTCAGTCAGCGGAAATGAAGAAATAATTTGTTCATAATAACCTTCAGATGACCTCCCAGGCAAAAAAAGAGGAATCTTTTAAAGTGCTACGTCTACTGATACATGTCATGCCTGTGTGAGGGGCTGTCTCCTAGCCCCGCAGTAATGGCAAAGCCGCCGGTGAAACAGAGTGATAAACGCCTCCTGACAGGGCCATAGTGTGAAAAGATCTCATCACCTGCCATTAGCACAGTGATGAATAATGCAAGCCTCTCCATCACAGGCAGTCAGCAGTGTGTGAGTGTGCGTTAACAGAAAGAAAAAGAAAGAAAAAAAAAGGTAAGGGAGTTGATTTTTAGTGCATCAAAAAAAAAAAAAAGGCAGCTGGCTAAGCTTGTGTGTGGCTTGTGGTAGAAGGCATGCAAATACCCCCTTTTCCACAAAGAAAGGAACGGACAGAATGGTAAACAGTACTAGCCTGGGGCGTTTGCTAATTGTCCCTCCGCTACTGGGCAACTGCTGTTGAGGGAAGCATTTGTGACAGGTGGGCCAAGTAATTGCAATCACACTTTTGTTTTGCAGGTGGTGGTAGTGGGAGATTTTTTTAAAAAATTTGGAACGCGTAAACATCAGCTCCGCATATGTTAAATGTATTAAAATTAGCTGACATTAATTACAATTCATTCTTCATAAGATGTTATTGAATTACTTAAATTCTCCCCATGCACGAACAAATCCCCCGCTTGTGCTACATTGATTATTACTAAATATCTAAATGTACTTAAATTGGCTTGAGTTGAAGTGATGTGGACTATGATATTGATCATTGGTGCTGAACTAAAAGAAGTTAAGTTGACTACCATATTTAGGGTTCCTGACCTGGAACCTCAGGGCCTATACTCTAGTCTCTGATCCTCAGGGTGAAAAAGAAAACCTCTGGCAAGAATTTGCCTTGTAAAAGTTATGTGTGTGTATATATGTGCATGTGTATATAAATGTGTGTGTGTATGTGTGTGTGTGTGTGTGTATTCAGTACCATCATCAGGGGCAACCCTTTATGATACTGCCCTTGTAACATCAACAGGATCCACCACCTGTGACATCACAAAGCTTTGCCCTTAAAGCACAGATTTTGGCCGGAAATTTCAGTGCCTGGAATAATCCTGACTGGGGAACCCTAATGATATTTTCAGTCCCAATAAATATCCCATTGACTATAATATGTGTAATGCCACCAAATTTTGGAAGTGAACTGTTTCACCAATTTTTATAAAAAAACAAAAAACAAAAAATAGAGAGCACTGGGAAGGCAGGGGATGCACTTAATACCTCCTCCATTACATCAGAGTTAAACAACATTACTCCCTGGTAATAGAAGAACATCTGAATAGTGCAAGGAATATCACATGTCCTCCAATTATATGGATTTGGCAGGGACAGTCCTGATTAATTATCTGGTGTCGTGCTTTTTCAGCTGCCTTTAAAATGTCAAGTTTCTCTCTCCTCCTTCCACTTCCCCCTTTGTCCTCAGCTCACTTCAGTGGTTACAGGCTGAGTTCAAGTGCAAAAATGGTTTACTCAGTGGAGGAAATGAGAGGAGGGGCCACATCTTCCTCTTTCGAGTAGGCTTGGACAAAAGCAAACTGCTACAGCCTCTCCTGGCTTGTGTATTCTTATTAATAACTCTTGCTATCTTCACTGGACTGAGACACTGCTTGGACACATGTCCCAGTTTTCATCTGTGAAATGTTGGAGGGTATGATACCTGGATCGTGCGTGTATCTATTCTGTGGTACATACACTGGGTGGGGAAAGCGTGGCTTGTGGGTTTGGTACTGCTCCAAGGCTCTTTTTTTGTGGCTGCAAAGGTCCTGATGCCTCCCAACCCCCAAATTTTGGAGGCTAGACTTTTCATTTTGTTCTTGAAATGGCCGATACTACTGCCTGCTCAAATCCTCTGAGGATGAGGCTACTTTCCTCTATTTTAGAGCCTTTGTGACTTCACTGTTTTTTAGCCCGAAGACCTTGGCCATTTCCACACTACATTCTTATTGCGCGATTATTCCACTTTCAACATCCTATGGAATCCTGAGGTTTGCAGTGTAGGGAAGGGCTGGGCGGCTATAAGAGTATAGTGCAGAAATGGCCCTTTTTCTCCAATGAGGAAATGGACTTGAACCAAAGTATGTGTGGGGGAAATGGGTTGCAATAATCTCCCAAATGTTTATCAGGAAAACCCTGTGATAGTTTCATCTTAGGCTTGTCATAGGTTGGAAATGACTTGAAAGCACACAACAACAACAAGAGGAAGCAAAACGCAAATTATTATTTATCCCACTAGGATAAAAATCAATCTATTAACACAACACACTTATTTGTTTATTTAAATATTTTTATCCTTCACTTTGAACATGAGATGTCAGAGTGGCAAACAATTAAAACAATGTATAAACAATTTAAACAAGCTGCAAATTAAAATCAGCAATTTAAACAAGATAAAAACATATTAATTCAAACAAGTTAAAACAGCCGAGAAAGGCTGAAAGAATTAAAAAAGAAAGAAAGAAAAGGAAATGTGTGCTTACAAGTCCATTAGGCTCCAAAGGCTTTAAATAAAAAGCCATGGCCACTTCCGCACTTCACTCTTATAGCGCAATTATTCCACTTTCAACATCCTATGGAATCCTGGGGTTTGCAGTTTCGGGAGGAGCCATGTGGCCCCTCCCGAAACTGCAAACCCCAGGAAGTGGCCTATGTGTTGACCTGGTGACAAAAAAGAAGCCAACCTTGGTGCCAGTTGGGCCTCCAAGGAGAAGGCATTCCACAAATGGGGCATCACAACTGAGAAGGCCCTCTCCCATGTCCTCCCTGTTTGTATTGCTCCCAACAGTGGGATGGAGAAAAGGGCCTCTCAGGCAGCTATCAGTCCTCAGACAGGCATACATTACACAAACAAGTCTATATCATTGTTTTTCCTCATATGGCTCTATTGTGTTAACTGATTTTTGTGCCACTTTTACTTGCTCATTTTTGTATTTCCTTTGACTTCATCTCTATCTTTCCTTTATTCTTTATTTACCATTAATTGCTCTGAGATTTTTTGTTATGCAGTGACTCATACAATAAATAAATAAATAAATAAATGAACGATGGACAATAACCATCTACAAAATGTGCATTATAATTCATATCATGAGGAAACGAAAGAGTAAAATGGTGCCAGTGGTTCTAGATCACTTTCTAATACACCTTGGAAGGTTTCACTGGAACCAGTACAAATAAGAGCTGGCAGTTCAGGGAAGATATGTTTACCTCAGGGGAGAGTGCCTTTATGACACTGATCTGCTCCAGTGGATCCACTAATGTGAAATTTCTGACCCAATAGGCAGTGATTGCAGATTGCTGAGACTCCTCTCATTATTCATGAAATATGTGGTGTACAGTGTCAGCTCTCTCCCTGCAAACCTACTGCCAAGCAATTATTCATTTCCATCATTTAGCTTCCCATCCCCTTTCCTTCTCCTATTTTTAAAAATTATGATTACAATGCTTATTTCTGGTGCCTGTGTGTTTTCCAGCAGGCCTGGTGAATCAAGGCTCAGTGTTAAAATGAATAGAAACGGTTGTCTTTCCTGACAGAGAGCACTCTGAGGCATTTAAAAACTGATTGTGTTTTAAACTTTACAGCAAGCTATGCAAAGTAGGATTGTGGCTGGTAATCAAGACTGACTACCATGCCTCCGAGAAGTCTCCTTGCTTGTTATTTAAAGGCATGGGTGCCAGGGAGACATGTCTGCAGATGTTTCACTTGACTGCACATATATTTTGAATCCAGACATGTACACAGAAGAGGGCCTGAGAAAATCATAAGACGGAGTTCCAGGAAGGACCATTAAAGCTTCCTGGAGTAATCGGGTTATATAGGTGGAACCCCAATGGTATCTACTCCTTTAGTTGAAGGGACTTCCTTTGCCTCTGTAGCACTCCCTGTGTAGATCCCCAGATCTGTTCTGGGGGTTGGAGGGTTTTCTGGAACAGATCTAGGGGGCTCACAGAGATTGCAGAGGGGAGGAAAGGGATAGTTAATTCCTTTGATTGAATGGAGCTCTTCTCACTTTATGTTGACTTCTATCTATAGGTTATGGTTTCAAAACTGACAGTCTCAAAAACAAAACAAAACAGAACAGAACATCTTTAAAAACCTTGAAACCTTCAAAAAGTTATAGGCCCTTTCTGTACCTTACCTTTTCTTGGTGCTGGGATCACGCGAGCAGCCTCCAGCAAGAGGCTCTCGTATCCCTGCTGCTTCAGCTCTGCACGAGCTGCCTGCTCCTGAGCAGGCAGTGCGAGAGCCCTGCCTCTTCCTTCCACAGCACAGCTTGGGAGTTTCCCAGGATGTACTGAGGCAGGAAGCGAGACCGCCGCAGTTCCGGAGGCTCCACATGCATGGTAAGAGCACACGGGGCCCTGGAGCAATGCACGATCGTGCACTATTTTCGGCTGAAAGCCGAAAATGAAAAGTGCGCGAGCGGCACCTGCTCTACCCTGGAGTGTTGCGCGATTGTGAGTGCATCGTCCAGATCGCTTCTCACAATCACATGACCCTCCAGGCGCCCTTTCGCATGGCAAATGCCATGTGAAAAGGGCCATAGTCTCAGTTCCCTAAATGTCACTTTTGCCACATATGGTGGGGATAAATCGATAAACTAAGGGACCTGTTCTTCTAAAGTAAGTAATACCCCTGCTCTCAATTTCTACTTAAGATTTGATGTGCTTCAGCAAGTGTGGATAGATCAATGCTGAAAGTACAGTCATTCTTCCACATTCACTAGGGCTAGGGAATGTAGGATCCTTGAAGAACTGGAAAAAACTGCAATATAAAAATGTGTGTATGTGTCTGTGGGAAAGGGGCTGAGGCATGGTGGGGAGGGCGGGCACCTAGAGTCCAAACCTGGTCGAGGAAAGGAGAGGGAAGGGGGATGGGTTGGCATTCTTCCTTGGATATGTGTATGGGGCAGTGGGAGAGGCTTTGTGGTGCTAAGAAGTCAGGCTGTAAAGCATCTTTAGCTGGCTAGGAAGCAGCTGATGGAGGAGGAAGAGGATCAGAGGTAGGTTTTCAAAGGGTTGTGTGACCTGATAGGAGCTGCTGAGAGGGAAAATTCCTCTGGAAAAAGAAGTGCCTGAAGTCAGAGGCAACGATTGGAGAAATTCTCAAATAATCAAATCTGTAAAAGCTAAACCTGCAAATGTGGAGTGCCAACTCTTTATATGACTCCCATTACAACAATTTATATGTTTTGTTCAGTATCAGTCCTGATTTTGCAATTCTGAATCTGATTCTGTGCACAGATGCACAGAGTGTAGAATATGTTTCTACACATAAATGTAAACTGAGAACTGATTACTGCAGTTTAATTAGAAATCAGCCTCAACACAGTTAGAACACTCTGACCAGGTTGTCTGTGTGCCTGATGCTGAGTTTGTGGTCCCAGTTCTAACTGTTGCTAGTCCCTTATTCTTCCTTCTTATGGTTCTTTAGCTGTCAACCAGGACAACCTTCCAGTGAAAGAGATCTTCAAACAGGGAACTGTCCATCAGCTGCCCAGCAACTGCACTGATGGCTTCTCAAACAGAAGACAATCTATGTAAATGCTCGACACATCATTTTATGAAACAATACTGTCAGGAGGCCAGTTTTAATCACACATCAAGTAGGTGGCAATTATTTTGTCCAGTTCTTTAGAACGTAAAGAAAACCATCATGCCGATTTAAATGTATGTTATTAAAAACCATCTTTCATTAAAAAAAAAAAGTTTAACTGAACTTGACATTCAGAGACCTTTAAAGCCTAAGATGTCTGTTCTTATCTCAAGCATGAGAGACAGACATGTGAACTACCCATTCATCATAACAGAAGTGACATGTGTATCTACATCATCTAGTTTTAGGAGAACAGGTCATTGTTTTGCTTTGAAAAACTGATTTATTCCATAAATGACTTTGGATGTCTACTGAATGGATTTATCACAATCTAACAGAGTATGTGTTTCAGATCCATATCATCCAGAGACAGACTTTCTTGGTGAATTCTTTGGTAATAGAAATCATGCTAAAGGATTGACTGTACAATATCTGAAATCATTCAGTAATGGGATTAATACCAAGAGTAGTAGTTTAGTACCAAGTGTAGTAATGTTTGCTGATGTAAAATTATGCACATTGATCATGCAAATATGCTTAAAACTGGGGAAGAAAGGAAATTCATGTGCGTTTTCTTACATTTGACATACATCTAAGTTAGAGACAATACAATCATAGTTTGGGAGAAAAATAGATTTTGTACTACATGCCCCAGAATCCCTTAACCAGCATTGCCACTAGCTAGACCAGTGGTTCTCAACCTGTGGGTCCCCAGATGTTCGTGGACTTCAGCTCCCAGAAGCCCCAGCCACTATGGTAAATGCTCAGGGCTTCTGGGAGCTGAAGTCCACGAACATCTGGGGACCCACAGGTTGAGAACCACTGAGCTAGACTATTTAGAGAATTCTGACAGCTGCCATACAAAAAAGTAACCTTCCTAAGTTCTGTGTTTGATATAAAGTAGATAAAAAGGCAACATCCAGAGTCAAGTCAGAAGTATACATACAGATGCTGGCAGGAATTCTTTGTCATGGTCTACATGGTGTAACTTATGTATACTTAGCTGTGTAGCAGAGATGCTAAGCAACCCTGTTAGTGAATTGCAAAGATGTGTTTTGGGATACCAGCAAGAATGTCCCCATGTGTATTGGGCAGCACTTCTTGGTCATTGTCCTGATGTGCATTGGTCCTGATGTGCATTGTGTATTGTCCTATTTTGCACAGCATCCCATTATGCATTGGTTTCATTGTACATTGGGCAACACTCCCTAGCTGGTGTCCCAATGTTTATTGGTCTATTGCTAATTTTTCCCATTGTTTGTTGGTCCCATTTTGCATTGGGTCCCATTGTGGATCAAGATCAATTCACAATGGTCACTTTGCTGAATCCCCTATATGGTGATGTAACAGCAGCCCCTCGCTTAATATGGATGTTGTGAAACTGCTCAATTCTATTTCACATAGAAGTAAGTCCACTTACAAAGATGTAAGTTCCCAAGTGAATTCCAGCTGCTGATTCTTGAAACTGATGCTATAGGGTGCATATGCTGAGTAAGATTCTGCATTGAGAGAGGAATTGTAAAATTCTATACAGGAGAAGCGAATTTTTTACTCCCTTCAGGACTCACGTTTTAGCTGTTGCAGTCTCTATTTCATGGGTAGCTAGTGGCTTGCGAAAAGTGGGGAGCATTGGACAAGGGTCTTCCTACATCCCAACAGCCAGATATAGAACAACAAAGCTGTTCTCCTGGGGGGTTCTGTGGAGGTCCTGGTGGATGATGTCATTGTTCTGCAAATACTTCTCCAATACCCCTTGCTTCCATCACCACTAAATGGTCATAAAGTGGAGATTGCAGTAGCTAAAAGCAGAGTGTGTGTGTGTGTGTGTGTGTGTGGGGGGCTGATCATTGCAAGAGGTCAGTGGCACATTCTGACAACTGCAATGTCCCCCCCCCAAAAAAAAAAGGATTTGGGATGGTATAAGTCTGGCTTTTGCCGTCATAAGCCAGTAACAGAATTGCAGCCAATGTCAGTATTATGATGAGACTTTGGCTTCTCTTCTGTAATTTCTCCACATTGGTGTCATAAGATGTTGCTTAAAAAAAAGAGGGTTTTTTTTTAAAAAAATAAAAAGGATATTGAGATCAGCAAATGCGAAGCAATAGTCTTCAGTTTGCCTGGCTAATTAGGAAGATATTTGGAGAGATACTGTTCATTACTTAGAGGACTACTCTGGGTGCTATTGTTTTCACACATGGCTTTTCAGCACGGCTGGAGAGTATCTTATTTGGCAAGACTGATATTCAACAAGCCTGTTTTCTTTTAGAACCCAAGCTGCAATTTTAAAACCATTTTTTCACCCATATTTTGATTTTAAAACTGCAACATCAAAGGAAATGCTTTTTTTTTTAAATGGCAACCTGGCAACCTTGCTTTGGATACCTACATTCCTGCCTGTCACTGTTTATCACCTGCTAATGGCAGAGGAGACAAGCCACATAATCCTGGAGAAAGTGTGTTTGAGAGACGCTGACTATCACCTATTGGCAGAAAGGTCAGTGAAGGTGAAACTACAGCAAGCGGTAGCTAAAAAAAGATTTTGACCAGAGGTGGGCAATGTATGATACTGGGACTGCATGTGGCCCTCAAGGCTGCTTTTGTGGCCCTTGACCCTTTTTAGGCTATCCTGTTTTTCTGTCCCACCCAGGAGTATTTTCCCTCAGATGAAAACTCTAGGGACTTGAAAGTCATCTTTCAAAGAGGTCACAGTTTCCCCTCACTACATTGTTTAATCCTCCCCAACTCCACCCCACCCCCAAAACAGAAATGGATTTCCACGTTTGTTTATGTCTGTGTGTTTTTGTGTGTGTGTGCAGTTCATGTGGCCTTAGACAATCTTGGAGCAGATAATTCATTCCCAGAACCATCACAGTTGTCCACTCCCAATTTAGAAAGTATGATGTGCCACCACAATGAGTAAGACCATCTAAACATAGTGCAGCAGAAAAGAAAATGTAAGAGGCAGGTAGGAGAGAGAGAACAGACAGTGCTGAAGAAGAGTAAATGGGAGCTAGCATCATGTTCAGTAATTATGATATTGTAATCTGCCTTACAGGAGTGCAATTCACTTTTATGATTGTTGCACATGAAATGACCCAAAGCCCCACAAAACCTAACTTTTCAGCAGTGCAGCCCCCACACCAGTTTGATATAGCTGAAATGTGTGGGGGATATGCAGCAATGTGTCTGGCTCTCTTCCTGTGAGGTTGTCTGCTAAAACCACATAGTATTAATATACACAGCTGAGATCATGTATGGGCAGATGGAACACATCCAGCTCACTTCCTGTAGCATGTCCATCTACAGAAAGAGAGCTGGGCATGTTTCTGCTCAGCCCCTTCCTCCCCAGCAACATGGAAATGGTCATCTTGGTGAGGGCTGTGCAGCTGAAAAGGTAGGTTTGGGGGAAAGCATCAGAAACTATGGCCATTTCTGCACTAGACTGTTATAGTGCTATGATTCCACTTTCAACATCCTATGGAATCCTGGGGTTTGCAGTTTCGGGAGGGGCCGGCCTCTCCCAAAACTGCAAACCCCAGGATTCCATAGGATGTTGAAAGTGGAATCATAGTGCTATAACCGTCTAGTGCGGAAATGGCTTATGACTCTGCAGCTACCTCTCCTGATGGTGCATCTCAGCCAAATTTTTCAGGTGTGGATACTAATGAAGAAACTTAAATGTAAAAAATAGGAGGCATTATGTCATGTTAGTTACTCAGTTCTATTCTCATTGTTACACATTGTAGCCTGCAATGTAAGATCTCAGATGAGATCTCTGAACTAAGGAAGTAGGGTTTTAGAACAGTTTTCTCCACTCAGTCATCATGCAGACGTATGAAACTATAATTTCTATATCATCCTCAGCCAGTTCAGCCAATGGATCTAGTAGTGGAGCAAAAATACACCATTGTAGACAAACAGTGTAGATTTTTCCTTTGTGGTTTTAGAACTGCTACCCTAACTTTGCTTTTGGATGCCTTGCAGTTAAAGACATGACCTGCTGTGAAATGGTTAATAGTGTTTTTAAAATAACCATTACTCACAACGATCCCAAGTGCTTTTTGTGGGCATCTGGTCGTCATTAACAGGATTAAATTTATCAGACGAGTCATTTTGCTTAATTAGGTGGATAACTGGCGGGGCCAGCATACAGAATAGCATTAAAAGACTGGGCAGTCACATCCAAAATACCATTTGTAGACAGAGTAGGGTATCTTCCACTCTTTTATTCTGGTCTTATTAAAGAGGCAGTTCTGTCTTTTTTTGTGCACACTTGTTTAAGTGAGGATGCCATATATCATTCAAAGTAATCTGAAAAAAGCAAAGACAAAGCAACACAGAATCAAATATGTCTCTGGCATACATACGTAATAGTGAGATACATCTTTTTATGGTTGTTGACGAGGGTAGAATTCACTATCTTCCTCACACAATGACTTCTCCCCCCTTCACACTAACATTCCTCCTGTGCCCAGCTCTGACCTATTGGCTGGGAGTGGCTGTAAAACATCCAGATATGTCCCAACAGTTGGATGCACAATGATGACATCATCTTTTGGGAGTTCCAAAGGACCCCCAGGAGGTCCTGGAGGATGCGTTATGTGTCCGCTTATAACTGTGCTGGGCAAGGTACAGACTGAGGGTCCCATACAGCCCCTGTATGCCACTTTTGTGGCCCTGGAATCCCCTCACCAGTGCCCCAAAGCACCCTTATGCATGAAAACCTGCAGAATTCTAAAATAGCCCCAATACCTCCATTTTCCTCTGCAGTTCCTTTCAAAATAGTTGACTGGAAATGATGGAAAATGACTTCTTATCACCCTTTTGAGAAGATATCACAGAGGAAAAACTGCCTATTTATTTATTACTTTCCTGCTATTTTTCATTATGTTTGCCTGCATATGGAGGGAGGGAAGAGGGAGGGAGCTAGGATTAATACAAGAATGGAAAAAGACTGAATATTCCTGTTAAATTTTTTTTAAAAAAAAACTCCTCAAATTCCCTTCCAAAAATAACTGGAAACTGTTACATGGTTTACCAACAAAGTTGCATCCAGCTTGTCAAATTACTTTTGAAATGGAACTTTGTTACATCCTCATAACCCCCAAAAGTAATTTCTTCCAGATTTCTACAGTATCTGTAACATGTTCCCTTTGAAAGCCAATGCAATTCTCGGCTGTATCAATAGGAGTATGGTGTCTAGATCGAGGGAGGTACTGGTACCACTCTACTCTGCTTTGGTTAGACCTCATCTTGAATACTGTGTCCAGTTCTGGGCACCCCAATTCAAGAAGGACATAGTCAAGCTGGAGCAAGTCCAGAGAACGGCAACCAAAATGGTGAGAGGCCTGGAAGCCATGCCCTATGAGGATAGACTTAGAGAGCTGGGTATGTTTAGTCTGCAGAAGAGAAGGTTAAGAGGGGACATGACAGCCATGTTTAAATATTTGAAGGGATGCCATGTAAAGGAAGGAGAGGGCTTGTTTTCTGCTGCTCCAGAGACCAGGACAAGGAGCAATGGATTCAAGCTGCAGGAAAGGAGATTCCACCTGAACCTCAGGAAGAACTTCCTGACAGTCAGGACTGTCCGGCAGTGGAATATGCTGCCTTGGAGTGTAGTGGAGTCTCCTTCCTTGGAGGTTTTTAAGCAGAGGCTAGATGGCCATCTGTCAGGAATGCTTTGAGGGTGTTCCTGCATAGCAGGGGGTTGGACTGGATGGCCCGTGTGGTCTCTTCCAACTCTACATTTCTATGATTCTATGAGCTCTGCTCAGAAATAGCAGTAATATAAAATGTTATGCTCAAGTTGCATTCCTGCAACTGCCTTGTGTGGGAAGAGATGTCCTTGTGTCTCCCTCCTTTAGACAGAAGAAAGTTCAGGATCACAATGACTGCATTTCCTCATTCAGCACCACCATTCAAAAGAGTGTGGACACAGCTTTGTAAGGCAGCCACAGCTTTTCTGGGGACTCGTAGGCAGCAGAGCAACATACCATTCATCTATTAGTGGTTTGGTGGCTTCCATGTCACTAGGGTGGTGACTCTGCTCCAGGTTTTAATGCAGACTTTAAAGGAATTGCCCAAGGTGCTGAACCCCCAAATAGGCTCAGCACTTTGAATAGCTCCTCTAAAGTTATTTGAAACCCAGCATACCACTGACATGGTAGTTACCAGCAGCCACTATCATCCACTAGTTATAGGACTGGTTTAGGAATGGATTATCAGTTTACCAGTATGGATGAAGCAGGTATATCTAAAACTGGCTAAAATGCACTTAGACTGATGAATGATTAGGCTCACACTGCCATGGCATTTGCTTTAAGGAGGCAACGTACATGCTCGATCAACCTAAACTGCATTTAAAATGAATTGATCTTTCAAAAGAAATAAAACAAAATAAATAAGTACGTATTTCCAGGGAGCTAAGTGTTAATCTTACTCCCACAACAGTCAAGGTCTTGATCTGGTTTGGGTCCAGTGTGCATATCTTTGGAAGAAAAAATGTAAGCAAGGAAAAAAAATGGATATAGCCCCATTAAGTATATTGTGAAAGTAATATGTAACTATAAGTAGCTGGATTCAGCATTCACCATAATGGCCCTTTCTGCATGTGGAGTGGGAAATGGGGGAAAACACGCTGAAACAGAGCTTATCGGCAGCCGGGTAAGTTCATCCCCATGCGGAGCAGCGCGAGCTCACTGTTCCGCAGTCCTCCAGTGTCCAAAATGGCAGCTTCGGCGTCCAAAATGGCAGCTTCCGGCTGGCGGAGGCTCTCCACCAACTGGAGAAGCTTGCCAGCCGGAAGCCTGCCCACGGCAGATCTGCAGGCACGCACTGGTGCTTGCCTGCAAATCTGCACCGGAGCGCAGGAACGGAGTGGCACGGAGTGGCGTGCTCCATGCTTTTGAAAAACCTGTAAAAACAGGTTTTTAAAAAGCATGCTGTGTGACCACTTTGGGTCGCTCCGGAGCGGACTGAGGTGCAGAACTGCGGCAAATAGTCTGACCCAGTCCGCTCCCAAGGTGCGGATGACCTCCGTCAGAGGTCACACCACGCTGTACTACTTACCCCGTGCGGAAAGGGCCGATGATGGCAGAAAGGAGAACTATTCACTGAAGCCCCAAATTAGTATCAGGAACATGACAGACAACTACATCTTGGGTGATCTTTGTCAAAAACTTATTTGTATTTTGACATTAGGAAGTAGCAACCTAGTTCGATTTATGAAACTAGAAGTGATCATCTTTATATTTCCCTTCTGAAGGTTCTGTGAAATTTGTTATTCATACAGTGAGTGACAGAACTATTGACCAATGTTGAAATACTACAAGATTACCACTCAGTTTGCTTTACTTTCATCTTAATGCATGTTCAATGAACTCAAAGTGACACAATGTGGCAAATTAAAGACTTTAAAAATGTGTCAGGACCAAACATTGTTAACTGAATATCTCAGGGAAACACAGAAGTGGCACTGCTGGAGTGCAGATCACAGCAGGTCTTAAAGAAAGTCAGCCAGCATTATTTACAGTGTGTCTGTAAACAACAGCATACTTATTCCTGGATCGCTTAGCCTTTTGAATGGTTTCTCAAGCTAAACCACAAATTACATGGAGTTCTGTAAAGTCTTTCCTCTACTTTTCCTCTTTTACCCTGGGCTTGCTACTAAGTGTTCTTAAAAGTTTGGGATCTTAGTATATTAAAAGTTTGGGATCTTAGTGTATCTCTGTTTTCCTAGTGTTTTTGCTTTAGTGTATGCTGTACTTTTTTTTTAAACTTGGTAACTGATTATATCTTGCTCTTTTAAAGGTGCTATCTCTAGTTACCATTTCATTGTTTGCATACATATATGTATATATATATATATAAAGAGAGAGAGAGAGGGAGGGAGAGAGAGTGAGTGCTGCACATTAAACTCTCTCTCTCCTTCCTTCCTTCCTTCCTTCCTTCCTTCCTTCCTTCCTTCCTTCCTTCCTTCCTTCCCGCCCGCCCTTCTAGAACTGCCTAGGCAGGGTGAAAATCTGATGACCAAGCTGGATTATGTGAGTCTTGCCTTCACTTTTAACAATGTGAATCTGGACCTTGATACACAAAACATGTGTGTTAATGTGTGTGTGTGTGTATGTGTGTGTGAGCGTTCATCCACCCCCTGCCAAGTGGAAAACTGGTGAATTTCTACCACCATCTGGTAGAATGTTCCCCTGAGGGAGAAGTGGTTGGTGGCAGCAATGACAGCTTTCATCTGACGATGAGTAGAAATTCAGGAGATTTAGTCTGGGACCATGGTACAGGATGGAAAGGTTAAGAAAAACTCGACATCCTCACCACTGTCCAAGTCCAGATCCCTCCTCCCACTACTGTGAAATGCATATATGTAATGCCTTGCTTGGCTCTGCTTGCATGGGCAGAAGTTATTTATTTTTCCCCGTCTCATGTCATCAGTACCATATCCTGCATAAAAATTATATATATATTTTAAATGCATGTGTGATCCAATTAAGAAGTTTTAAGTCACTCTGTTTTCAAAGGGTAATATCTAAAGAAACACTGAGAAAAAACTGTAAAGAAATTCCCAATGAAAATAATGAGTCCTAACAGGGAAGAGGTGTAGTTCAATGGTAGAGCACATCCATTGTAAGCAAAAGATATCAAGTTCAATCCAGGCGGTGCTGGGAAAGACCTGAATATCCTGGAGAATCACTGAGCTAGATAGACCAATGATCTGATTAAGGATAAGACCACCTCCTACACTCCTCTTCTCCAAGAAAAAAGTTGCACAGTTGTGTGTGTGTGTGTGCTTTCAAGTCACCTGCGAACTTATGGTGACTCTATCAATTTCATAGAGTTTTCTTAAGCAAGAAATACTCAGAAGTGGTTTTGCCAGCTCCTTCCTCTGAAAAATTGCCTTCAGCGCTTGGTATTCACGGGCAACCTTCTGTTCAAGTACTAACTAGTGCTGACCCTGCTTATCTTCCAAGATCAAACAGGATCTGGTGCCCTTAGGGTATTTAGGCTGCCTGTGCCACAATCACTGGTAATTAAAACAAAAAAATGTGTTCAATGGCATATCTTCCCCAAATTCTGTAGGACAAGATGTCCTATATGCTATTTGGGAGGAGGGATATTCAGGGACTTTCAGGGAATGAATGAAATTGTAAGCATTTTTAAAAGGTGGCCTTGAGTAGCTCCTGTTCTTCTCTTTCATTTATGGACCACAAAATCCTTTGTTTCTGCTTCAAGCAGCATCTTGACTACTCTGGGCAGCCCAGTTGTATTGCTGGAGGCAACATGCCCATGTGAACAAAGCTATGTCAGGATGTAGCATTGTTTCCAAGTGAGGAATGAGGAACTCTGTCACTTTCACTTTCTGTTCTCTTCATTTTTTAAAAAATGAGGTTCTTTCTATTTGTGAGCTTTGGAAAATTCTCCACAAAAAACTGAAACAAAATTCTTTCCCATTTATAGCAGCATGTACAGTTGGGACATCTATGCCTAACATGGAGAGGATCATCATGCATGTTCCTGCTATAGAGATCTCAAAGCTGGGAAGCCTATGACAGGAAAAAGGTGATAACTTTAATTTTGTAATAACAGAGGTTCCTCCACATGGCCAATAACTGTGTTGCACATCTAGGAGCAGTTACTCCCACTCCTGCGTTTATTTATGCCATGAATATATTGTAGTTTTATGTCTTGCTGGAGGTCTAGAGTGGGTAGGGTTCCCTTCTCATCCTGTATTCCCTCATGCATCACATTATCAGTGGGTGGAGGAATGAAGGTAATGGCTCCTGATATGAGAAGTTACCCCTGCCAATCTCAGGATCGCCTGCGACTTTTTTTTAAATGCCTCTTGTCTTGGATTTAAAAGTCCCAGGTGATTCCAGAAATTCATGGGAAATAAACTAGGACAGGAAGTATGTCATTTGTATGTTCAGCTCCCCAGTCCTCCCTTGCTTGATTTATACAGGTACTGTTCCCAAGGGCTTTCACCAGTCCACAATTAAATACAAAAGATTTAAACCCAGCCTTTAAGAGTTAAGCATCCAAAACCTCAGGCATGGATAGTTGAATCTGTCAGTTCTGATACCTCCCACATTCAATTTTTTAAAATCTCCTTTTTCCCACATAAAGACTATGGAGAAATTCGCCAATTTTTGGTAAAATACAGTAGTTCAGTTGTGGTGGTAGGGAAAAAGCCAGACGCATACGGATGGAGGGCAGTGAGGGCAGTCTGTTCCAGGTGGCAATTTTTGAGGGGCACCCTGTGTGAAATGGCCATGTCATGCATGATACAGCCATGCTCCTGTATGACGTGGCCATGCCTCCCACATGACGTGGCCATGCCCCCATGTTATGTGGCCACGCCCCTGCTCTTCCGCCTCCTCCTCCTCCCCCACTCACACTCCAAGCTATGTGGCTCGAAAAAGCAAAGCAAGACTCCCTCAACTTTCTTTAAGAAAGGAAAGATGGAAGGAAGGACAAACCATGGCTACCTAACATTTAAAAGTGAGACCACCCCTGCGAAAGATCTTAGAATCTTTCTTCCCAAAAACTGATTCACTTTTGATGGCTGTGTCTGACCTATCCCCAAGAAGCGTGGAAAAAATCTGAGTACAACACTGAAAACAAACCCTTATTTTTCACTTCTAGGAAAGCTATTTTATTTTTTTTTAAAAAACCTTTTATTTGTTTTGATATGCACTTATTCCTTTAAAAACAAAAGCCTATCTGCTCAGAACCTAAATGTCAAATCTGAGCTCAGGCTCATTTGGTTTATAAGCCATTAGAAATAGGAAATGACAGTAAAAGCTCTAACCGGCCCTTAAGTACAACACTGTGATGCTACCAGGCAGCCACTGCTGAGATAAACATCTGACATTTTCCTTTGTTACTGTTTCCACGTTTCACTCCAGATTGTGTTTGCTCTATTTACTTTTTCAGCAAGAATGCATCACATATCCTACAACGTAATCCTTCTCTCAGCAGTTATCAATGAACTATGAAATAGTATTAAATAGAATTAATTAGAAGTTTTAATGAATCATGTCTGTTCTCATTTATTATACAATGTAATTTTCAACAAGTGATTAATTATGAGTTACAGATGAGTGAATGGTTAATGTAGTTTGTTAACCTTATGAAAGAAGCTGCAGTACACAGCACAAGGAAGTTCTCCTCTATTATTAGAACACACTTATTTGTAACCATACTGGCTGTTCCAACATTTTAAACCCCAACAAGTTTAACTGAGTTTGCCACTAATGGAAAAATCAGCCAATCAATATTTTTGGACCTTTCCCCACTGTGCCTATTATTATGGGATATAAGCAATACTCACAAGGGTTCTTATTCTCAGTGAAAAAAAGGGCATCTTGACTGTGAGATTCATTGCATTTGGAACTTTGGGGCTGGCATTCTGTTAGTGACACATGCAACCCCAATCCAATGTATATCTGGATATGTTATTGTGCTTGATATTCACTTCCTCGTTCCTCAATGCAAGTTAAGCGTGTGTCTAGGTATGTCATTGGCCCTTTCCTCATTGGCCCCGAAACGGGGCTGCGCATGCAGGGGAGGAGCTTACCCGCAAGCGGGTTGCTCCATCCCTCTGAAGAGCGCGGATCTGCCGTTTCAAATGCCGCCGAATTTCGGCGGCGCTTGGCGGCGCTCGGTGGCGCCCGGCAGCGCCCAAAATGGCGGCCGGCGGCGGCCGGCGGCTTCCGGCGGCGCTCCGCCAATTAGGACAGCGCGCCAGCTGGAAGCCCGCCCCTGGGCAGATCTGCAGGGATGCGCTACCGCGTCTCTGCAGTTCTTGACCTGGGACTGCTATGGGGCAGCGCGGGTAAGTTTTATAAAAACCACTTTTGAAGGTGGTTTTTATAAAACTCACAGCGCCACCCCGGGGCTGCGCTAGAGCAGTTTGAGGTCTAGAACCTCACTTTTTTTAACTGCTCTAGCGCAGACCCCGGTGAAGAAGACCTCCTGGAGAGGTCACTCTAGCGTGGGCAATATGCCCATGTGGAAATGGCCATTGTGGATGTTGTTATTCCCTTACTTGCTCTGCAACTATGAAAGCCCCTCCTCAATATACCTCCAGGACTTGCCATATCATCACAGTAGCCTCTACTCATGGCTGTTCAGTGACTGGTGGAGAGTGGGAGAGGACTGGAGAAGCATCTGGCAATGTCCCAATAGTCAGATGCAGAGCGATTACATCATCCACTAAGACTCCCAGAGGATCCCAGCAGATCTCAGTGGAGGATATCCTAATTCTATGTCTGGCTATGGGGACATAGCCAGATGTTTCTCTGATCCCTCCTTCCCTCTCCACAAGCCATTGAATGGCTGTGGTGATGATGATGTGGCTTCTTCAGAGTTCTGAGAATGGTAGCCATAGCACACTTCGGACTGTGAAACTTTTATTCTGCACTTGGTCATGTAGGATCTCAACCCTTGTGCGAGAATTTAATTTGCTACCCAAAACTCCTGGCAGTACAGTCACCGTTTGCTAAGCAAACTTTGCTTGCTTTTTGCAGTTTTGCATATGACTGTCACACCACATGTTTCAGTCAATATCATGAGCCCATTCCCTTTCTATACAATTGCTCCACTTTTCCTATTAAAAGGGCACTTCAGAGGTCAGGAGAGTCAGAAAGCATTGAGCCTGATGTGGTAGGAGTCCATTTGTATGCTCCCAGATTTATTGATTATGTGACTGGACTCCTACATGCACATATGCATACAGCTGCAATCATATACAGATTTAAAAAAAAAAAGTCTGCAATCATTCATTTCTGTAGATGCTTCTGGATATCTAGGTCCTCTCTTCTTTGTCTTAGCAGATACTTCCAGCTTTCGATATGCTTCCTGATTAGCACTTCTTGAGCTGGCATAGCTTTTATACCCTTCAATACTGAGCAACACTTTTGCTGTAAGACTTGAATATGAGTCTTGTCCTCAGAGATCTTCAGTCCGATAAACACCCATCCTATACAATGCCACAGAGCTACATTAATGCAGGGTATGTAAGTGTGTAATTTCCCCTGACCCAAGAAGAAAAATCAGTGGCATTTCCATACAGAAGTAAGAATGAGTTCAAACTAGATTTCAGGTGTTAGGTGCATTCCTATTTCCCTCCCATCATGGCATTGCCCATTTCTCCTCTTGCAATGGAGTTTCCTCAGCATACTCTACCTCAGCAATCAGACTTGCAAATTAAGCCTGTTGTTACTCCACTGGAAAATCCCTATCCCGGGGTCTACAATTTTGATATTAAAATATGATTCCATGTGCCTGAGAGGTCACCTGGATGTGCACATAGGCAGCAACGGTCGAACGATCGAAAACCAGGTCAGACCAGTAAAATCCCCCATCACGTAGCCCCTGGAGACCTCAAGCTGTGCAAACCCACAGTAGACAAAGGGTCCTCAGCCCCTGAGAAGCCGACTTGAAGGGATTAGCGTGTTTGCCCCAAGTTGAGCAAATATTCTATCAGGTGAGGACCATTTACATGAAGTCACACCACAACCTAATGCAGCCGAAGATCCTGCGACTTGGGCAACACTTTGTAATCTCATCACGCAAAGAAAGTTACCATTGGGGAGCTTCTTTCTTGTTACAACACCCATTGTTCTCCCCAGGAAAGGATTAACCCTCCAGGTACCTTTTCCCCTACAAATAGTCCCAGTTTTTGAGTGCTTCTCTGGATCACTCCTGGTCATCCCAGCAGACCGTGTCTCCATCCGTTGAGTAATCCCCTCAGCCCTCTTTGTGTTGAGTCCCAGTTCTCCGCTGTTTTTCCCAGACCAAAGGCTTCAGGAAAAGGTGCAGTATTACCCCAGCTACAACCCCTTCAATATTCCACTATCCAGTTTCCTCTCTTTTGCTTCTTAATAGGACTTGGGTGAGTGTGTGAGTGATTGCGTTGGTGCGTGAGACTTTCATTCAATAAAATCATTTATTGGACATTTTTGTTTGGTTTTTGGCTTGGCCTGACTCTCTAAAAACTGGGTAAAAAGACCTCACTAGGTTACCCTGCCTCTTGCATTGCTATTGCTCATGCTCTGGCTAGTTTCCATTCCCCATCATGTGGAGCACATTGAGATGTCCCCCAAGGGACTCCCAGAAATCAGGGTAACACTGCGTTTATCTTCCAATGGCCAAGCACAAAGCAATTCCATTCAGTGAAAGAAGCTCGCAGTCTTGGATTCATTTTTGACTCCTCTTTGTCTTTTGCTTCCTATATTGAGACTGTTGCTAGGTCATGCTGCTTCTTTCTTTAAAACATCTCTAAAATCTGACCCTTCCTATCTCCCTCTTCTGCTAAGACTTTAATCCATGCTCTTGTTATTTCTTGTCTCGATTACTGTAATCTTTTACTTACTGGTCTTCCTTGATCTCATCTTTCCCCTCTGCTCTTTGTTTTTCACTCTGCTGCTAAAATTATTTTCTTAGCCCGCCATTTCGATCACATTACCCCTCTCCTGATCTCCCTTCATTGGTTACCTATTCCTTGTAGAATCTTTTATAAACTCCTTGTTTTGACTTTTAAGGTCTTACATAATTTAGTTCCTCCTTATCTTGTTGCTCTCATCTCTCTTTACTAGCCCATTGGAAACCTATGTTCTGCAAACACTTGTCTTCTTACCCAGCCTAGAGTCTCTTCTTTAGCTCAGTTATGCCCCTTTTCTCTCACTGCCCCCGTCTGTGGAATCACCTTCTGCTGACCTTGTGAACTGGCTCCTTCTCCTACTGCTTTTAAATCTAACTTGAAAACTTTCTTGTTTTCCAAAATTTCTGGAATGTTGGACTAGTTTTTATTGTTAATCAGATATTGTATTTTATTGGCATTATAGTAATGTTATATTGCACTGGTTTTAACTGCATATACCCTTGACTTTTTTCATTTTTTATATCTTCATTTTATTTTGTATTTATCTATGTCAATTGTTGCATTTTAATTTTGTAAAGCGCCATGTACATAGATGGCACTATATAAATAAAGGAGGATAATAATAATAATAATAATAATAATAATAATAATAATAATAATAATGTAATATAGTAGAAGATATCATGTGCTGTGAGAAATTGACAACTTTAGCCACTTTGAGAAGCAGCTCTGCAAAAAACATGAGAAATGTTGTCGTTTTTTTTGCTCTGTACTAAGGCCATTTCCACATTACACTATTATAGTGTCATTATTCCACTGAGTTGCTGCCCCCTCTCCACCACCACTGTTATTTAGTGGGGCTTATCTTAGGCTATTTCTACCCTACACTGTTATAGTGCTGTCCTGAAGTTTGCAGTTTAGAGAGGGGTATTTAGAATTCTCAGCCAGAGAGCTCTTTGACCTCAGGAAACCACAAACTTCAGAATTCCACAGGATGTTGAAAGTAGAATAATAGCACTATAACAGTGTAGTGTGGAAGTGGCCTAAGAAAAGCCCCACTAATTAGCAGCGGTGGTAGAGACGAGGCAGGGAATCAGTGATGAGGGCATGACCAAACAATTCAATTGTGCTTTCTTCTTCTGCATGTTTATGATTGCAGGGAGGAAAGTGTCTGAAAGGAGCTAATGTCTCAAGGGGCTGCCCCTCACACACAGACACACACACACACACGCACACACATATATACACATAGGTAGTTAACAGTTGCAGTGCCACTTCCCCATGTACATTGTTATTGCAGTCTAGGCCCACCCGGAGATAGCACCCAATATCACTTTGATATCAAACAATTCGGCTTTCCCCTGCTACCCCACTCCACGTGTTTGTGAGGCCACTGGACAAGCATGCAAACAGGCACGGCCAATAATTGCTGGACATTCCATTCTCCACCCAGGCAGGCCAGACACAGCCGGTTCGTCGCTTCAGGGACCTCTCCGGCAAACACCTCATTACATATGCGCAATACTAACAAAGGCTTCCTGCCCCAAGCAGGCTGCTGGGCAAAGGTTGTGCTGACCACTGGTAAGCACTGTGCATTTGCATACTGGCCACACTATTGTTAATTCAGCTCTGATTCCATCATGCAAAATTGTGACCTTTCCGAGACATTTTCTGGCGCCCAAAACTCATTGTTGTTCCCCGAGTAAGGCACAGCCTGCAGTCACAATTCAGCCTACAAAACCCCCGATGCCAAGACCTTCCTCGGATCGCTCAACTGCTCCAGAGTTCCATCCCGCCTTGTTACTGTTTCGAGCTCCCCTCAACTAATCGAGCTGAGCTTCTCCTCCTCATCCTGGTTTCTCTCGTAAGGTCCAGGACTATGAGACAGGTGTCGTATCACCCATCTCCCTCTGAAACCCCCCCTCTCCCTCTAACTCAATTTCTGATTCCTTAGTTATCTGTGTGGCTGTGGTGTCTTTAACCTTTGTCTGTATTCAATAAAACACTATTTTTATTACCTTAAACCCGTCTGGCTGCTTGACTGACCTGACCCTGTAGACGCTGGGTTGCAAGATCCTGCTAAGTTACCCTGCCTCTTGTTAGCTTAAGTGAGTGCTCCAGCTAATTTTCCCCCAGGTTGTGTTTTATTGTTTGGTTATTTAGGTGTCCCTCCCGGGACCCCCAGAGAACAGGGCAACAACATTCATTATATAGAAATAAATACCTGGAAATTATTTCTATTTTTAAAGGTCCTGCATTCTAAGAACTGTGATCTCACAGCTCAGTCTCTCACTTCTGCATCTCTGCAAAAAAGAGCATGCATTAAAGAGAGCGAATACAGTAACATTGGAAATGTTACTTTTTTGGACTATAACTCCCAGAAAATCACAGTCAGCATGGCAAATGTAGTCCAAAAACAATGTTTTCAAACTCAAGCTTTGACACAATGGCCGTTTCTGCTCTACACTGTTGTAGTGCTATTATTCTACGTTCAACATCCTGTGGAATTCTGGGGTTTGTATTTTACTGAGGTCAAAGGGCTCTCTGGCTGAGAATTTTAAATGATCCCCCCAAACTTCAAACCCCAGGATTCCATAGGATATTGAAAGTGGAATAATAGCACTATAACAGTGTAGTGTGAAAATGGCCAAAGGAAGAAGGAGGCAAAGGGGGAGGAAGAAAAAATGATACATTGAAAACTTTGGCTGCACTAGAGACTGAGGTTAGCTGAGCCCTTCTCTTGGTCCAACCATCTCCTCATACATGTTTTGTAGGAAAATATGCCGGGGTTTTCTTGATGGTTGCTCCCAGGCTTTGGAGCTCCCACCTTAGGGAAGCTAGCATGGCTCCCTCCTTGTCCTTCCACTGGCAAGAGAAAATGCTTTTAGGCCAACAGGCTGTTAGGAACTGACTGCTAAGGGCTTTTAATAATGCACATTTGGTAAATTTTTATGTTTTGTTTCCTAATCAATTTGCTTTAAATGATTATAATTCTCTGGTTAATGTAAGTGTGTTTAATACCAGCTTTTAATATTTTTTATTTGTGACTTTTTAAGGGCTTTTAAGTGTACTTGTTTTAATATGTATAATCTGCCTTGGGTAGTGGCAATCATCATCATCATCATCATCATCATCATCATCATCATCATCATCATCCCTTTTTATAATTGTGCTGTGATCCTAGCTGAGGGTATTTTATTTAAATTTTTATTAGACCAAATGGCATTGCAGAACACCTATAACTACTGGAATCACAGTTATTTTCTTTTTCTAGAGGCTCTGAATTTCAGTTTGCAGCTCTTGCTATTTCATATTCTTTCCCCTCTCTTTGTCTTTGATTTTGCTGTCCCCCAGAACAACCACATCTATAATCTAAGCTTTTTGTAACCACAGTTATGTTTGGCATATTTTCTAGTTTTTTGTCAGTTTGAATCTTAAAGTCCCATAGCATACCTACATCATCATTTCTGACAATCTTTTTCAGGCTTATGTTCTTTCCTGTTCTTTGCAGATGGCAAATCATTTTTAATAGATTCCAGTGTATCATTGCAGCCACTTTATCATGGCATTTCTTATAAAACTGTGTTTTTACTGTTACAAACACAATTACAAGAGGAAACACTTTTGCAACAATAACACTTTTGGGGCACTTTTGCAACAATTACAGCAAGTGACAATTAGACAACTAGAAAAATGAAAATCTCTAAAAAGCAAGAATAACACAAACCAGCATTGCTTGGAACATGCTACATTATCAGACAGTACCTCACTGTGTTCTAGATTCTTGGGCAGAATTCAAATTGTTGATGGTCCAAAACTTCAGTTGGTGATGTCTGGGACTGTAAAACCAATGAGAAATAACAGTAATGATGTTAGCTTGAGTACTTGTTCTTCCTCCATTCTTCCCAAATGAAAGAGACTACCGCTGTTGCCAGAAAATGGAAGAGAGAGTCAGCATGAGTTTATAGGGGTGACCGTTATGGGTGAGGAAAGTCTGGCCAAGCTGGCTGCTCCAAACTGTGGAACAAGATGTATAGTTGGAGTCGCTGGGACGGTCTGAGATGTGAAAAATAGTTTAGAGGAGGAGGGCTTTTTTTTTCATGCCCAAGGATGACTCAGGCATGTGATTTAGAGCAATTGTTTGATGGAGAGAGAGTTGAGGAAGGCAGGGGGACTGAGCAAGTGAACTTCTGCACTAGCACCCAACACATCTGAATGCTGTGTCTCTATGGGTGGGTAAGAGGGAAGGTGATGGAGAATAGTCTGCTGAGAATTAACATGACTAGATGTGAGCATTTGAAATGAGAAATAGAGTTAATATGACTAGCAGTGAGCACCCAAGAACACTTCCAATGGCATGGTAGTAACAAGAATGATAACACGTTAGTAACAACTCATCCAAGATATAATTAGTTTCTTTTCAAAAGTAAGAGTCCAAGCTCTGATCAGCATGACTGGAAAGTAATCATACTGGGATCCTTCACTTTGCAAACTAAGATTGAGATCCCATTTGAAACTGGAAGAACATAGAGATCTGCAAGCGTACTTCTGAAGAGATCCCGGAGGTTCAGGTGAAAGGAGGCCAATGAAGAGAAAGAAGAAGGCAACCTAATGAGCAGTTGAGAGGGAGTTTTCCCAGCATACTCTGTGACTAATCAGTGTTATCACCGTGAACTGGCCTGGCCTTTGGTAAACCTTAGATATCATTTTTGATATCACAATTCAGCCCTGTTTTACCACCAGCCAAGTGTTTGTGAGGTTGCTGAACAAGCACGAAGCTAGGTATGGCTATTATATGCTGACTCATACTTGTTTACACCAAGGCAAGCCAGAAACTGCCAGATCCGCTTTAGGAGACCTCCTGAAACAAACACCTTCATTACAGATGTGTGTCATAACAAAGAGACCCCTGCCCCGAGCGGGCACCCTGGCAAGCTGAGTGCTCAACTTCCAAGCTAGCTGCATCTGCATACTGGCCATACTATTATCAATTTGGACTGTAACTCAATCGTAAATTCTGACCTTTCAGAGACATTCCAGACTAGCCCACGGTCATTCTTTCCCTGATAAAAACCCCCAGTTCTGAGAGCTCCTCGGATCTCTCGCCGGACCGCCCGTCTGGACTACCTTGCCGCCGCTTCGTTCTGCGAGCTCCCCTCGGCTGCCCCGCCGACTTTCCTTCTCTTCACTTGGACCTCTTCAGGACTATGAGAAAGATGTCGTATCACCCATTTTCCCCCAAAAGTCTCATTTCCTATTTCAAGTTAGCTGTATGGTTGTGTTTTCTTAATAATATGTCTGCTTGTTAATAAATATTATTGTTGCCATTTTAAACTGTCTGACTGCTCACTGACCTGAATCTGTATACATAGGGTAAAAGATTCCCGCTAAGTTACCCTGCCTCTCGTTAGCTTAAGAGAGTACTCCAGCTAATTTCCCCATCTTTGCTTGGTTTGGTTTGGTTGTTTGGGCGCCCCTCCCAGGACCTCCAATCTGCAGGGTAACATCAGTGCCCATTTAGGTAAGGGGGAAAGAGACCCTCCAACTGTTGTACAGCCTGGCAAAACTGTTGTTTAAAGAGGTACTAGATACTTGCTTCTGCGATGTTAGAAAAAATAGCAAAGCCGCACAAAGATTCCAGCCTAATAAAACTACTGCTTACTGTAAGAGTTGCATTGAAAAAGGAATATGGATAGGAATCCCCCTTTCTGTCCAAGTAAGGAGGAGATGCAGGGAGCCATGCCTGCCTCCAGTCTCTCCAGAACAAAGTCAAGATATCTTTTCCTTAAGGAGAGAGGCTCAGATCTGAAGGTGGAGGTGGAAGTAATGTCAGCAACCCTAAGGTCACAGTCTAGGGCTGGAAGGAAAGACAGTATAGGCTGGAGCATAGGTTTTTGTCTTTCTTTCACTCCTCCTCTTTCTGTGCATAATCAGCATAAGTAGAGTTGCAGCTCTGTCAGTTTCAATTCCAGGAAATCGTATATTAAGAGGAGGGTTTTTCTTAAAAAACAACAACTAAACCCCTCTTACAAAGAACAGAGCTTTAAAGACTGATCCTCAGTTTATACTTCACAATCCTTTCTTTTAGTTACTTCCATGCCTTAGAAATAAAGTCCCCAAAGTGTTTTATTCATGCTCAGTCCACATGCTCGCAGGTCTCTTCTTTGATTTACTTGTTGTGCAAGGGAGAAAAAAATCACTTAAAAGTATTCCTTTGATGCTTACTCAAATCTCTCTCTCTCTTGCACACATCTCTTTTCTAAGTCTCTTTGACACTCTGTGCTTGGCTGCAGTACAAGCAGGAGAGATGTACGCACAAATTCTATTCAGAATCAGAATATGGTGTATCAATTCCATTTTAAAAGTTACCGTACTTTGTCCTTTTAGCTTAGTTGACTTGGCTTCAGTGCTTGGAGCAGTAAGAAGTTAGGGACTTTTAAGCAGCCCAACTGTCAGGGTGGGAAACATAAACCATAAACCAAAACTGCCAAGTATTAATGAATAGTAAGTTTGCAAAGTGAGCCGCAGCATGTTTGCTATGATGGGGGGGAGGGGAGAATACAATCCCTCAGTTGTGCTAGCAATTTTTCTACTACCATAGACCATGTACTATTTACAATCAACCTTCTCTTAAGTAACAGAAGACAAGTTTCTCTCAGTTTTGTGTGAAATCCTTAACCCATCTGTAAAAGGTCTGTGCATCAGTAGTGTGGTAAACACACTAAACAGCTAAACTCTAGCCATTCTGAAGAGGTGAGTACATTTTTTCAAGGTGTACACTCGCAAACACAGGAAGAAAGAGAGATAGCAAAAGTGAATGAGTGTAAGTAATGCACTTATGTGTCAATGATAAACTATAAAATATGAGTATCTACTAGTTTTACTTTCAGATAAGGAGTCTGCCCTCATTTTACCTTTCTCTCAACATGGTGCCCAAAGATGCTTACAGTCCAGATTATTTTTAAAAACCACCCAGACAAAGTACAGCTAAAATTTCTTGCCTGAATCTGGTTAAGGATTTGTGTAGGCATAAAAATGGCAGTTATGGTGCTATACAGGTAATCCATCCTGACCCCGCCATCCCCATTTCTTGGGCAGCAGCCACTATGATCGATGGCGTTCTGTTCCCCTGTCAATCAGGTAGCAGCTGGCTGATATTCCTCCACCTTTCTGTGAACCATCTCTGGTGTGAGAGACCTCCTGTTTCAGTTTCACCTTGTGTTGGAGATTGCTCACATGAAGGGGTAGATGGGATCCTCAGGCACTTGCTTCTTGACTGACAATGACCATTTCCACACTACACTGTTATAATGCTATTATTCCTTTTCCAAGATCTTATGGAATCCTGGGGTTTGCAGTTTAGGGAGGGACATTTAGAATTCTCAGCCAGAGAGCCTCAGTAAACTAGAAACCCCAGAATTCACAGGATGTTGAAAGTGGAATAATAGCACTATAACAGTGTAGGGCCAAAATAGCCGGTGGAATGGATTCCTGTTGACTGCTTCCTGGTAAGTGGGGACTGGGAGATTTTCAAAGTCCATAAACTCAGGGGATTGTGTGGGGATTGTGAATATGAAACATCACAAATGCGTAACTCTAGGATGCTCATTTGCATCTCCCGACAGGATTCTGGCACTGGTAATAAAAAAAGCTACAGTAAAATTAAATAAGCTATACTCTGAAAACACTACTAATTTAAAACCATATAAAAGCACTGAAAAAAGGACAGTAAGTATAAAAGTACAGTGCAAACAACCCATTAAAAGACCCTTATGTACAACCAGTTAATTGCCCAGCACCTATTTCAATAAGAAGGTCTTTACCTGTTGGCAGAAGGAGAGCAGGGAAGGGGACAGGCTAACCTTCTGTGGAAGAGAATTCCCTAGACCAGCAACTGCCGCCAAGAAAGCCCTCTTACATATACTCACCAAATGGGCTTGTGACAATGGTGGAGCTAAGAGAAAGCCCTTGCCAAGAAAATGGGCACATATTCCAGCAATCAGAAAAAGAAGGTGATGAAACAGAATGAGTGGTCTCACATGTTTTGCGGTCTGAAGCAAAGGACAAGATGACACTCCTGCCTTTGTTCAATGTACATAACTACACTGACAGTTGAATCTTACTTCACTGTGGACAATATTCCAGCACATTTGAGTGTATCATGCTAGTTTAGAGGATGTAGGATAGCCCAAGGGGGCTCAGAATGAACAAGTGAAAGACTTCCTCTGTTGTCCCAAAGCATCTTTACTCTGAAGTAATTTCCTCACTCTACCAAATGGTGGGTTTGACCCCCGCCAACAGCATGCCATATCATTTTCACACCCCCATATATATTGAATGAACTAAGTACAGTTGGCCCTCGATATTCTTTGGGTTGGGGGTGCAGGGACCCCCACAAAAGTGGAAAACCTGCAAATGTCAAATATGTATGTGTGTCTTTGGGAAGGTGGATGAGGCATTGTGGGGAGAACAGGCACTCAGGGTCCAAATCAGGTCAAAGAAAGGAGAAAGGAAAGAGGTTGGCATGATGGCCCTATACTTTCTCTCTCTTTCCCGTCTCCTTCTTTGGGTGTGTGTGGGGGCATTGGGAGGGACTCTGTGGTACTGAGAAATTGGGCTGTGAGACGTTTTTAGCTAGCCAGGAAGCAGCTGGTAGAAGAGAAGGAGGAAGACCAGAAGAAGATTTTTAAAGGGCTGTATGGCCTGATCAGAGCCACTGAGAGGCAAAATTTCCCTCGAAGAAAAGCGCTTGAGACTGGAAGGGCAGGGGTTGGAGATACTCCTAAATAGTTAAATCTATGAAAGTGAAACCAGGTGTTTTAGGCTATATTTCAGAGGAAGGCAATGGTAAACCACTTCTGAATATTCATTGCTTAAGTATTTACTGTGAAATTCAAGGGGTCACCATAAGTTGACAGATAATTTGAAGAAAGGCATGCGTGTACATGTGCACACACACAAATATGTACAAAGAACTCTAGTTGGAAGACACAATAGGATCTTGGCCTGTTACTGCCCTGTCTTGTTTTCCTTTCAGTATGTCTCTGCCTTTCAGTGAACAAAGATTCCCTTTAAGGATATGAAAAAAAGGCATTTAGATGGCTATCGACTTTCTGAGCACTTGAATCCGAGCAGTGCACATTATCTATTGGTACTCATGCCTGAAAATTAGTCTCTCAATCACTTTTCCATTCATTATATGACTTAGGTGTATTTCCTCCTCCCATACCACAAAGGAGAGATGGATGAATACAGGTAGAGTATCTATTGTCTCCTGAGCATGATAATTCCTGGACTGATATTACGGTATCAGCAAGTCAGCCTTGGTTTATTATCATGCAGAGACATCACTCCCAACAGTACAGCTTTGGAGAGGCTGCTAAATCCTCATTGTAACATATTTCAGCTCTGGAGCACATGACCATTCATAGAAAAAAAGGAGATTAAAAACAGTGATCCTTCTCAAGGGCTGTCATTTCGACAGAACTTGTCGTGGGTGAGAGCAACCAAAAATCTGTGTTGGGTTTTCATAAAAGCTAACAACTGGATAAAGCATCAAGGCTTATCAGAGATGGTATAGAAAAGAACTCCATGCCTAAATTGGCATCTAGATTTTGTTTTTCCCTCTGGATGCCTGGAAGCAGTGCATAGCACCAATCGTATAACGCTAAAATCTTTAGTAGGAATGAATTGAATAAAAAATAATGCTGGATATTAGCTTATTTTCTTTCAAAAATCTCAGCAAAGGCTTACCTTGTCAATAGAAAACTTTTACTCCTTTCCTTTGAAGCTAAAGAAGATATTTCAGTCTTTATATTGCCTCAACAATTCTTGAAAAGCTAACAGAAGATAGTGGATGCATAGGCCATTTCCACACTACACTGTTATAGTGCTATTACTCCACTTTCAACATCCTGTGGAATTTGGGGGTTTATAGTTTAGGGAGGGGCATTTAGCATTCCCAGCCAGAGAGCTCTTTGGCCTCAGGAAACTACAAATCCCAGAATTCCCAGAATTTCCCCAGCAATTCTTCCTTGCACCAGAGCATGCTTGCACAAGGGGGAGCGGGAATGTCAGTCAGCAGGTTCCCAAGTGATAGTGGAATGGACCACCACCAATTGCAGTGAATGCTGCCCAGTAAGTGGGGATTCAGGGACTTTCACAGTTCTAACCTGTCCCCTGAACTAGGAGCCATGTAGAGATAGTGAACACCAAACAGTCATGAATGAGATATCCCAACACGATTCTGGCCCCAGTTTCAGTTTTGTAAGACAGCTATGTACTTTCTCCTTATACAGAAAAATTAAAATGTTATATTTTTACTTTCTTTTTTAAAAGGAGCTGCATCTGCATGCTGCAAAAGCCACTGGCCTATAGTGCAAAACATACCCAAGTGGTGAAGCCAGCTTCGTGCAAATGTAAAAACTATAAAAAAAATTAAAACAGTTTCTATATCTTTATGTATCCTGCCCTTTTATTATGAGATCTCAATGCAGCAAAGAGCTAAAATAATATAAACAATTTAGACAATGCCAAATTGAAATCAATAAATAATTCAACCAAGATAAAGAATATTAAAAAAAAAGTGGAACCCAAAAGTTTTAATAGAAAGCTTTGAGCTAACCAGATGCCAAAAAGAAACCAATGATGGCATCAGTTGAGTTTCCAAAGCATTCCACAAGTGGAAAGGCATTCCATAAATGAGGAGGCATAGCCAAAATGTCCATCTTTCATGTTCTCCCTCATTGTACTGGCTCCTCACTGATGGAACACACTGTATTGTCCCCCCTGCCCCTCAGGCAGATACCAGTCCTTGGGTGGTATATATAGAAGAGGTGTTTCAATTCACCAAGGCCCTGAAGATATGAACTGACATCATGGTTGTGGTAATTTGCTGTGCTGATCACATAGTTAGGAAAAGGACTGGATGTTCAATTGAGCAATGGCATGACAAAAATTGCAGAACTTAGTTGAACATCTGATGTGTCATTAGCCCCTGAATTTATGCAAGTACAGTCAAGCTGCAGGAAAGGCAATTCCACTTGAGCCTCAGGAAGAACTTCCTGATGGTCAGAGCTGTCCGGCAATGGAGTATGCTGCCTCGGAGTGTGGTAGAGTCTCCTTCTTTGGAGGTTTTTAAGCAGAGGCTGGATGGCCATCTGTCAAGAGTGCTTTGATGGGCGTTCCTGCATAGCAGGGGGTTGGATTCGATGGCCCCTGGGCTCTCTTCCAACTCTATGATTCTATGATTCGCACAATTTTTGCAGAACAGATTTAAAGACAAGCAGTCTGTGTTGTATAAATTATACAGAAAACTTGCAAGCATGCTTTCAGGAAAAAAAAATACTACTTTTACTAAATTGTGTCATATCAATGAAACATGCTAAATAAAGAAAGATGGTATACAACAAGAGGTAGGAATGGGAGAATAGCAGTTGTAAATTTTAAGCTACCAGTGATGGTGTAGAGATTAAATCAGATACTTTAAATCTTCTGCTGCTGGTGTCAACGAAGGAAACAATGGAAAACAATTCTGGGGGAAAAAAAACTCAACTCCCAAATTAATAGCATTACATTGGGTAGAAAAGGTCTTTTTTCTAGGTAATAAATGCCATGTGTAATTTTTATGTTACACCATGGTGGCATTTATCAAGCATAAATAGTTTCAGAATTGGAGCATGGAATCATATATTATAATTTTCAACTTACACAAAGCACTCATTAATGTTTAACTGACCCTGGAGACAATAGAGTCTCTCCGACTATTTCTAACAAAGACTTATATAGCGAATGATCGATGCCTCACCGTCAGCATAGCATCCATCAGGACCACAGATTGCTAGCATACAAATGCTCTATGAGTAGGACAGAGTGCACTGCAACTGGTTAAGACGGTTGCATCCAGTGTCTGTTTGCACTGACTTGTTTGATGTGCTCTGTCACGGAAAATGAAGAAGGATAAACTGTCTGCACCTCTTCCTCCTCCATCCTGTCATTGATCATCTGCATCCCACTTCCTGAATGTATTGTGGGAAAGTTCATATCACATTAGAGATACAATGCTTCTGCCAATTAGTCCAGACAAATACTCTCAGTATGTCTAAAAACAGAAGAAAAGATCCCAAAAAAAAAAAGAAAAGAAGAAAAGAAAAGAAAAGAAAAGAAAGAAAAAAACCATCTATCCAGATTTCTGTTTGTCCTGGCAGCCAACAAACTGCCTCTGGGAATTAATTCAGGACAGACCTCTATAGAAGATTGAAAAAGTTTTTTTTTTGCACTATCTGGAGGATTCTGCGATTTGTATTGTATTTATTTAATTTATATACCAACTTTGTCTCAAATGGAACCCAAGACAACTCATGTATGAATCCGAACAAACCACAGGAATTAAAAATTAACACTGAAAAAGTTTTAAAAGTCACATTTTAAAAAGCTATAATATTAAAACGGTATAGAGACTGGCATTCTGCATTGCAGCTATGGATTTGTACCCTACAGTGATGGATACCTAACTGCTCCATATATAGCTATACTATATATTCACAATTGTGGCAGTACTGCTGCAATAATAAATGTCTGGTGAAACCCACCCTAGATTCCAGGAAGCCTTTCTGAGCAATGGAAGTCTATGGCATGGTCTAGTGGGGCACTACCAGACAAGATGGGTAGCCCCCAATACTCTCAGATCACAATGTGGTTTCTCTTTGTTGCACTGTGGCTTGGGGGTGAGAAAGCTGGCCACATTATGCTGACATGCCCCACTTGACCATAAGGAAGATCTCTGTTGCTTGGAGCAGCTCCCTGAAGTTTAAGGTGGATTCATGGCTCAGTTCCTTAGTTCATTTGTAGCTACGCTTATGTAGTTACAAATATAGGATCTTTGCCAAAATTATCTAACGCTATGACAGGGAAAATAAAGAAAGCAACTGGTGGACCTCATAAATGACTTTTCCAGGGACTTCCGGTGAGGAGACACGCTGAACGGGTGGAATCCCTGGAACTCCGGGGATTCCATGATCTCCGCGCAAACGGAATTTCCTCTGAAAATTAATCTAACATAGAGGAAAATGATTCCTGGATAAGGCTCGTCGGGGATCTGTTAATCCAAACGTGCTACAAGAGAGGAGAAGGAGGAAGATACGATTGGAACAAGGATCGCAGAGCTGCCATTATCGCGACGGATTGCCTTAACAGGCTGGATGTGTCCCCACTGTTACAGAACCCAGTAAGTACAGAAAGCGAGGAAACCACTGAGTAGTTACCCAGATAAACTTTTACTGAGAATAAGGAAAAGAATTGTTCTAACTCTAAAAGGAGAGGCAGATTCCTGGAGAGATAAACTCTGGGGTGTTAAAGGAGGTGGTGAGAGCTACCGCTATGGAGCGGCTGTTCTGTCGGGCAGCAGAGAAGAGTGGCTTTACTTACCATTCCTGTCGGGATGTTAATGAAATGAGCAAATGTTAAATAGTGAAATCCACCTATATCGTTTATAATTAGTGCGATTGATATTGAGAAAGAGTGGGAAACAGAGATGAATTAATGAGGTGTGTGAGACGGTTGGAGTATTGAAATGTCTGGTAGCTACTGACATGGCGGATGAGCAGAGAAGACGGAGCTGAGTTGAGCTGTGTAGCCAGAAGGAATTAAAGTGGTGAGACGGAAGAGGGAGTAAGTGTGTGAAGGACAGATGGAGGTGGCAGCCGAAATAAGAGTAGAGACGTAGGACGGAAAGAGGAACGAGTTGCTGTGAACGGAGATTGGATGAAAGCAAGCAGAGAGAGGTGGAGAGAAGGGAGAAAGGAAGAGAGGAGGCGAGACAGTGAGAGCGAAGGACATCGAGAGAGAGGTGGAAGCGGATGAAGAGACAACGAACAGAGACAACAGACGAAAGCAAGCAGGGAGAGCTGGAGGGAGGAGGAAGGAAGAAGGAGGCGTGACGGCGAGAGCAAGGGATTTTGAGAGGTGGAAGTGGACAGAGACGACGAACAGAGACGACGGACAAAAGCAAGCAGGGAGAGCTGGAGAGAGACAGCAGAAAGGAAGAGGGGGCGTGACGGCGAGAGCAAGGGACATTGAGAGGTAGAAGCGGATAGAGACGATGAACAGAGACGATGGATGAAAGCAAGCAGGGAGAGGTGGAAAGAGACCGGAGAAAGAAAGAGGAGGTGTGACGGCGAGAGTGAAGGACATTGAGAGGTGGAAGCGGATGGAGATGACGAATAGAGACGACGGACGAAAGCAAGCAGGGAGAGGTGGAGAGAGACCGGAGAAAGGAAGAGAGAGAGGTGGAGTAAGACAGGAGAAAGGAAGAGAGGAGGCAGAGGCTGAGAAAAAAGGTCACTGAGAGAGAGGTGGAAGCAAATTGAGACGAAGAATTGGGACGACGGACGAAAGCAAGTAGAGAGGGGTGGAGAGAGTTGGAGAAAGGATATGTGGGACGGTTTAGAGAGAACATTGAGAGAGAAGTGGGAGTGGAAGGATAAGAGGTTAATAAGGGAGAAAGGTTGGGAATAAGGATATCACAGTTGAGGAGAAAGTGGTTTGGAGGGAGGTGAGGGCTGTGTGGTTTGAATAAATGACAAGTGAAACATGAGGGGTTTCTGGTTGGATTGAATGGTAAAATATATTGTAAAATATAAACTCTAAATTTTTAAAATAATAAGAGTGAAAAAGATGAACTGGTGAATAAATTGCTCTGAAAATACTGATTTTGTTGAATAATACAATTAGAGATTGAATAAGAGTTAGAATTAATTATTATATACTGAGTTTCTGATTTGATATTTGAATAATTGAACAATTGAACACCTTCCACTTGCTATCTTTGACATTTGATAGTTAATATTTGATATTGGATAATAGATATTAGATAATTTTGTCTGGATCCTGAATTGAATCAATATAATAATAATTGATTATAATAGTAATTGAGATATAGATCAGAATTGTATTTGAATTGAACTCTTAAAATTAGGACACCAGAGGGTTTTGAGATATTGAGGAATTTAACTTACTGTGTGAGTAGAATTGATTAATCGTGAGGTTGAGATTGGGACCTAATAAATTAGAAGTTGGGAGGAATTAAGAAGATTAAATTAATTTATTTCCTTTTTTTAGAGTGAATAAAATTTAAAGTAGTTATTTAATTCGATAATTAGATAAGTCAATAAATTGAGAAAGACAGACAAAGGAATTAAGGGAAGGTAAAGATAAAAAGAAGTAATAAATAAGTATAGGACATTGAGGAATTAAAGTAATCAGACAAGATGATGGCAGCAGGGAAAAGGAGGGCTGGGACGGAACACAGCCCGAATACCAAACTGTATTACAAAGAAGGGCATCATCAGAAATCAAGCTGTCAACATCGAAAATGAAGACATTGACGACAGAAAGGCAAGGACCAAATCAAAAGATTGGAATGGATGTACTGGAGGAAATACAGAAATTAACAATGGTATTTAAGACAGAAATGAAAGAAATCAGGGACGGAAATGAAGCATATGAGAATGGAAATAAAAATAGACATTAAAAAAGAATTGGAAATATTTAATGCAAAGTTGGATAATATCACAAAAGAGTTAAAACAGGTAAGTGACAAGGTAGGACAGATGGAGGGGAAAGACAAAAGAGGTTGGAAGATCAAATGGTGAAGACAGAAGGAAAGACTGAACAATTAGAAAAGACAATGTTATACTTGGACATAAGAAATAGAAATAAATCGATAAAAATAAGAGGTTTGAAGGAGGAAGATCAAGAGAATTTGTATCAAAGACTGACAATACCTCTGGCACATTACATAGGCTGGGAACCAGAACAATTGGATTTGGAGATAGATAGAGTGTTTCGTATAAATTCAATAGTGGCAAAAAGGAAGAGACCCGCGTGACATCGTGATTTATTTTTTGAGAGAACGAGTGAAGGATTTGGTTTTGAATTGTAGTTACACACAAAAATTGGTGATAGAAAGAACGGAGGTGAAGGTTTTTAAAGACATACATCCAACTGTGCTCAAAAGAAGAAGAGAATACAATTTCTTAACCCAAAATATTAGAGAGAAGGTGGAATAAAAATATATGTGGGAGAAGACTGGGGGAATATGATTCACGTGGGAACAAAGAAGATATGTTTTGAATTCGGTTCAAAGCAAAAGAATTCATGAGAAGATATAAAGAAGAGTTAAACAAAATAGGAGACCAGACAAGTGATCGGCAGAAGGAAAAGAAGAAAGAAGAAAAACAGACAAAGCTAGAAGAAATAGAAAAGAAAATAAGGAAAGAACAAATGAAACAAGAAATAGCAAGAATACAAAGAGAGGAAGAACTAGAGAGAAGACGAGAACGGGGAAAAGAAGAGGAAGAAATAGAGGGAGAGGAAGAAGAAATAGGAGAAGAGGAACAAAGTTCATTACAGGAATTAGATTTAGGACTGAAAGAAGAACAAACAGAAGAGATTGGGATTGAGTAATATTAATTAAAATTGACCTAAAACAAAATGAAAATAAAACTTTTATCTTGGAATGTTCGTGGCCTAAACTCTCCGTATAAAAGGAAACGTATATTTCATCAGGTAGAAAAATTAAAAATAGATATATTAGCAATTCAAGAGATCCATATCAGATGTAAAGACCTGAAATATATCAAAAATCCCAAATTAGGACAAAGTTTTTCTTCGTCGATTAATAAAAAGAAAAAAGGTGTAACGATATATGTGAATAATAGACATGAAGCAAAACAACTATATAGTGATGAGGCAGGACATGTGATAGCAGTTGAGGTAAAAATTAAAGATTTAAAAGTATTAGTGATAGCAGTATATGGCCCCTTAGAGAATAAAAGCAAATTTTATCAAAAGTTACTAGAGATATTAATTGATTTAGAGGAATATAAAATGATTCTTATGGGGGACTGGAATGGGGTTCTGAATCCCTTAATAGATAGATCAGGTATAGGTTCGAGAAGTACTAAGATAGGGCAGGGGAAATTACCAAAAAGTTTCTTTAATTTATTAGATTATTTTCTCTTTAGAAGAAGTAAGTAATAAAAGAAATGGAGGAGAATTTACATTCTATTCAGATCGACACAAAACATGGTCCAGAATCGATAGATTTTTTTGTATCTTCGAATTTGAAAAAAAATATCACTAGCATGGAAACATTGCCCAGAACCATTTCAGATCACTGTCCAATATTATTGAATGTACAATTTGGTGAAAACATTTGGAATTGGAAATTAAAAGAGAGTTTATTAAAAAATGAAGGGATTGTGGCAAAAGCAGAAAAAGAATTAAAAGAATTCTTTGAAAATAATTTGGGGAAGAGGCAATCAGTTCAGACAGTGTGGGAAACTAGTAAGGCTGTAATGAGGGGATTTTTTAAAAGCCAACAAGCCTGGTTATAGAAAGCAAAAGGAAAAAAAAGAAGTATGTATATTAGATAAATTGCAGGAGGAAGAAAGGAAGTTAAAAGAGAAAGACCTAAAGATGTCAAAATTCAGAGTGATATTCAAATGTTGAGAAAGCAATTTTCTTTGTTAACTATGGAAGAAATGGAGAAGAAATTGAAATTTATAAAACAAAGGCATTTTGAGCATGCAAATAAACCAGGGAGGTGGCTTTCTTATAGGTTAAGGAAAGAAAGAGAAAAAAGTAGTGTTAGAGAATTAAAAGAAGGTCAGATCATTCATTATCAACAGAGCAAAATTAAGAATATATTAATAAATTACTTTGAGGAATTATTTAAAGAGAAGGGTCAATCACAAAAACAGGAAAGCAAGATAGGGGATTATTTACATCAAGTGGATATTATAGGACTGTCAGAAACACAAAGAGAAGAATTAGATAAACCAATTGAAGAGGTTAAAGATGCAATAAAGAAATTGAAGGGAGGGAAAGCACCAGGACTGGATGGGTTTATAACGTTGTATTATAAAACATTTCAAGATTTATTAGCACCCTTGTTACTTCAAGTGATAAACTCCATTAGAAAGGGAAAATTACCAAATTTGTGGAAGGATTCTAATATCATGTTAATTCCGAAAGAAGGGAAGGACAAACAGGATAAAAGAAATTATAGGCCAATTTCACTATTAAATATAGATTACAAAATCTTCTCCTCAATATTAGTGAATAGGTTAAAGAAGGTAATGATAGAATGGGTACACGAGGATCAAAATAGATTGTACCGGGTAGATATTTGAAAATAATATAAGAGTAATCATAGATATAATAGAATATTACCAAAAGATGAATCAAAAAGAAGTAGCATTAGTATTTTTAGATGTGGAAAAGGCCTTCGATAATGTAAATTGGAACTTTTTATTTGAAGTGATGAATAAATTAGGTATTGGAGAAAGATGTAAGAGTGGATAAAGCAATATATATAGATCAAAAAACATGTTTATTAGTAAATGGGGAAAAATCAAATCCATTTAAAATTAATAAAGGTACGAGACAGGGATGTCCGCTTTCTCCATTGTTATTTATTATGTGTTTAGAGATATTAACTACTAAAATTAGAAACAAGGAGGAAATAAGAGGAACGAAATTAAAGGGCATGAATTCAAAATTCAGGCATTTGCGGACGATATGGTGATAATATTGGAAGACCCAAGAAAAAGCATAAAATCATTTATGGAAATAATGGAAGAATTTGGACAAGTAGCTGGTTTAAGAATAAATAAAGATAAATCAGTAATGATTACAAAAAATATGACGCAAATACAAGAAGCAGAATTAATGAATATCACAGGGTTTAAAATAGTGAAAAAAGTAAGGTATTTGGGAATTACAATAACAAAAAACACTTCAGAATTATTTGAAAATAATTATAATAGAATTTGGAAATAAATAAAAAAGGATTTGAAAAGATGGGGAAACTTAATTTATCCTTATTAGGGAGAATTTCTGCAATAAAAATGAATATATTGCATATATATAATCTTATGAATATATTGCATATATATTGCATATATAGATAATCTTTTTGTTTCAAAATTTACCGATATTGATGAATGATAAAGCATTGAAAAGGTGGGAGCAAGATCTTAGTAAATTTGTATGGAATTGGAAGGAAACCAAGAATTAAATGGAAATATTTAAAAGAACTAAGGAAGGGTGGTCTAAGCATGCCAGACCTTAAATTATATTATGAAGCCGCAACGTTAGTGTGGTTAAAGGAATGGATTTTATTGGAAAATACGAAATTATTAAATTTAGAGGGATTTAATTTATACTACGGCTGGCATGCGTACATTTGGTATGATAAATACAGGAATAATAGAGTATTTATGGACCACTATGTTAGAAAAGCAATTTTAAGTATTTGGTTAAAACTTAGGGGAAAATTATATTTAAAATTACCACATTGGACTTCGCCACATGAAGCTTTTTATAGATTAGAGAAAATAAGAACGAAAGAATGGTTGTCATACAAGGATATAATTAAAAGAGTAGGAGATAAGGTTAAATTAAAAACCAGGGAAGAATTGATAGAAGATGGCTTTTCAACTCATTGGCTTCTCCATAGACAAATTGGCAGAGAAATATAAGGAGGATATGAAGGATAAAGGGATAACTTAGAAGAAAACGAATTTGATAAAATAATGAAACCAGGAGTAGAAAAACCTTTAAGTAAGATTTATAAATTGTTGTTAAGTTTAGAATTAGAACCAAGAAACTATCAAAACAAATATGATAAAATGGGCTCAGGACATAGGTCATACAATTACTTTGAATCAGTGGCAAAATGCCTGGAAAGTAAATCAAGACTTCACTAGATGTTATGATATAAAGGAAAAGTTTTATAAGATTTATTATCAATGGTATTTAACCCCAGTTAGAATCTCTAAAATGAATAAAATAAGAAATTAGTTAAATGCTGGAAATGTCGAGAAAAAGGAACCTTTTTTCACATGTGGTGGAAATGTAAAAAAGCTAAAAAAATTTGGTTACAGATACATAAGCAAATAGAGAAAATATTTAAAATTGAATTTGTAATGTCCCCGGAAATATACCTTCTTAACATTTTAGATGGGCTAGATAAAAAAGTCAGAGAAAAATATTCAAGAATCATATGTTATATGATTTATGCGGCGAGGATCATATTTGCTAAACATTGGAAGACAGAGAATTCACCTCAGATAAAAGAATGGTTACAGAAATTATACGAATTCGCAGAAATGGATAAGTTAACCTTGTACCTAAAGGATAAGTCGAAAGAAACATTATCAGGGAATGGGAAATATTAAAAGGTGTATGGGAAGAGAATTGGGGTAAAATAGCATTGATAGGTATGTATGATTAAACTGATTTAATGGAAAATTTATTAAGAGTGAAATAAAGGGAACAGTGAAAAAAAATAATAAAAAGGATTTACTAGATTAGAATTAAGAAAGATATAAGAATTATTGGTAAGAGAAAAGCAGAGTAGAATACAGATAAGGCAGTAATTGTACAAATAATAAATAAAGGAGCAGGAGGACAAGAAGAGGAAAGTCGCACTCAATGGAAAAGAAAAAGAAGTTAGAGAATGTATGATGGAAAAAGAATGGGTTATGTATGGAGGATTGATACTGGAAGATGTAGAGTGTATAAAGGGGATGCAGAGAAATTAAGAAATATGAAGATTGCATCGCCCATGAGAGTATTTAGGTATAGGTATGTATTTTTATTGGTATTTGTGTTAGTGAAGGAGAGTGTATGCTATGAAGATAGGGAAATAGAGAGGATGTGTATGTAGTGTATGTAGTGTTATAGATGTATATGTGTTTATGTGTATGTAATGTTGTGTATTGTTAATTGTGATTTGTAAGATTGTATGTTTAATAAAGTATATTTTAATAAAAAAAATAAAAAAAATGACTTTTCCACATAGCCACTTAGTCACCAAATACTTGTGCAAATAAAATGTATCATAATATAACATAAATGGAACAAACCATTGTGGTGCAGAAAAACAACTTTTCCTCCAGTGTTTACTTTTCAATAACAGATATTCAGTAATAAAGGTTCACTGGCTCTAAACTTAGAGGTTCCTCATAAACTTGAAAGAAAGCTTTCATTTTATGTTCCCCTCTTGAAGCCTTTTAGCAGACATTCCTTAGAGAAGGGATGGAAAAATGTGGCTGCAAGCCAATTTTTGTGGCCCTGGGACTCCCCAAGGTCAATTTTTTTAGCCTCCAGTGCCCTCTGGGGGCATTTCGCCATGTTTTTGGCCTCACTTGGGTCAATTTAGGCACAGGGAAAGTATTTTTTGAAACAAGACTTGAACCGAAAATGACCTCCACTCACTTCCCATTGCTAAAAAGTCCTCTCATGGGCCTAAAATAGCCCAGGGTAGCTTAAAAACATAGCAAAAATGCCCTCACGCTCCCCTCGAGGGCATTTGGGGCCAGAATGGATTTTTTCTTTTTAATGGGGAGAATACAATGTGTGAAACTGTCCAATGTCTCTTGGGAGGGTTAATGCAGCCCAATAGACTTCTATTGTTTTTTCCCACCTCTGTCCTAGACCTTGTATATTTCAGCATGCTTTATCACCATAGCCCAAGACTGAGTGAGGTTGCTCTGCTTACAGAACTACTTTCATGTGCAGAACTGGGAGGTGGTAGACTTTTGTGTCTACAGCTCTCTCTTTAACTTTGAAACCTTCTCCAGAGTCTTCAGCAGGTTTTCAGTTGCCAGTGCGGGCAGGGTAAGGAAAAAAAGTAGTCTAGAAGATGGATGTTAACTTGACATTGAGCTGAGGCATTGGTGGTTTGTGGGTCCCATGCTAGTGAATCCAATCTGGCTATCCAAGGTGCTGGAAATATTTCCGAGGAATAGGACCCAATTTTGAAGTTTGGACTGAACCTTGCATTATATTCATCATCCTGCTGATACGGAAGCAACCAGCTGGAGTTTGGGCACAGTTTTTTTTAAAACACACACACACACACACACACACACACACACACAAAATGGCTGAAGTTGATATGATTATAACATCTGGTTATAACTAATATCTTGCTAAACATAAAAAAAAAGCTTACAAAAATAGACATATGAATGCCAAACAATACAATATGTGCCAACAATTTTTATTTGAAAAAATGGTGCCGGGTGTTGTATCATCCTCAAATAATTCACATTCTATCATCTCCTCTTTTTTTCCTTAAAATGTTTAAGCGGATATTATGCAAATATATATCCTCTCAACTGGAGCATGTATGCAATTGGGCAAAGGTAGATCTGTTAAAAAAAAAAAAAAGACCTCCTAGCTTTACAAACAGACAAGGAGAAAGAGTGTACTGTAATGAAATCAATTGCCCAGGCAAGTGGTGAGCACAACTGAACTTTTAAATGTACTGAAATATGACGTGGAACTTTTGTGAACAGAACATACTATTTGAGGCTACTGGTTTGGACTGACAGCTGTAGGCCCTAAAGACAGACAAGCTGAATCTGTCTGGTTGTCTTGCTGAAAGCTTTGGAAACCTGTGCACAATCATGTTGCATGTGAGCACTCTTAGATTCCCCTTTGCTTTCACAGTAGCTTTAACTGTGCTGAGAAATCTAACAAGCCTTGGCTATTTTCATAACTGTGTATGGTTCATTTATTAGGTCAGGACTCTTTGAAGGTTTGGTAGTATAGGAAAGGGCACATAGATTTTCAAGGACAGATCTTAAATCACAGTTACGTTGCTAAAGCTTCAAGATAAGAAAAAAGCCCACAACACACAAGCTCTAAATTTACACCTTCCTCTGACCCAAGCAATGAATCATGCTGTGTATCTCAGGATTTTCTGATGAAGCGATGCACCTATGGTCTTCCAATACTCTGCCTAGCTATTTATTTTGGATGCTGTCACCTAATGTATCCACAGTATCCTTGACTGGGAAGCCCGATGGAATAAGTCTTTTACAGATGATACCACATGCAATGTGGTATTTTGCATTCATTAGTTTCAGCAGAACTCTAAGCTTCCCTTTTTCTGGAGCCAGGGGTGGGTGTATTGTGTCACATGAGTCACATGTGGCCCCTTCTATGAACCTTAGTGCTCCCCCCAATCTCCCAATGCACTCAAAGCCCCCATTTTTTTTTAAATCAATGTGATTTGAGGTCACTTTTGCCCCTAAATGATGCAGGAACCTCTCCAGTGTTGGAAAATCCTCACATACCTCTCCTACAAGCATCCCATGCCACAAGTACCTCCATTTTCTTCTGTAGTCCCACTCCAGCAACAGGAAATGATACAACATCATTTCCTGACATAATTGTGAGAACGACTGCCAGGAAAAATAGTGGTATTTGGGCTTGCTGTGCAGAGGAGGTGCAACCTGTGAGGGTGACAATTGGCATCTCTATCCCACTCAGTTGTCCAACCCTGTCCTAACCAAAGATAAGCAATTGACCTGGGACCCTCAGTGGGGAGGGGGAATGCCAAAAGAAAACGAAAAACAGAAACATTTCACTTTCACTTTTGAGAAACAAGTATTTTTAAAGTGTTACACAATGGTGGTAGAGGGACTGCAACCTGTTTCAAAGGTGAACTGTTGTTCCTGGAGGCTTCCAGGAATTTTATATTTATATTTTCACAAATGTTTTAATTTGTTTTGTTTTAATCTTTGTAGCTTCCTTGAATCCCACTGTTGGGAGAAAGGCGGTTATAAAACAACAACAACAATCATAATTTGCTTGCACTTTGTGGGCTACTGATTGTCATTCTGCCCACTCACAATAAGATAACAGTAATTTGATTTTCTAGTTGCTGTAAACCCCTGGGAATTGATCAAGTTACCTTGTACCTACATGAGGTGCCAAATTGTGATTTGAATTTTGTGCCTACAGCATGCAGAAATGTGTGTAATCTGTTTGGGAAGTCTTCCAAGCTCCAAATGGTTTCTTCTCTTACCTGATTTTCAGATAGTGCCAGCTCTTCAGATCTTATCTGCCTCATAATGTACTGCAAGCAGGGAAGAAGAAACAAAGATCTATGCCAAATTCTCACAAGAATCCAGACATTTCTACCACAGCTATTGACAGAACAGATATAGATTCAGGGGGCAGCAGGTGGCACAAACTAATACATGAACTCTCTACCTCATGATAATCATTTATTTAGGGAGTACTGAAATAAGTGAGCAAGAAAGGAAATGGGCAACAATAAAATAGCCATTTCCACAACTGTTTCCCCAATCTACTTTAAAAAAAAATAAAGATGAATACACATGGAACTTTTCTATCTTAGCCTTGGCCCTGGCAATATATGATTACTTCTCAACAATATAAGGCACATAAATGCCTTTTCATCGTCTGAAGAAAGCATGCCCACTGGCAAATGAATCATATTATAAAAATTGATTGCATCCCAAAAGGGAAAAATGTTATTGAAGATCCAATGGCCTGGGATGATACACCATTGATCATTGTAAGAAATACTTCCAGAAACTGTTTTTAATCTTTCCGCCAGAGCATTAGCAATTATTCTTTAGCCCATGGTGAGTAATGACTCGAGTTTCCCAGTTTCTCAATCGATAAAACATTTACCCTACCGCTACAAATGTGCTCTTCGCTTAGACAAGCAGAATTTTTCTTCCAATTATTCTTTTTTTTAGTGTGACCTCATAAAATATTTTTGAACATATTTCAAGGCTTTTTAGAAGAAAAGAAGCAATACTTTCCCACCCGTGTACCCTTTTTCTCCTTGTCTCTGCTCTGTTTTGAGAAAGGAGCCATTAAGATTTCACAGAACTCAGGGCAGCTTATCTTGCAAGCCACAACCCCTTCTCTTGAGAATAACTTTTAGGCCATGACATTGCACGTGCACACCTTGCTCATGCCAAAACCAAGGACTTCTAAGGAGTCCTATGTGAGGATGCCCTTACATTCCTTATGAACAGTATGGTTTTATTTCAGAACAGATAAAGCTGTTTCATGCTGACTCAGGTTATTAATTGATCTAACGCAGTATTCTTGACTCTGACTGGTAGTATTTCTCCAGTACCTCTGGCAGAGATTTCCCCATTATTATCCACAACTAGAGTATCCTTTTGACTGGAGGTGCCAGGGACTGAACTTGTATTCTTTTGCATGGAAGGTTATTCTTACTTTAGAGTTTGAATGAGAGAGGAACCAATGGGGAATCCTTTCCTTCACTTTTGGTAGCATTCTTCTTTTCGGAATGATCCGGGATTCATGATTTCTACTGGACAGATAAAGAGAGAGGTTGCTGTTTGCTTATATTATTCCTCCCATCACCCAAGTGATTTCTTTGTGTTCCAGTTTGAGAAAACAAGGAAACAAATGGTATTGCCTTCATTTCTAACCTTTTATCCAAATAGTAATTATATTTTGCAATCAACTCTAAAAGCTCTGGGACCTTTAATTCTCATTTAAAAAAATCTCAAAGCAAAGAAATAAAGAGATGAGTCCTTGGCTTCAGAAATGGCACAATATGAATGCTGTTGTCCAGCAATGACCTTTTCTTATGGGATCTGTTCCCAGCATAAAATGGTCACAACTTTTCTTTCGTACTCTTCTTATGCATTTCCTGGAAGGAAGCTAGTTTTTTTTTTTAAGGCCTTCATTTCACATACAAATCTAGGAGCTCCTGATTTTTAATTTAATGATATTGTAAATAATAACATGTTTCTCTAGATCAGTGGTTCTCAACCTGTGGGTCCCCAGATGTTTTTGGACTTCAGCTCCCAGAAGCCCTGAGCATTGACCATAGTGGCTGGGGCTTCTAGGAGCTGAAGTCCACAAACATCTGGAGACCCACAGGTTGAGAACCACTGCTCTAGATCATCTGAGGGAATACAAATACAGCAGAAAAATTCATCAGGCTGGCAAAAGAGAAATCAATCTCTTTGGTATAAAATACCATTTGGGAATATTGACCTTTGGGGAGAAAAAAGTAATTGCAGTGCTGTAACTGGGCAAGTGAAAGGGAAAAACAACAGGCCCATTCATCTGACTCACTTGCCACAACATCACCATATGGAATGGTAGCATTACAGTGCTTGATGTCTCTGTTTTCAGAGGTGCAGACTTTTGGAGTATATTTGCTTAAACTTCAGGATCCTTTGTTACTCCAACATAAGCCCCATTTTACACATGCATACCACTGAAGCTCTTATGGCTTTTCAAACGTTATACAAAGAGACTGCCAAAAGAATGATAAATCTCACTACACTCATACACTCTCTAGAACTTGGAAGTAACTACTTATTTAAAGATAAAATAACTGTTGAGGGGCCACATCCACTACAAGGGCCTAACAGACCTCTTGGGAGACTGGCTTCAATCCTCTATGGTAGACCTAGTGTAGTAGTTATACATGCAAAACTTATGCTATAGTTGGCCATTCACTAACTCTTACACCTATCATAGAGTCACTGCGGCCCCCACGCCACCCATAGTCACTCTATGGGGACTAGGAGTAGTGGGGGAAAAGAAGATACAGCGGGTTGTTACATCCTGTGGCCACAAAATGATCACATCCTCCACATGGCTGGCATCTCATAGAAGAATGGTGCTGAAAAAAGGATATCAGAATGTCATCTCTTTTTCAGCTTTGAAACAATTAACAGACAACATCTGGAGATCTGTTATCATGACCGTTTTGTTGTGACTAAGTGTCAGGTAGCAAGTGTTATTAATCATGCAAGTTGGTTTTTATATGGAAGTGCTTATGGATTCTTGGAAGACTAGAGATGAACACCTTAAATTAAATGCATGTGGGAAATATGCCATGCCACATCACACATATTTAGCAGCTTGAGTTTGTTGGAGTTTATGCAGAACCAAACAAGTATATCTCATTCAGTGTCATTTACATGCAGTTAAAAGAATCTCAAGCTACTTTGATGGGTCTTCCTAGAAAGAGATGTCTCCACATTCACGAAAGAGTTTGGAAATGAAAAGCACATCCCATTCTGACTACTGTGGCTGAGATCCTATGTGGTGTGTAAGTTGACATACAAAGTTCTGGATCTTTCCACTGGTGGTCAGTTATCAAGCCCTGGTAGGGCACCTGATGCTGTTGCTTATCAGTTAGTAGGAGATGGAGAGTGTTTAGACAATAAACAGTTGATAGCAGCCTGGTCCCAGGGGTAAAGAAGAGATGAAATGGTGCTTTCAAATGGAGAATGCTTAGCTTTCCTTTCAACCAGGAGCTCAGAGCAGCCAGATCATCCCAGACTGGCTCACTTCTCCTCTTCCTCTCCTTTCCTCTGGGAACAATAAGAAGAAGCTGCCCTTCCCAAGACCTGACATCTGCTGGGCATGGGAAGTCTTGGGGCAGAGCACATGAGTAAGGGAACAGCTCTCTGCACCTTGAACCCAGAGGGCTGCACACGCCCATTTTAGCTTCCTCTGGAGCTCCAGCAATTCACAGCCAAGCCATCATGATTACTACACCATGTCACTCCCAATTGCCTTTCAGGCTGTCCACTGCCCTCTGATACTTTTTTTTTTTTTTGCACATGTTTCTAACTAGGGAGAGTTCACCGAAATGGGATATTTATTTGAGCCAAATCAAATCTGTTAACCAGATTTTATTCTAATTTTTACAGGAGCTATCCAAGGTGCTGAAAGGATAAGTCATTTTTTTTTAGTTTTAGTTTTATTGCTTTCCAAAATTACATTAAAAAAGAAAAAAACCCAAGGGTGAGGGGAGTGCAAACAAATTATAAGACCACAGCACTGATATTAGTATTACTAATAACAAACTTTATTCTTAATTTGTTACTAATAACAAACATTATTCTTAAGTTTGAAAGGATAAGTCATTTTAAGTATCCACTAAAACCCAAAGCCGATTCATTGATCCACTGATATGGAAGCCATTAGCTTCCACTGCTTGTGATATTAGATTTGTGAGTTGCAATGTACTCCTGGAAAGAACTACAGCACAGTTTGTCCAGTCTCAGTGTCAAACCAGAGCACGAGAAAGTTACTGGATTCAAAATATCTCCAGAGCTCGAACATTTTTACATACAAAAAGACCATTTCATTTACGTAAGCCTTTGGCTCCTAAACATATGTAACAGAAGGGTGTGCTATGCTTTAATCTGTTTTTATTATGTTTTAAAGATGTGTTAAAAACTGTTTTCACTTTGTGCTTTAGACAGAATTGTTTAATTGTTTTTTTTAACTTGTAGAATAAAATTTTAGTTGCACTTTTTAAAAAAAGCCCAATGTAAACCAGTGTTGGTCCCAGGCAGAGAGAAGGGCATTAATTAATTAATTAATTAAATCCCTTTCAGGTGAAAGTAGAGAATCTTTGGCCCACCAGGTGATTTGGGCATAGTGAGGCTTTGGCTCCCTGCTGAGATAGAACCTCAGAGACATAGCCTCTGGTTGCACATGCACACACTTCCGTGTATTCACACTCACCACAGATGGACACGTGCTTTCCCCAGCCAGAGAAAGACTTCGACTGACATACTGGGAACTCCACCTCATTTTCCAGGGTTGCTGTTTAAAATACTGGACCACTGCCCACTCTATATAACAGGAGGTGGATAAAGCATGCCCCCAAGGCTGTTTTTGCATTCTTCAGCAACACACCAGCCTCTTCAGTCTGCTCCAGTTCTGCCTCTCCAAAATGGTGACTTGCCTCCCCTGGAAACCACGGGTACTGTTGAACAATAAAAGCAATCAGATCCATACATATACGTGGTCTTGAATTGTCTTGAATTGTTTTGAAGTATTCTAACTAGTTTTGTCTTCTTTTATTTTGTTAAATTGTCTGAAATGTTTTAATTGTTATTTGCCCTCAAGTAAATTTTGACTTATGGAAACACAATGCATGAGAAACCCCCTCAAGATCCCCAGTCCTCAACTGCCCTGCTCAGGTCTTGCAGACTCAGGGCTGTGGCTTCCTTGACTGAATCAATCTGCCTGTAGTGCAATCTTGGTCTTTTCCTACTGCCTTCCTTTACAAAGAATTATCTGTCAGTATTCTACACCAGCAATTTAGCTACAGAGATGCATCTAATTAAAGTCTCCTGGCCTGACCTCCAACCCAGCCCATCTTAAGAGCCAGGAGCTGGATCATGCAAAGGAAGTCCATTCAGCTTCTGACTGGGATGCTTCAACTGTGACAAAGACAAAGGAGTCCTGCTTCTGATTGTCTCAGCCTCACTTGCGGGTGGAAGAAGGTGGAAATGTAATCTCTTTCTTCCAATCCAGTCCAATGCTTCATCCAATCCAGTTGCTGGCTATTAATAGATGGGCTGAAGTGGCATTTATGCAAATTAACATTAAAACTACACAGTCTTAGTGAATACAGACCAGTTATAGATCCATAATTGTAGGCTACAAATCTGTAACTGCAATACTAAATACCAGCCATTGTCTTTTCCAATGAGTTATGTAATCTCATGATATGACCAAAGTATGCCAGCTTTAGCTTCGTCATCTTGGCTTCCAGTGAGAGTTAGGCCTGATTTGCTCCAGGACCCATTAGTGTATTTTTAGCCTTTTAGAAATCTCTTTTTTTTTTGGTGCATATTGTTTTATAAAATGGCCATATTTATTTTATTGTATACTGTGTATCTTTGGGTAAAGGGGGGACATAAATATTTAAAATATATACATACATGTATACATACCAGAAATGAACTTCTTTCATACTTTGTGTAGCTCCTGGAAGTCCAAAAGGACAGAACACTAGCCCATGAATCCATCACTGTTGCCTGTTGCTGCTAGATAAGATGATGGATTCTTTTCTTTTGAATGTTCTGATATCCATATTTCTAAACTGCTGCTTTTACCAGTGGCATATATATATAGTTGTGGCAGACACTGCATCAAGACCCATTTCCATATATTTTGTTTTTTTAAAATAGTAATGTGCTTCCATTCCCAGCTGAAATTCTCTCTCTCTCTCTTGTATACAAGCTCCAGTAAGCCTTTTGGACATTTTAGTAGCCTGGCTATTCTGTAATGTTTACTATATTTATATTTTAAAATGGTATAATATAATACAGGTATTGGCCTACATCATCTGTGCCTGTTTTGCATAAACACTTGGGAAAATTGAATGTTAAAACAACTGAGGACACATGCATAATATCCTCTCCCTCCTCTCTCTCCCAAGTAATTCCAGCTTCCACATTGTTAAGCTCTGGCTCATTAAATCGCCAGCCTGATGTAGATGATTTAGGAAATGCGCAATGTTGCAATGGTTAGTTTCCAGCAGCCAAGCATGACCTCTGCTTCCCCTTAACTCTTCTTTTCATATCCCATCCAAAAGTCAAATACCAAGATAAAGGTATGGGTGAATGAAGGGTGACAGTAAGCTATCACTTGTTTCAAAAGTCAACTCCTTTTTATATTAATTTTCATACGTTGGTTTCCCAAGTGTGGTACAGTGACAGTGTTGTGTTGACCTGTGATGTGGATGTATAGGTTCTAGTCAGCATTGAGCCATAAAGCTCAGTGGGTGCCTTTGGCTCAGCCATCATTTCTCAGTTTGATCTACTTCAGAGGGCTTTTGTGAAGGTAAAGGAAGACCCCATAGTTGCCATCTTGACCTCATTGGAGGAAAAGTCTCTGTGGCAGGGCCTGCTTTTCTTCTCACAGACTGGTATGGCAGTTTCCTCAGTCTGCTAAAGTGCCTTGTGACTACATTAATCTCTGCTCTTCCCTTTAAAACACCACCTATGTGTAAAAAGAATAAAGCCTTTCAGTTGTTAATTAGACCCACTTTAATGATCTATGGTAGCATGGTTCTGTTTGGTCATAACTACTGAAAATCATTTAGCTAAGTCAACATTTATAAAAATATACTATAAATCTTTATTAAAATAACAACCAGAATAAAGTATTGATATTCATATGTATGTCCAAGCTCAAGCAGATCTTCAGAATGCATTTAGACAGTTTCTTATATCTTTAGATCAGCATAATGGCACAGATGTCTCTCTCACACACGGCCCTCTGGCTACCTTTTTGCCAAAGGCTTGGTTCCTCCTGTATGATTTTAACACCTTTGCTTGATGAAAAAAACAGTGGAGCTTTGAAAGCTTGCACGATGTATTTTGTACATTTTTGGTTGGCCTAATAAAGATATTGCTGTTTCATGGTTTTTGGAAGATATTTTCTGTTAATGTTTGCTAGATATAACTCCACAGAATTCTTAACCTTGACTTTGACCTACATTTGATCGTTTTAATCTATTTTTTTAAAGCAATAAAACTCACTATGGAACAACAAATCATCCTAGTTTATACTAGGGAACAAGTATAATTCCTAGAATCATAAAATCATAGAGTTGCAAGAGACCCCAGGGCCCATCCAGTCCAACCCCCAGCAGTAACACCTATCAAAGCATTCCCAACAGATGGCCATCCAGCCTCTGCTTAAAAACATCAAAAGAAGGAGACGCCACCACATTCCGAGGCAGCATATTTCACTGCCAGACAGCTCTGACCGTCAGGAGGTTCTTCCTGAGGTTCAAATGGAATCTCCTTTCCTGCAGCTTGAATCCATTGCTCCTTGTCCCAGTCTCCGGAGCAGCAGAAAACAAGCCCACTCCCTCATCGACATGGCATCCCTTTGAATATTTAAACATGGTTATCATGTCCCCTCTTAACCTTCTCTTCTGCAGACTAAACATACCCAGCTCTCTAAGCCGTTCTTCATAGGGCATGGCTTCTAGACCCTTCACAATTTTGGTCGCCTTCCTCTGGACACGTTCCAGCTTGTTGATATCCTTCTTGAATTGAGGTGCCCAGAACTGGACACAGTATTCCAAATGAGGCCTAACCAAAGCAGAATAGAGTGGTACCATCACCTCCCTTGATCTAGACACCATATTCCTATCGATGCAACCAAGGATTGCGTTGGCTTTCTTGGCTGCCTCATCACACTGCTAACTCATGTTCAGCTTGTGATCTACCAAGACTCCTAGATCCCTTTCACATGTACTGCTATCCAGCCATATATCCCCCATCATATATTCGTGCATTCCATTTTTTCTGCCTAAGTGTAGTACTTTACATTTCTCTCTATTGAAATTCATTTTGTTAGCTTTGGCCTAGCTCTCCGATCTCTCAAGGTCATTTTGAAATTTGATCCTGTCCTCTGGTGTATTAGCAACCCCTCTCAATTTGGTGTCATCTGCAAATTTGATCAGCATGCCCTCCACTCCTTCATCCAAGTCATTGATGAAGATGTTGAATAGCACTGGGCCCAGGACAGAACCCTGTGGCACCCCACTGGTCACCTCTCTCCAGGATGAAAAGCAGCCATTGGTGAGTACCCTTTGGGTTCGGTCGGTAAACCAATTACCAATCCACCTAACAACAGCCCTGTCTAGCCCACATTTTACTAGCTTCTTTGCAAGAATGTCATGGGGAACTTTGTAAAAGGCCTTACTGAAGTCAAGATATGCCATGTCTTCAGCATTCCCTTCATCTATCAAGCTTGTAACCCTATCATAAAAAGAGATAAGATTAGTCTGGCATGACTTATTTCTGAGAAATCCATGTTGACTTTTAGTGATTTAGTAATTTGTAGGGGCTACAAGACAAGGAGAACAATTCTAATCTTTGACAATAGCTGCTGGACAACTTACAGTCTGCTGTAGGTATCCTATTGCTAGCTATTGCAGGAGCAGAGGATTCTCTCTCTCTCTCTCCCTACATTTGGACAGCTCCCATAGAGTGCTGAACAAGTGAGGATACTTAATTTCTATAGTTTTCTCCCTCGAGAAACTGAATATTTCAGCACACTCCTTGCTCAGTATTTGCACATCCTGAAGTGTGCACAGTAATACATATTTTTTAAAAATGAGAATGGGAGAGGGGTTTACACAAAAAATAGCCACCTATAGGACTTTTTTTGTGCAAAACTCAGCAGTCTTGCGCACATGCACACTCAAAAGTGACATGTGGCTATCTGGTATGCAAAAACCAGGATGCAAAAACCTGTGTTCCTTTGCACAAACCCCATGATTGTTGTGCAAAGAATACGTGTTTATTTTGGCACAGAATAAATTTCCAAGAAATTTCAGGTTGTGCAAATAATGGATGAAAACTGCACAACATTTTCACTACAGTGATATTCTTCCTAGTCAATTTTACTGAAACTCTTTTTCAGCCAGGAAATTAGTTACAGCAAATATTATTTCCTTCTTCAGTGCTGCATAAATTGTACATATCTTTATCTGCATGGACTATACTAAATGATAATCGAGATACAAAGCAGGATACTAGTGTGTTATTTTCTCAGTTGTAGAAGCAGCACTGTTTCTAGCACCCTTTCATTGGAGTCAAGCAGTTCATAGTTCATGGCTCACAGGTTAGTTCTGCTTTAAAGTGGTTTAAAAGGTCTCTCTAGTTCTTGGTATTCAGTGAATTAATTCTTGTCTAGACATCTCCCACAAACCTGTCATTGAGACAAAAAAGTGGTGTAGAAGATTTCTCTTCAAACATATGCAAGGTGAGAAATAATACTTAACTTCTTTGTGGACTGGTGAAATATTTCAGACATTTGTCAGAATTTCAGTTCTCGTAAGTGTGATGGAATCCAGTGGAAATGTTGAAAGCTTGAAGTACATCTTATTAACAAGTACAGAAATTTTGGCCTTTAGGTGGCAGTATATACCTGTTGAATTTGGCTAACTACTACCAGAAGACAATTGCTGGAGCAGAAGTACATCATAATTTAAAAAGAAAGAAAAACATTGCTTGTTTATAACAAAAATCTCATGAAGAAATCCCACCCACTTCTTTCCAAATCTCACTTTTGATACGAGGTGGTTTAATTAAAATGAAAGTATAGTGAACTTCTGTTGAAAACTGATGAACTGTGGAACTTAACAAAGTTATTATGATTTGTACTTGAAGCCACCAAAGCAAAGTAGATATTTGGTAAGGAATAAAACCACAACACTTATTCTTCCAAATGTATCGGCTAGAAAAAAGAAACAGTACATATGTAGGAAACCCCATCCTCAGAACTACATTACCAGTGCCCAGATTATTGGTATGATACCAAGATATTTTCTCAAAAAACTGAATTCAGTTGAAGGCCTTCTAGCAATCACCATTTAAGTTGTCATGGGTATGAAAACTCTATACGTGAATACTCGCAAAAGTGGATTTTGGGTCTGTAGACACAGTCTCTGATATTGCTACATTACAATTAGCTAATGAGTTTCCCCAGTTTATTCTCTCTTACAGTAAAATGATCTCATACTTGAGATCACCTTATATCTTCAGGTCAATAGCACACCCATAGCTTCATAGAATGCCAATATATTCATGGCTAACTTGGAATAATACTTCCTCAGCTCCTGATCTTAACTTCTTATCATCTCATGACAATATATAGGCAAAGCCTTCAGCATCTGGATCTCCAGAAAATTCTACCAGGACTTCAGTGGTTTCCATTTTAAAAACAGGTGTACTTCCTAGACTCCATACTTTATCGAACATCTGCAAACCAGCATGTTCTTGACCCATGATCTGGCCATGGTTACATGCTTCACAGTTGCAGCAAGATCAAACTGTGGCACTGTGCTATAAAGGCTGAGATTTTACAAGGATCTGAACAGCTACCCTACACCCCCCCCCCCCGTTATCAGTCCCAGGAGTCACTATGTTTTTGCAATAACAACCCTCATTGTAATTCCATGGATGGTGGAGAATGAAGACGATCAGAGAAGCATCTGGCTAATATTCCTGTGACAGACACAGACTGAGGGCATCTTCTACCAAGATCCTCCAGGATCCCCCTGCAGGTCTCAGCATGTGATGTCATCAGTTTGTGCCAGGTTATAGGAACATAATCAGATCCTTATCTGATCCTCTTTTCACACCAGAAATGTAATTGCTGTTAAGGGTGGCTATCATAGTGACACAGTGAGTCCAAGGAGGGATGTGGTCACTGAGGAAGGAGGAAGGGAATACTAACCTCATTTAAAAAATACATACATATGTATAAGGTGGAATTATGCTTGCATATGTCATTTACAGCATGACAGCCATTGTCCAATGCCTAAAGAAGCAAACCTTTCATTCTTGCTTTCTACTGCATTGAGACTTTTCTGTTAAAAAAAAAATTCTTACGTGCCTTCTTTTGAAAATTTCAACAAATTTTTGAAAGCTCTTATTAAAAAAACAAAAATAAAAACAAAATTCTCACCCTATACCTAGTCACAACTTTATGACTTGGACACCGAAAACCAATCTTACAATGTTTCTGAAAGGGTTTTGAACTCACACATTGATAAATCCCTGCAGGGCAAGAATTTGGTGGATTCTTTTATTCCCTGTGACTTGAGGAAGGCATTTATTGATTAGAACCATGTCTCCGACGAATTTAAATTACATTTCAGTACAAAATGCTTAGCGAATGAGCCTCTGCTGCCATGTCAAAGGGATCATAAACTCTTCTGTCATTAAATAAAATTGAGTTGTCTACTGAAACAGGCTCTTGATAGAAATCGTCCAAGAGAGGCTTTCAAATATCGTGGGAAATAAGGAAGGCAAAGCAAGGCCAAGTTTGTGTCTTTCTCTGTGTGTGTTTAAAGGATTATCCTTATAAAAATGTGTGGGCTTCCCCTCCTACCCCCAACATTTTATGGTATTTACACAGAAACTATTCAGGTACATGACTTTTCAAAGAAGTTTCAATTTCCTGTCAGATATTTTTTTGCAAATCCTTTCAAACAGCCCTCGACAGAAATCCAGCTACTCTTTGCCACGAAATGACCTTCACTGTTTGGAACGTGGAGAATAAACAAACATTTACTCTGCTGTGAAGCCATGCTGCCCACTAAAGCCTGCAATGGTTTATTAGAAACAAATCGTTCACTATGACAACAGCAATGGGACCTGGAAAGCTGAAGAATTTTTTAATTATGAAATCAGTCCTTGGATGTTGCAGGAAAAAAAAAAGGCAGAACACTGCTGCAGTCTCCATCCCCCTCCCCGCCATCCCCAGCAATGCTAAACACTACCAGGCTATGTCAACAATGTCAGTTACGTCAGTGACAGGGTTAGCGTGAGACAGACGAGGCATGACTTGGTGCTCCCCCCTCCATGTTTGTGTTTTCTGAAATGTTTGTTTTACCTTTCAGGTCACTAGTTTCCATACATTCCTGATGTCTTAGAGGTGTGGGGAAGATTTCCCAAACACTGCTCTGAAAAAAGATTGTATATTAAATATTTGTTCAGCTGATTAAAACAATTTTACATTTATTTGATGTTTGAAATGCAAACAGCATGTTGGGAATGGAAACCATCGTCCCTCCTTCCATTCCTCTCTTTTATAAACACCGCCATCCAGTCCTCCTTAAGAAGAACCACCAGTAGTGCCGCCATCTTCAGGGGAGCTCTAACACTGTTCGCCAGTACTAGAGACAGCTTCAAATAAACAGAGCCTTTAATCAGTGACCGAGCAGCACTGATGGGTAAGACTGCAGCGTCAAATAGAAAACAGTGGTAGGAATATTAGCAAGATCCTAGGCATCACAAGTCCAAGAGGCAAAAGGTAAGATAGTGCCCCTACATTTTGGCTGTTTAGTTTAGCAACTGAATGCCTCACTACCTCACTGGCAATGGAATGGGGTCCTCTTCCTATACCTGGAAGTGGAACGGATAGTTCAGTGTGGCTCTTTCAGCTCTTACAGTTCAGCACTGCCATTTCAGCACTGGACATTTCACTGCTAGCAGTTCTGAGGTTTTACACTTTCAGTGTACACAGTCTTCTTTTAGATATGGATTTTTAGATTTCCTCTCAATGCAGCATTGCCACTGCCACCACGTCTACATCACTCTTATGAGGAAAAGAGGCTGGAGAGGAAGGTAGCACAATGCATCCTGGGAGTTCCAGTCTACCCTTTTGAATGTCTTATTGAGTTGCTGGGATGCTTTGGAGATGAGAAGGGGAAAGTGGGGAAAGCAACAGGAGGGAGGGAGGAAGGAGGAGCAATCTGGTTGGAGAAACACTGAAATGGTGAAATGGTTGCTCCAAACTGGTTGTTCTGAACCCATCAGCAGTAAAATGGCTGCACCGAAACAAGTGCTGAAGCAGCCACACTGAATTGTCCTACACCAGTGGTTCTCAACCTGTGGGTCCCCAGATGTTTCTAGACTTCAGCTCCCAGAAGCCCTGAGCATTGACCATAGTGGCTGGGGCTTCTGGGAGCTGAAGTCCACAAACATCTGGGGACCCACAGGTTGAGAACCACTGTCCTACACTCATCCAGAAGCAGTACTCTAATTTAGAGTGTGGAGAACTGGGTATTTGGAACATACAACTTTGTTTTCCAAGAGAGGAGAATATTCCGGAAGTTCAAGAGGAACAGCTGGAAGGGACTGCTGTCCACTCAGGATCTGCCACCTTAGAAGACTAGAACCAAGGAAAGTGCAGCACTGCGAAACAAAAGAAAACAGTGATAACATAATTACCATGTATATTTGTAAGGATAGCCTGAAACATTTACCTTCCAGAAGTAGAGGAGCGAATGGTGTTCCCTTCCCTTAGTAATGGTGTATAGTGCCTAAGGTTATCCGTGCATTTTGGCATTTATTCCCTCACAGTAAAATGCAGTACCAAGGATTCAAATAACTAAGAATTCATTGACTTTTGCTGATACTCCAGTCTGCTTCCTCAAGTAGCTTCTTTGCTCCGTCTTATGATAGAGTGGGCCTTATGTATTTAAACTCCACACATTCTTTCAAATGTGCCTAATGTCTGGAAGCAGAGCTGTGTGCAAATGACCCTTCAGAATTCTGGATGCTATCTGTAGGAAGAAAAATAGGCTAGTGGATTTCAACAATTATTTCCCAAAGTTTATGAAAAGGTTGCTGCTATGATTAGCACCAACAGTACCACAGTTTCTTTTATTTTGCTTAATTTTTTTGGTAGAACTAGGAAAATTAGTTTAAAAGAGCTACTATTTTATGATTACACTGAAAAGCAATAGTAGTAGTGGTAGTAGTAATAATAATAATAATAATATATTATTTTTTTTGTTCAAAAGAGGATTTTATCATACTTATTTTAATTCTGTGTTTTAAAATTTGCCTCACATTATTACACTAAAAACCTTACAGGAATAAGTGTGAAAAATTCCATCTATCATTTTACTTCCCCCCTTTGTCCCTGTTTTAATCTTGAGATAGGGGAAATAGCTACATAAATTTTTTGAAAACCCCATTTCTTATCCACCCACTCACTGTAAAGGAAATGAGTGATACAGGAAAGGAAACCGGAACTTTTATCTTTAAATAAACATTAAAACTCACTCTCACCCCACTTTATATCAATCAATAAATGAGAATCTTATGCGCATGTTGGGTTATATTTTTTAGAAAAACAGTCAAGTGGCTGCTCAACTAACCATTTTCTTCTTTTGTTCTCAGTGAGAAGTATTTGACAGTTTGACAGTCGACAGTTGTTTTCTTCAGTTTCTTGTTTCTATTGTGGTACCAAGGATTATTCTGTTCCTCTTGTCTTTCTCTGTCTTCTTTCAGTGATCTCCATGATTTTCTTCCATTTCTTCAGGATGTTCTTTCTGAAAGCTAAGAGAGAAGGAAAGAAATCCAAAGACAAAATTGGAGAAAAGGCACATCACATTTGCAACACATTCAGACACGGAATTTATTTCTCTTTGTTACATGAAAAAGAAAAGCAGCCAATGAAGACTTCCACTCTGAGCAACGGTTATCTGAAAATATTGTTCCACATTAGTCGATGAGATTATTCCTCCATGCATGGCCTTTTACAGTGAGTGGCAGCAAGAGATGAACTTCAGCAGCAGGCCTTTCTCATTCCTGGTTATGAGGGATATGGCTGTTTCATACCACTAAAAGTAACACAATTTTCAAGCTAAGAATAAATGGTTATGGTCACTCCACCTCTTGCATGAAGTTTGAAACTGCAGCACCAGGTACCCTGGAAGAATACAAATAAGCTAATTAATTTTTCCACTAAATCCATTTGATTTTAAAACCATAAACAATCATAATATAGTCATGCCCTAAAATAAAGAAAGATTCCAAATCAGTTTACATTTATTGAAAGACTGGTGCTGAAATTAATAACTCGGTATACACTTATCTACATGTATGATTTCTTAACTGGTTCTACATTATTTTGACTCCTCATTCGGACAGAGTGGGTTAAACAATAATCTCCAAATCTCCGTAAAAATGTATCTTAAATTACACAAAGCAATTCTATTCCTCAGAAATAAATAATTTCCTTTTAAACTTTCCAAATTGAGCATATTTATGAAGAGAGATTTTAATATATCATTCCTGATTTTTTGGCCAACTACACGTTTGCTAAAATGGTGATGATTATTTATGTCACCCACAAAATGATTTTTGATTTTATGAATCCTGTTACTCTTAGGTCAGACCATCTTTGAATCCCCTCTTCCCTTTGTCCTTTACTATCTCTCTCTCTCTCTCTCTCTCAAGCACACACACACATTTTGTATTATCTCTTTTAATGTCTCAGGCCCTTTCTGCAGCTTACCTGGGTTCGTGATTGTCTTAGCGTCATCCCAGCAGCAGCTTTGCTGGGATGGGAACACAGATGCCAACGTTCCCCTCTGCACCATCTCGTTTGCTGAAGAAGGAAGCATGACAGCCCCACCTCTTCATGCTGCAGCACAGCCTGGTACTGTCCAAGGCTGCACTGGGGCAAGAAGCACAGCCATTTCGCTTCCAGGGCCTCTGCATCTAAGGTAAGTGCAGGTGCACGGCAGGATGGTGGCACGATTGCTGGTCATTGACAGGGAAAACCTGTTAATGATTTATGACCTGATTGTGCCGCCTGGGTATAGAAGAAGGATGGGACCGCAATGACGTCATGCACAAGTGTCATCGCGGTCCCATCCTTCTCCCATCCCTGTGGCAGGTTGGGAGGGTGGAGCAGAAAGGAACTCATACTTTCAGTAATATCTATGTTATGGCTCTCCCTCTCCAGTTTCCTGCTTCCTCTTTTCAGTCTTCCATACAGTAGCTTTGCATGTCACTGACACTTCCAAATCCTTCATCTTCCTCCTTGATTTCTTTACCTCTTCCACCCTCTCTTTCTTTCTTCCTTCACTATGCCCATTTCTCTCCCTCCCTCTCCCCCCTTTCTTGGTCCAGTTACTGTCTCACTTTTCTTTTCAGTTATTATAATCTCTGCATCCACATTCTGCATCTCTCACTTACATTCTTCAGTTTTTTCCCTGAAAACATACATTGCACCAGGAGGTAGCATGCTGAACTCTTCCTATTCCTCTCCTTCTCCTTTGTTCTTTTCTTTGTTGCCTGTTGTTCTTCACTTTGCTTCGTTTCATTGCAGCTGGACTTATACTTCTCTTCACTGCAGCTGAGGTTTGTGCACCCCAAAGAATCAAGGATGGATGGGAAAGCAGGAAATGGGGGTGGGCAGGCAACGCAGGACATGAAAATATCACTTTTTCAATTTGGAGAAATGCCCTTAAATTACAAGTAACTTTGTTGAGGCCGGACTACTTAAGATTCCAATTAAAGTTCTTTCTTTCTTTCTTTCTTTCTTTCTTTCTTTCTTTCTTTCTTTCTTTCTTTCTTTCTTTCTTTCTTTCTTTCTTTCTTTCTTTCTTCCTTCCTTCCTTCCTTCCTTCCTTCCTTCCTTCCTTCCTTCCTTCCTTCCTTTCTTTCTTTCTTTCTTGGCACTGACATAAATACTATCAGTGCTTTGGTTCTAATCTCATATGTGTGTGTGTTGCTGTTACTAGTGGCAGTGGCAGCCAGTAGATTAACAGCCTAGCTATCATTTTTGTAACTGTTGTAGACCTAGTGAAGTTCTAGAGCTTTGTGCTGGTGATGGTAGGAGAAATAGCAAATGCCACCCCTGAAAATGGTGAAGAATATTTGGTCAACATTATACAAAAGGGCCTTTGTTTTGCAGAGGAAAGCTCACATTTTTTCCTCATAAATATGTCTTCTGAGAAGTTTTGGCTCACCACAACTTAGAAGCCATTCTTTAAATTTTCCTTCCAAATTCAAACTTTCCATGAAGCCTTGGCTTAACTTTTAATCCTTATCCCCAGTTATGACCAGTCCAAGTACATACAATTTCCTTCTCCCATTTTCTCCATTTAGAACTTCGGTTCATCATGCTTGCTGACAGCAACAAACAATAGTTGAGATTGGTTCTGTGGTCAGAGCTTTTAATAATGAAGGTAGTGAGGAAAAAAAAGTTAAGAACCCGCATTACACTTGAGCTGTAGATGTTTTTTGAACAGTAACTTCAAAGATACTTGAAAACTTACATACAGCATGGTTTTGCATGTGCTGTCTGGAAAGTGTTACCCAAGTGGTGGCTTACAGCAGGTTCTGCAGAAGCTTTCAGTAAGATGACAGTTTTGTAATGGGGAAACAGCAAACCTCCCTCTTAGAAAAGATGCCAAGTCCTGCTGTGCGTTCTTGCAAACACCCACAGAGATCTAAAAGAGCTCATTTGTTCTTTATTATGCACTAGTTAGTTAACTTAAAAACATTTTTCAAGAGCAATTATTCCAGAACCCAGTGATTGGTTGCAAATGTTCCAGTCATGACATTGCCAGAAAGAAAAATAAGCAAAGTTGTATGTTAACATCTTCAGGCACAAATATCTGTTCCAGGGAAAAAATGATAGACTAGACAGTTCTTCATGGAAGAGGCATTTTGTGATGACTCACCAAAACCTAGAGCTGGCAGTCAATTAAAAGGAACATCTCTAATCTAACAAATTGGAAAACCCAGGTGTAATATACTGCAAGGTATTTAAGACCACTTCATGCAATACATTTTGTACTTTGTTGTTACGTGCCTTCAAACTGACTCTGACTTACGGAAACACTATACTAGGGTTTTCTTGGTAAGGTTTCTACAGAGCTTTGCCATAGTCTTCCTTTGAGGATGAGAGAGTGTGACTTGCCCAAGGTCACCCAGTGGATTTCCATGGTTCCGTGAGGATTTGAACCTTGCTCTCCCAGTGTTGTATTCCAACACTGAAACACTACACCATGATGTCTCCTTGCATTTTGTGCTTGGGAAGTATGCGTGTGTGTGTCTGTGTGTGCATGTTTAAAGCTCACATATATGGTTTCAGTTCTGATAGATGTCCATGTTATAAATCATGTCGCTTTCCTTCATCTTCCAGTGACACCTCCTTTTTCCACACATAGGCTTGCCTTCTCTTACTGTGCTGCTCTGTATAAAAGCTGAAGAAACAGTACTTTGCAATTAAAATTTTGAGAAATTCTTCACTGTAGCATTGCTGCCAGCACTGGTATTATATAAAGGCAATTTCACACTAATTGGAGTGTTAGAAGCAAATTAATTCTTTTGAGTTACCAAAATAAAAAAATCAAAATAAAATAAAGCACTGGATACATCTGGGTTCTCTTTAGATTCCAAATGTATAGAGAGTTCATTAATGCAATTTAGCTTTTGGATAAATTTGTAACACCATAGTTCTTTTTGGAAGAAAGTTTCACAGAGTTTGGCCAGGTTTATTCCCAGATGGACCCAGTCCTATCATTAGACAGGCTGAGATGGGAGCCTCAGGCAGCAGATTTTTGATGTCACAAAGAAGGCAGCAAATTGTTCATTATTAATTTATTAGCCCTGCATTTTATACTGCCACCAAGGGTGAGAAGTGCTTATGAAACGTTCTGTTTTCGATGCCAAAAATAACTACATTCACCTTGGTATTATGCACCTTGCCATAGTGGGTGGCACCATTTGCACTGTTGCCTTGGGTGGCAGATTGTCTTCAGCTAGCCCCATTCTCAGCTATGTAAATACAAGTTTGTTACCCAGTAGCAGAGCTTGGAAATGTTACTCTTTTTTCAGAGTGCAACTTCCACGGTCAGTGGCCGTGCTACCTGGGGGATTCTGGGGATCATAGCCTAAAAAAGGAATTTTCCCATACTCTTAATTGAATGTGATATCTTATTAATGTGTCTATAATGCCCCTTATAAGAAAAGGCCTCTGACTGTTGAATGACATTTGAAAAAGAGAGGGTAGAATATCCTGGCCTATTTGAGCCTTCAGCTTGGCAAAAGCAAAATGATGACAACAGGATTCTAATGTTGCCAGAGTCATGGCAGGCTTCCACTTTGCCTTTTCTCAGCCTAGGCCTCTGGGCAAGCCAATGTTTGCTGCAATTTCCTACCATAATAGCATGAGAATTTAGCAGTAATGGATAACTAGGGAGAAAATTAAGCAGTTTGCTGAGATACAGAACTGAAGCCAGAAAATATTTGGCCTCGTGTAAGACTTCAAATTCATTGTCAATTCATTAGTATAATTTAGTCCTTGCGTAAGCCTTTTGAGTGATAAATTCTACTAATACATTTCAAATGCCAGCTGCAAGAATAACATACTTTGAGTGGCTAGTAAAATTTAAAAGACGAGAATAGAATAAATCCTTCATTTTCATCTGCTAGCATGGAGATTTATTAGGGCCTTTGCAAAGAAGAGTCCATCTGCTTACTGTAAATTGACAAAATTAAGGGGAAAAAATGAGAGGCTAATGCTACGTTTGTAAAATGAGCGCTTCATTCAGCATGAATATTAGCCCACACGCCCCTCACCCCCTCACAACTCACACAGTTGACTGTGACTGCTTTATTGGCCTATAGATTAGAATATCACAAAGAAGCTGAATGGGTTTTTAACATCTCATTATGTTCCACTCCATCTTAGGGCCAATAGGTGATGTTCGTGTTTATGTCACTACAGAAATGGTCATCATTTTGATTTATTTTTTTTTACACTATCACTTGGACCTTGGAAACATTTCTTTTTTTCATAGAATCATAGAGTTGGAAGAGACCACAGGGGCCATCCAGTCCAACCCCCTGCTATGCAGGAACACCCAACGAAGCATTCTCAATAGATGGCCATCCAGCCTCTGCTTAAAAACATCCAAAGAAGGAGACTACACCACACTCTGAGGCAGCATATTCCACTGCCAGACAGCTCTGACTGTCAGGAAGTTCCTCCTGAGGTTTAGGTGGAATCTCTTTTACTGCAGCTTGAATCCATTGCTCCTTGTTGTGGTCTCTGGAGCGGTGGAAAACAAGCTCGCTCCCTTCTCAACATGACATCTCTTCAAATATTTAAAATGGCTATCACGTCCCCTCTTAACCTTCTGTTCTGCGGACTAAGCATACCCAGCTCCCTAAGCCATTCCTTTTTGGATTACCCCTCCCAGAATGCCCCAACTAGTATGGTGGCAGTCATAATGGCTCAGGTATTCTAGATGTTGTAGTCAAAAAAAGTAATGTTTCCAAAGTCTGGATGATAATATATAAAAACCATCAGGAAATCTAAACTATGCTTTTGTTGAAGGTAGGTCCTTTGACAGAAGTGAACAACATCTACATTCATTCTAAAAAGAAGAGGCTGCCACTGTGGGCATACCTTGGGACGCACAAGCAATGTCTGATTTCTAAATACAGGTCAATTCTACAGTGATACCATAACCTACAATATTTCACAGATGAAAACTGGGACATGTGAAACCAAGCAACATCAGGGTATGGTCAAGATGGTGAAGGTTATTAATGAGGAAGAACACACAAGCTAGTGCCATTTCCGCGCTATACTGTTATAGTGCTATTATTCCACTTTCAACATCCTGTGGAATTCTGGGGCTTGTAGTTTGCTGAGGCCAAAGAGCCCTCTGGCTGAGAATTCTAAATGCCCCTCCCTAAACTGCAAACCCCAGGATCCCATAGGATGTTCAAAGTGGAATGATAGCACTATAACAGTGTAGTTCAAAAATGGCCTAGGAGAGACTGTAGCAGTTTGCTTTTGCATGACCCTCCTGGGAAAGGCACAATCCTCTCCTCTCCTCTCCTCTCCTCTCCTCTCCTCTCCTCTCCTCTCCTCTCCTCTCCTCTCCTGTTTGAGTTAATTGAGTGCAAGCAATTTCTTTACTTTGAACTCAGATTGGAGCAACTGAAGTAAGCACAGGAGAAAAGGGCAAAAAGTGGGACAAGGAGAGAGAAATACAGACATTTTAAAAGCAGCTGAAAAAGTGGGATGACTGAGGATTAATTGGGACTGTGCCTTCCAAACTGGGACAGATGGATGGTATCTGACACTGAATGTTCAGATAGCACAAGAGGATAGCAGCACAGCACACGCTGATGTTTCTCAGCACCTACATCAACCTTTAGTTTTCTCAGCCTGTTAATCATGTCTGGAAAGAAAATTGTGAGACGAAGAAGCAACAGCCATGTCTGATTGTAAGAAATTCTTTGGCTGGGATGAGGAGTGAAGGGAGAGGCAGAGTTAGCAGAAGACATTTGAGACAAAGTAGCAAATGATGCTTCCAGTCATCCCATGTCAAGGGATATAACACCCTAATCCAGACAAGTTAGTTTGGCAAATGAAATAGCAAACCTTGCAAACATATCTTCCGGCCGCTGACAGTAAAATACAACAATATCAGATTGAATAAGCAACAATTTGTCTTTCATGACACCCAAAATTTGCTGCTTGAGGCTGCCTGGTGATAGTTCTTGGGCAAAGGCAGTGAATCTCTGGAAATGGTAAAAATGTAATGCCAGGAGCTGGATCGTACAATGGAGTCAAAGCAGGGAGCAACTGGGAGGTGAGCTCTTACACTGGCCCTCATACTGAAGAACCTGGGAGCAGGCTTTTTTTTTTTTGTCCCATGTTTTTTCAGGTGCATTAAGATTCTGGAGGCAAAATTCATCAGCGGTCTTGGCTAGTATCAGGAATGTTAAGATTAAAAGCTAATAGGAATGAAGCATGGAGGCTTAAATACCCTGAAAGCATCAGATTCTGTCTGGATGGAAGCTAAACAAAGTCAGGTTAAGGAAGTACCTGGATAGGGAACTATTACGGAATGCCAGGTGCTGTACTCCATATTTCAGAGGAAGGCAATGGCAAACCACCTCCGTGTATTCTTTTCCCAAGAAAACCCTATGGAATACTGTGTCCAGTTCTGGGCACCCCAATTCAAGTAGAATATCGACAAGCTGGAATGCGTCCAAAGAGAGCGACCAAAATAGTGAAGGGTCTGGAAGACATGCCCTATGAAGAGTGGCTTAGGGAGCTGGGTATGTTTAGTCTGCAGAAGAGAAGGTTAAGAGGGGACATGATAGCCATATTTAAATATTTGAAGGGATGTCATGTTGAGAAGGGAGTGGGCTTATTTTCCACTGCTCCAGAGACTAGGACAAGGAGCAATGGATTCAAGCTGCAGGAAAGGAGATTCCACCTGAACCTCAGGAAGACTTCCTGACGGTCAGAGCTGTCCGGCAGTGGAATATGCTTCCTCGGAGTGTGGTGGTGTCTCCTTCGTTGGAGGTTTTTAAGCAGAGGCTGGATGGCCATCTGCTGGGAATTCTTTGATGTGCGTTCCTGCATAGCAGGGGATTGGACTGGATGGCCCCTGTGGTCTCTTCCAACTCTATGATTCTATGATTCTATGATTCTATGAAATCAGTCAACAGATGATTTGAAGGTAGACATACACACAGGTATAACCAAAGAATTCTAACCAGAAGAGAAAACAGTATGTTGGTCTATTAGCTCCCAGTCTTGTCTTTTCAGTATATCCCTGCCTTTCAGTGAAGAAATAAGAAATTATAGGAATGCTGTATTACCAACAGTGGGTTGTTCACTGTGTGAATAGAATGCTGGACTATATAGTCATACGACTGGTATGCTTAAGCTCTTATAAAAAGACTTTGAGGTAAATTTATGAATGATGAAAGGAATGAACATTCTTTTAATTTTTTAATTTTCTATTCCTTTCACAGCTTTTTTTTTTTTAAAAAAGCAGTTATCTTGCTGCTTATTAAACTTCATATGCTCAACTCACAAAAAGGAGTTTCCCTTGCAGTTTTTTCCTGCCACACAAAGCATGTCCATCTGTGTGTTCTAATATACTCTGACAAAAGATATCCTGTATTAGATCCTCAGTCAAACCATGAAAGAAAAGCAATCAGGTATAAGAAATAAGTTTATTATGATAAATGTATTTTTAAAAAAAATCCTACTTGTGTGCTGGCAATGATCAGTAAAGGGGGTTTGTAAAGGTTTGTTAACCACAATGACTTGTTTTTTAGAAAAGGGAAATTAAAACATAATTTTACAAATAAACATTCATAATTGAGAAGCCAGGGCCTAAATCCAGTCACTAGTCCCAACTAGATTAGACTCATTGATTCAATGGAACTTGCGTAAGTGCTGATATATCAAGTTCCAGTTGATTCAATAGTTCTATTTTATTTATCTAGGCCAAAATTGAAAAGAAGTCAGCAGGGGAACATCCAAAGTAAATTGAACTAAAGCAAACCCTGAGGCTACAGATAGATTGAACAGCTTATTTTGGTTCTGTACCAGTTCTCTTTTGTTTTCAATCAGAAGCCAGCTCCATTCTGTTTTCATTTAAAAAAAAAACTACGTGAAATTTGTGTTTAACTTGCAATTATATCTAATTGTCAGTCTCAGCTAGAACAGATCCTTTCAATGGGTTGCAAGGTGTTCCTGTGTAAATGGAAAGGCCTCTTCTATCTGTTGAAGGGATCCTGCTGGATTTTACACTCCCCCCGCCATGCCACTGCTCATGTTTCTCCACTAGAAATTTTGGGGGTCAAGGGCTTCAGCAGGGAAGCAAAATCTCCACACCCTCCCTTTCCAATAATAGAAGTATCTTCTGCTAAATGGGTGGCATCCTGTTCATAAATTACTATGGTGTAAGACAGATGTATGTCACCACAACGCACTTGGTCACTGCAGAGGTTGCAATACTGTTCTGACCATGCAAAGTCCAAAAGCTCCTCCAAAATCTAGCTTGTAAGCAGCACAATCACATCCCACAACACAGCAGGAGGATGAGTGGGGATGCATCCTGCTATTTTCCTGTAGCTGGATGCACTGCAAGGATGTTATCTGTAGGGACCTCCTGAGGGACGCTGGAAGTTTCTGCAGACGCCTGTCAACGTGCATCCAGCCACAGGAAAATAGTTGAAGGCATTCCTCGTCCTTCCCTCACTCTCCAACAACATGGAAATGAGGTCAATGTGAAAAAAGAGAGAAGGGGACAGAATCCTGCCCTTTCCAGTAGGCTCAGGCAAAAGTTAACTGCTGCAGCCTTTGTAATTTGTCTGTTCTTCCTCATTAACAACTTGACCGTACTGCCATCTTTATAACACTCTGATATTACCTGGCACTTGTCTCCTGGTTTTCATCTGTGAAAGTCTAGCAGGTAAGTAAACACTTAACGTAAATCCTATTGATATTATAGGTCCATTGTAGCAATTGGATTTCGGCCAGAGGTGGGAAACATATGACACTCCAGCTGTTGTTAGGCTGCATCTTCCTGCATTCATCACCTTCACCTGGTCTGCCTAAGACTGCTGGGACTTGCAGTTCAGTAACAGAACTTTCTGATGGTAATAGCAGTTTAACAGTGGAATGCGCTGCCTTGGAGTGCGGTGGAGTCTTCTTCTTCGGAGGTTTTTAAACAGAGACTGGATGGCCATCTGTCAGGAATGCTTTGATGGTATATTCTTGCATGGCAGGAGTTTGGACTTGATGGCCCTTGTGGTCTCTTCCAACTGTATGATTCTATGATTCTAGGTTTTCTACTCTGATTGAGGCCAACAACTTTTTTTAATGCACATGCTTGTAACAAACCAGGTAGTATTAAGGGGATGCTTGGCCTTCCCTTCCATTGTTGTGTACCTGTTCATTCCCATTCCTTCACCCCCCGCCATAGCAGTCAAGAAAGATGTATGCTTGGCTGCCTTTCCCTCTCTGCCCTTGAGGTCTACATTTTCTGTCTTCATCCTGGCATGCCTTTTCGCCATAGTGCAAAGCTGGCATTCATCTCCACCTCCTCCCTGATCTACTGGCATAACTGCAAAATGTGTGAGGTATTTTGGGGTTCTCCTGTTGGCCTGTCTCTACTTGTTACTAAAATATTTTTTTACCTCCTTCACCTGGCTTGCATTCCAAAATTGGTGGAAACTAAGTATAGGCTTTCTGGATTTATTGCTTGATAAAACTTTGCAGCTAAGAGCCAGAGAAGATAAAGGTTCATGGGAGATAAGGGTCAAAAACATTAAAGAATCATATAAGCAAGGCATTCCGCCTTTTGTCTGAACCTTGTCCAAAGTTTATGTCTGTTAAAAAAACAGCTGGATATTTTTCAATATCTTCCTTTTCATGGTATTTTGGAATGCCTTTTCTACTGCCAGATGACAAGAAATTCTAAAAGGTGGGGGAAGGCATCTTTCTGTATCACAAAAGAGAGGCTTAATTGGATGTTGTTGCTATCAGATAGGAGAGAATTATTGGCTGCACATAATATTTCTTAGAGTTAGCTTGTGATTTACTACTGGTATTCTTAGGCCACATTTTCCTATATATCTGCAGCACTGTTCATGGGGGAAGTTATGTGTGCTTTGAATATTTCTCAATTTCTTGCTATCTTTGCCAGTTTGATTGTCTGCAAAAGAAGGGGAAAAAAGCAAACACAGGGCTCATTTTGCACAAGGGATATATTTAATAAATCATTCAGAAAAAGGTAGGGATGATTAGAATTATAGATTATGTGTAAAGTATCTATAGATCATTAAAACACTTATTGATGGATAAAATTTGAATACTGATGGATAAAATCTGATGGATAAAATTTGAACTAACAACAGTTCCATCTTCTTATAAAATCTCTGTCATGTGCACTTACGGAGGCATGCTAAGCCTCTGGGATAAAAATTGGAGGAAATGGGGAGGAAATGGAAGAAGCAGCCCTCCATTTGAAGAGAAAAATTCATTTCGAGGTGAGGTGTACCAGCTTTGGCCCAACTGTGCCCCGGAAAGCTATGCAGGCATAAATCTAACAATGGTTATATTCCTGCACACAGAAGATTTGGGTTGGGGTGAGGTTGGACGGGCTCTGAGAGAGGCCTGGATTGGGTTCTTCACTTCATCAGCACAGCAAATATTCCATTTTGTGTGTGAGAGAGAATTCTGCTGGAACACCTAGGTTCTTCCATGCTACACATAGGCCATTTCCACACGGGCATATTGCCCACACTAGGACGACCTCTCTTGGAGGTCTTCTTCACTGTGGGGTGCGCTAGAGCAGTTAAAAAAAGTGAGGCTCTAGATCTCAAACTGCTCTAGCGCAGCCGCGGAGGTGGCGCTGTGAGTTTTATAAAAACCACCTTCGCAAGTGGTTTTTATAAAACTCACCCGCGCTGCCCCGTGGCAGCCCCCGGTGAAGAACTGCAGAGACGCTGTAGCGCGTCCCTGCAGATCTGCCCGGGGGCGGGCTTCCAGCTGGCGCGCTGTCCTGATTGGTGGAGTGCCGCTGGAAGCCGCCAGCCGCCATTTTGGGCGCCGCCAAGCGCCGCCGAGCGCCACTGAAATTCGGCGGATCTGCGCTCTCCGCAGGGATGGAGCAACCCGCTCGCGGGTAAGCTTTGCCCCTGCGTGCGCGGCCCCGTTTTGGCCCCCCCGTGAGGAAAGGGCCATACACTATGGCCATTTCCGCACTACACTGTTATAGTGCTATTATTCCACTTTCAACATCCTATGGAATCCTGGGGTTTGTAGTTTAGTGAGGGGCATTTAGAATTTTCAGGCAGAGAGCTCTTTGGCCTCAGTAAACTACAAACCCCAGAATTCCACAGGATGTTGAAAGTGGAATAATAGCCTATAACAGTGTAGTGTGGAAATGGCCAAAGATTGAACTTTGTCTGCTATGATATCAGTCTATGGAATCCTGAGATTTGTAATTTAGGGAAAGGTACTTAGAATTCTCATCTAGAGAATTCTTGTTGTAGTTGTGTGCCTTCAAGACCTTTCTGAGTTATGGTGACCCTGAGTGTGTGATGCGCCCAAGGTCACTCAATGGGTTTCCATGGCTGAGCGATGAATGAAACCCTGTTCTCCAGGGTCGTGGTCCAGTGTTCAAACCACTATGCCACACAAGGTCTCCAGAGAGCTCTAGTGGCTCACAAACCTGCAACCCCCAGGATTCCACCAGGTATAGCCATGGAAGTTGAAGTGGAATCAAAGTGCTATAGTTGTATAGTGTGAAAGTGTCCTGGATTAAACAGCTTCCCTCTTAACCACCATGGTACATGTGAGCTGCCTGAGCTTTTTGAAATGGTCCGTTATCTGCTGCCTTACACATATTCACACACACACACACACACACACACACACACACACACTCCCATTCAGGATTGTTTTTACTAATCTATGATTTTATTAGAATATATTGAGATACCATGCTTTTGAATTTTCTCTGGGAAAGTCAATTAAAGTAGGGATTGACACATTTCTGAAAGGAAGTTCTCTTGTACTAAACATCAAACCATGTATACATCTGAACTTTCCTGGAGGTGACCACCACTTAGGCAGAGAGAGCTTATGATAAACCCATACAAGTATTAACTCTCACTGCTTAGATTGTCCAGGTGGATACATATCACCACCAGATGTATTATTTATGCACTTACTTATGTATTTATTACATTTCTATACTACCTGATAGTCAAAATGCTTGTGGCGGTATCACAAAGTAAAGCTGAAACCATACAGTATAAAACACAATAAGACAATATAGAAAACTTTAAAAGGTTTCATTGGAACTTTCTGGAAGAAGCTGCAATCCCTCACTGTTGGAAGCTGCAAAAGAGGGAAAGCTGTAGCTATAGAAATAGAGCATAATGATACTGAAGAAAAGGAGTTGTATACAAGGCCACCACTGTCATTGTAGACACAGCCCCGCCAAGAAAAGTTAAGCACTTCTAGAGCCAAGCCTGCCCTCTTCATGTGCAAGAAGCCCACTAGACAGTTTCCTTGCACCAGCAGTGCACATCACTCCTTCAGGTTCCCAGAAAACATTTGTATCCAAGGGACAAAGCAAATGAGAGACCATAGCCACTTTCAGGCTTGTACATTCCAAGTAGTGTGCAAATAACAGCTAAAAAAGTAAAACAATGAAATATAATTATACTATAAAAACCCTAAAAATATGTCATCAAACAAAGAAAAGCAGTAAAACAATAAAACAGCCACTTCAAATGGTTTGGAAAACAAAAAGGTTTTGAACTGGTGCTGAAAAAACATAGCTGCACCTCCACAGGGAGTTTATTTAATAGCTAGAGCATCACTCATAGAAAAAAGTGAACTATTCTTCAGGATCTTAGCTTTCTAATGAGATTGAATCACAATCATATCTTTCAAGATGATTGTGACCCAAGAGAACTGAGCAATTGGGAGACATTCATGGTTTCTTGGGTCATTCAGCCACTTCTCCCCTACTTTGAATTGAGAGGCAGAAGGGGAGAGTGCTTCAACTGATAGGAAGGACAAAATGAAGGAATTGGCCTTCATATCACCAAAAAGGCAGAAGACCAGAATTCTAAGTAGGTGGCATGTGTAGAAAGTTTCTGCTTATTACTTGGGAAAAATGGAATTGGATAGCAGATTCCTCCTTCAGGACTGGCAAATGGCTACTCCCCCATGCTCTTTCTGATTTCCTGTATATTATTACAATTTTTGCAATTTTTGTTGTTGTTGTGTGCCGTCAAGTCGTCTTGCAACCCTAAGGTGACCCTATCACAGGATTTTCTGGGCTGAGAATGTGTGATGTGCCCAAGGTCACTCAGTAGATTTCCATGGCTGAGCAGGGAATCAAACTGCTATACCCTGTGGGCATTATAGTAGATGGTTATAATCAACACTCTCCTCTAGTCTCAAATATTTGAAAAGTACAAACCACACAGATGTTTATAGTCTGAGCCACTTGCGTGTGTAGCATCTGCATGCATATCAGAAAAAAAGAGAGAGATGAGAAGAAAATGAAAATGTACCAAGGTGATTTATATATGAGCAGGGCCTTAGGATATTGCCCTGCTTGACAGGAAAAAAAAAGTGTGTACACCCAGAAAAACAATGGCTGTAGCAACTGGCCTGCACCACCAGATTAATACAACATCAACATGGCATTATTGTGGAAGGATCTGCTGTTAGACACTTAAGCAAACCACCTCCTGCTTTTCCTTTTTCTTTTCTCTGCGTGGAAGTTTGCAACAGTCAATATCCATCAAGCTTTCCACAGATAACCATATGTCTCTGAATGACTACTAGACATTGCTGGTTGTTTTTCAGGCCAGTCTCTGGTTGTTATGCTAGCATACAAGAAGATATATTTGTTCAGGAGGTCCAGTCATCGCGCTAAATAAAATCGTTCACTTTGGTTGGCAAATATTGACTCAAGCTGTTAGGCTTTTATGTATTTCAGAGACTCACAATGTTTGAGAGCTCAGCAAGCAAACAAGAACAGGTACAGGAAGTTATTGTGATGTTTTGGACTGATGTTTGCTTTTCTGCTGCTGATGTATGTTCCCCATTGTGTGGAGCTTGTTACTAATGACCTTGTTATATACTATGCGGCAGCTGATAAGGCCAAAGGCTTTGACAGAATACAAATACATTTTACGTCCCCACTTGAAGAGTTTAGGTTAATTGCGTTTTGAAATGTTCTGTACGCAACACCCTGTCTCTCCCATGTAACACGCTTTTCAAAGAATTCAAAGAATGGGCTACTTAGTAGGTTGAAGGGTAATGGACAGGGCTGTTTTCAGTTTGAAAAGGGGCTGATAATATCGACTCAGCATGTCCCTCCAATCCATCCAAAGTTACAGAAAGACAATCGTATGATTGGTAGCAAGAACAGTGTCCTTGAATTGCCATTTTATTTCTTCCCTTTTTTAGAAGAACAAGCAAAAGTGTTTTGAGATGTGTAGTTGGGCTGAAGTAATAACTGGGGGCGGGGGGGAACCACCATGATGAGAGTTTCATAGAGTGCAAAATACTCCACAGGGCACTTTCATTTTGTTTTTCTGTTGTGTGTGTGTGTGTGTATGTACATGCATATACACACACAGTTCATGCTTGCGAAGTTGTGGCACACATAGACATATATTCAGTGATGACATTTGGAAAGCAAGCTACACATCAAATCCAAAACACAAAGACCATACTAAAATTGACAGTGGGGCTTGGGCAGTTGCTGTATCTCAGTAGAAAATAGAGCTCCCAAGTTTGGTTTCTGAAATCTCTATGACTCCAAGTGACTAAGATTCTGGCTTAGTTTGTAGAGCTGGTGGAAGTGTAGTACTGAATTTGCTGCAGGTTTTACTCTGAACCTTAACAATTGCTCCTTTGAAGTTTGGACTAAAACCCAGAACATGTTCATCACTCTACTGAGATGGAAACCCAGCTAACCCAGGGATTCTAGAAAGTTGCTGCCAGGCAGCGCCAGAGCAGACACCACTGAGCTGGGAGAGGGGAGGTCAAGGGTCTTATTCTGTACAGAACTTTTTTTAAAAAATAAAAGAAAGCTCTTCCAGATATACCCAAAGTTACATGAGAATCAGTTTTGAAATTCACCACCATGAGCAAAAAATGATTTATTAACTGACAAGGTAATAAACAGTGCAATCAAAATTGGCAATGAGATTTCATATAAGCAAGTTAAGTTTAAAGTGAAGATTTTGTTCATATTGTCATCTAGCATTTTCTTCTACTTTTTTAAGAGTTTGAGAAAAAGGTTTTGATACAAGACAACTCTTCAGAATAGGAGTGGGTGCTCTGTGTGGTCTTCTGCAGCAAATCCCCTTTTTGAAAACTATTCTTTGTGCTTGGTCAATAGTTAAGGCATTTAAAGCTCTACAGTGTTGCTTCCATAGGTTACAGCCCAATGGCTGAAGGTGGCTTCCACATCAGTAAAGAGATGAATCTGCTTTGCTTTTTAATTTGAACTTTAAAGAAGCTATTCAAGGTTCTGAACCAAACCAATCATGCAGGTCTCACTATGCTTATTGCTTAATCTGTTTAACTATCAGCTGGAAAGTCCTGAATGGCTTATTAGGCTATTCATGACTGATTCTGTGAGCTTTTGCCTCATGATTACAGGAGCTATAAAGTTTGGTTGTTTGGTTAGCCAGTGTGTTCACTGCATCACACAAAGCAATGAGTTAGAAGGAGAAGCTGTCCTCATATTTACATCTTTTCTCCTTAGATTCCCTTGCATGGGGGCTCTTTTAAAAACCTTACGTTTCCCCCTCCCTCCATTTCGGTTTGAGGCTCTTCTTTGTTCCAAAATAATAGGAAACACACTTGTTGCATAGGCTGTGAAGAGGAAGTGGTTTATTTGGAAAAGGCACAATAGTGAACATTTGTTGAAATAATTCTCCAGATCTCTTGAAAACAAAAGGACAACATACATGCTATAGGAACAGCCCAGACTGGAGGAACAGCTGTCAAAGAAAGGCGGGGGGGGGAGAGCGAGAGAGAGAGAGAGCGAGAGGGAGAGAGAGAGAGATTTTCTGTGTGTGTTGAAATGAAAGAGTTCTTTTTGGCATACATTGTGTTTACATGTCTATTGTTTTATGCTTTCTCTTCTGGAAACTACTTTTTTTAAAGCTGAGACCAGGCTTTTTTCTTTTTTAATGACCTCATAGAACAAGTTAACATCTCTGAAGATGGAATATCTGTGAGGAGGAAGCTTGCCCTAAAGAGTTTTGTGACTACCTTACAGGCAGGTGATGATTGGGAAGGAAGGCCCAACAATGGACCACAGAGATGCCTGAACCTCCAGTCTTACCACTGGCCAAAGGAGACAACTATCTGTGGTGCCAGATGTAAGGCAAAAGTGGCAACCTGGCTGTTTAGTTTGACTTCCCTCCCTACCCTGCTATTCCTCTGTCTTAGAGGATAAACATACGTGTGCCACATAGCCTAGCCTGCACTCTGAAAACTAGCCTGAACCTTTGGATGTGGTGAAGGATTTGAATTCCACAGCTGTTCTTAGTCAGATGCAACTACTGATCAAGTTGGTGTCTCTATGGAAGGAAAGGAGACACTATCTTGTCCTTTACCTTAAGCAGCCTCCATTGTGAGGGAGGAATTGAGAGCCATATCCCACTTTTTTTCACCCTTAGCCCCTCTTGCAGTGTCCTTAAAGTCCTTAAGTCTCTCCGTTTAAAAAAACATCAAGAAAACTTTGTGAGTTTTAGAGTAATTTTCAACCTAAAAACCACACTGAACCATGTAAACCACAGATGCTCGTTTGCTCTTCCTTCAGAACACCCACATATCCTCAAAAAGACCTCTCTTTTTTGGCCAGATTTCAGCTGAAAATGGCTAGCAGAAGTCATGTCATGTCATTTCCAGTGCCTTGGATCATGCTGGTGTGGCATCCAAGGGGCAGGTGCAGATGTGAAAATTGGGTTTTCTCACCCTTGTGGTTGCTTATTTGTATCCTAAATACACAAATCAGGGCACAGTTAAGATAATGGGTTTAGTGCCTTTGGGTGCAGCTTATAGTTCAGATCAGCATTTCTAGCAGTTGCTAGATAACCAAGGAGCTGGCATCAGAGGGAGTGGTGGTGATGATGGACTTGGTGGCATTGAGCCCTCCTGGAGCTCATGGGGCCTCATTCCTTTTCCAAAGCTGGGCATCTGTTGCTATGCCTGAATGAGCCTCCTAGGTGTGATTTTCAAGACTTGGGCCCTGTCTACACATTGCACTCATTTATGATTAAGCATTCTATCTCAATGCTGCAACTGTGGTGTAGTCAGCCCTCTGTAGCCACATATTCTGCATCCATAGATTCAACCAACCATGGCTCAAAAATATTCAGAAAAAAATTCCAAAAAGCAGACCTTAATTTTGCTGTGCGTTGAGCACTATGCTGATGTGTAGACATATCTTGCTGTAGCCTCTTACCATCTCACAGGTCCTCAGGCTCTCTCTGGTACTTGTTTGTGTACCAGAGAACACTATTTAGCATTCACGATGGGTCCTGGAACCAAACCTCTGTGGATACTGAGGTCCTACTGTATTTCTCAGAATAGGAAATCCTATAAATAGCAAACATGGTTTGCTTTTAATCATGTTTTTCTGAAGCAAATGTTCAATGGTGTACCACTTGCTTACTGCTTGTAAGGTGACAAGTTTAGGTTGCTTGGCTTCAGAAAGTATATAAACATTTGCTACATGCTTGCAGTCTTAAATAGGATCAGGTCAATAAAGTGTGGCTAGCAGAAATCATGGGTGTTATGTCAGGCTTTGGCTGACTTTCTTATCAAACTGCACCTGAATAGGCCCAACCTTTTTTTTTCTCTTGGTCTTGTCTGTTATGAGATGAGAAGATAAATGGATTCTGTGTTAAGAACCTTGTCTCAATATAGCACTGAGTGAATGGTCTTTGTGACAGCTACAGCCCTTATACTCTTCTAAGACTGCAGGTAGCATTGTTTTCCTATTAAAAGCCATATATACAGTGCAGTGCAATTTAACTTGCCTGAAAGTAGTGACGGTTATGCAACTAGTAAAAAAGCCAAGGGCAGAAGAGTGTCTTAGGAACTGGTCCACAAATGATTGCTACTCTCCTTAAAAGCCAAACACTTAAAAAAAAATTCCTGTCCCTTCCATAAAGTTTGCACTGCTTAAAAGTTCAGGATATCTTTTGTGGCCTTCACACACAAATGATTCATGAGTATTTTTTTAAGAAACAAGGTAATATCAAAGATACTTTTTTTTTTTTTGCTGAAGTTTGTATTAGATGAGAGTCCCAGCTTCCCAGCCAGCAATAACAGCCAAGATGTACTACATTTTATGAACCTGGCAGTCCTCCTGGATTGTTTCACAGTTTGTGATTGGGAATCCATTACTTTCTATTGGCTTTTACTCTTATGGAAAATAACTACATTTGCCCTCAGCCTAGAAAGCTGCAAGCATTTGGGCATTGGCTTTCAAATTGTGTTCTAGGAATGTCTAGAAGTTTATTAGAGTTTCCAATCAGTCACACTAGATGAGTCTCCTTGAAGAACAGCTGGTCCATTATTAATAATTTTTATTGCAAAATGCCCCTACAGAGGTTCACATTGGATCTGTTCTAGGTTCCACTCACAGTCAAGTATTTGAAAAATTACTTTTTGAACTACAGCGTTTTCAAGGTCTGCTCCTAGCTTGAGTATGTGCATCCAAGTCATCTGTTGACTTATGGCAACCCCAAGAATGTCATAGGGGTTTCTTAAGCTCCCAGTTACACAGGGCAATAGCATGAGGCCCAACAGGACAGGAAATGAGTTGGTGAAAGGATTTTTTCTCAGTAGAAAGTTTGGAAATCCCTTTGAAAAATATAAAGACTAGGCATCTCCAGCTCAGGCCATTTCTGCCCTATACTGTTATAATGTTATCCATTTTCAACATCCTATGGAATTCTGGCGTTTGCAGTTTAGGGAAGGGCCTTTAAAATTCTCAGCCAGAGAGCCCTTTAGCTACAGTAAACTATAAACCTCAGAAATTCCATGGGATGTTGAAAGCTGAATAATAGCACCATAACAGTATTGTGTGGAAATGGTCATGGTTTTCTTGTGATATTAATAAAGAAGAACACACATGCTTTGAGAAGCAGCACTAGTTTGCCTTTGCCTGACTCTACAGGGAAAGGTGAGGTTCTGCTTCCTCCTTTCCTTTCTCCTCTACTGAATGAATGGAGTGAAAACTCCTTTTTGCTCTTTGAACTCAGTTTGTAGCAACTGAGGTAAGCTGAGAATCAAGGGGGAAAGTAGGAAGAGGAGGAAGAAACATTTTAAAAACAGCTTAAAAAGTGGGATGACATGATTAATCAGGACTGTCCCTGCCAAATCAGGATAGTGGACAGGTGTATGATTGGATGTCAAGATAAACTACTCTGCTGACAGAGCAAATGTAAGGTTTTTGTTATACTTTCTTTGGTAAAAAAAGAAGAAGCAACTTCCTGGATAAATTTAATCTTTTTTATTTTTTGAAAAGTGGCAGTCCACAGTAGCTTAGCGAAAAATAAACATAAGAATTGCTACAGTTTTCAGCGCTTTATTACAAGTCACAAAGCCTTTCGCCTGCTTTCTTTGTTGTTCATTTCCTGCTACCTCCCAAAGCCAAAACATTTTTGGCATCCAGCCTGAAGTCCAGGGCTGTGCCAATCAGCAGGATATAGGATAGATAAGATTTGTATAAATGCTTTTGAACTGGTTGGAATCTCTAGATGGGAAATGGAAATGAAATTATTTACATTTGGCACAATAACGAGTTCCATTTTTAAATTCAAAGCAAATTGGAAGGGTCATATCAAGTTGCCCTCCTGTTAAAATCCAGCCAGAGCCTGATAAGAGCTCCTTTGGTAGAAATTGTTTGACTGCCACTCTGCAGTTTAAAAAGTTGTGGGCCTTTGGCTTGTAGAAGAAGTAAATCAACAATGTAATGCTATACAAAAGAGCTGTGAGCACTTTTTCTGAGTGGATTGAGATAGTTTCTTGATGAAGAGATACACTGCATACTCTTACAGAGTGAATGTGGCAACATTTGCATGTTAGGGCCTGTAGTTATAGTTGCCGACCTATGTTAAGGGTGGGTCAGATGAATCCCACTGCCCCACTGTAACCAGAAATACCACGGAGAAGAAACATCTCCTGGTTTATGCCTAGAAAATGGAGCCCTGGTGGTGCAGTGGTTAAATGCCAGTACTGCAGCCACAACATTGTGAGTTCAATCCTGCAGAGCTCCAGGTTGACTCAGCCTTCCATCCTTACATAGACTGCTAAAATGAATACCCAGCTTGTTGAGGGCAATTAGCTAAAAACATTGTAAACCGCTTAGGGAGTGCTTCACACTGATAAGCAGTATAGAAATGTAACTGCTATAAAATGGCCCAATAGATTGAGCTGAAATTTGACAGTGTGCTGTAGGTCAGTTATGGTATTTGTAAGAATCCCCTTTTTTATTGGAGTTTAGGGACTCTAGCAGTTAGAAAGGTTGTGTCCGTTATGTCCTCATACATTTTTCTGGGGTTAGATTTTTGCTGTGAGTCCTTTAATGCTGCACACAGGTAATTCCACTTCAATTGCCGCAGGTGCAGCCTATAGGATTTGCTGTTTAGGAAAGTGTATGCAGAATTCACCCAGAGAGCTCTCTAGTCCTTCACCAGACTGTAAGCCCCAGGATTCCACAGGGGATACATCCATAGCAGTTAAAGTGGTATCGGAGTGCTATCACTGTATAGCATGAATGGACCCTCTGTCTGTACAGCCTTTTTTTCTTGGTTGGAGGGAAGATCTAATCTGTGCTCATCCCTATAGTAGTGCTACTGCTAGCTGGAGTTGCCAAAGTGAGAAGTGAAGACAGGTCTTGTACTTCTAATGGTTGCATAGAAGAAGTAATTTCAGCAGGTTTTGCTTGTTACCTGGTTGCATGACAAGCAACACCTGCTGAATTCCCACCTGTACACAATCATTAAAGGTATAAGAGTCATTTCCAGTCTTCAGGCAAGCAGCCCTAACTGCTGCTGCTATAAAATGCTTGTAGGGTTGATTGAAATGCAAAACCTTTGGCCCATTAGAGGTTATGGAGTTTGTACATTTCTGCAGGTACTCAGTGAGGTCAGGAGGGAAGAGTGTAGGATGAAAGTGTGTTTGCCTGGCTACCAGAGAGACAGGAGAGAATGTACAGACAGATCTAATTTACTTTCCCTCAGAAACAGAAGAATGAAATTTCCAGAGGAGCTTTTTGCAAGGCAGGATCTCTCATGACTCCTGAAATATGGGGTGATAATACTCACCTGTTTTATGTGGATGACTTAATGGGTAATGGCTGTTAATGGGCAGAGTACTCTTATTAATTGTCAGATGTTAACTGCTATATAAACATTATTGTTTTTAGTGCTGGAACAAGAGGCAATTTTAATGTGGATTCACCAAATGCAGATTCATCTATGTGACATGAAAATGAGCTTGAAAAACTATAAAGTGGGTGGGGTCATTTTTTCTGATGCATTGTTGAAATTTCAAGGTGCATAGCTAGGGATTTGTTTCTCAGCCCTTTGGGTGCTTAATGCTAATGTTTATTTGAGAAATGTGTGTGTGTGTGTGTGTGCGCCTTCAAATCATCTGGTGACATATGGTAACCCCATGAATTTCATATAGGGTTTTCTTCATCAAGGAATACTCAGAGGTGATTTTGCCAGTTCGTTCCTCTGAAATATAGCCTAAAAGCACCTGGTATTTTTTAGTGGTCTCTTATCCAAGTATTAAATAAAGCTGACCCTGCTTAGCTTCCACAGTCAGATGGGATCTGGTGTCTTTAGGGTATTTAGACCCTCTTGACATGCCGAATTTTCCCTCCAAAAAGATGCCAATCAACACAGGCTGCAAAATATATAAAAAAAATTTCCTTCTTTAAAAAAAAAATCAGAACAATTTACAACAAACAGATTTGAAAATGTAACTTTCGCAAGCTGTGTATACAATAACCTAAAAGAGGCGAAGACAAAAATACAATGAAGCAAAATTAGTACTCAGTAAATATACTAACAGAGGGCTCTCCCAGATTGCTCTAAAGAAATGTGAGTTGTCACCATGTAGTTCCTTGGGTTCTGCCAATTGTTGTCATTTCTGCATCCATTCATCCTATTCTTTTGGGAACCTGTCTGTAATGATTTCTTGGTCTGAACTAGGATTTTTAATGGGTCATGGTTTATCTGAAGTGGTCCTGTGATCTCCATGGCAAATCTTCTCCTTATTGAATTTTTTTATTTTTATTTGAATTGTAGTTACAATGCAAAAATGCCATTTCACTGGTTCACATGGCACTGTAATGTTTTAAGAAATACAAAAAAATAAAATAAAAAATGCATTGTTCTGATATGTCTCAGAGTTAAAAAAGAATCACTTGAGCCTCCAAAAGTATATTGCAGAAGGTGCTAGAAATTGCCAGAAAATAGTCTAGGACAACAGAAATGTTATGTGGATTAAAACAAACAAACTCTGAGAATTACAGCAACAAATACTTCAAACTCCCAACACTTTTGCTCCCTGTGGAGGAGCCAGAGAGTCTAATTCTTGTTTAAAGAAGTACTTCCTCCCTGCCATTCACTCTGTAATTATTTAATTAATTCCTATGTCTATGTATGTCCTGTCAAATCACCTGTTGACTAATGGCGACCTCATGCATTTCATAGGGCTTTCGAAAGAAAGGAATACTCTGAGGTAGTTCTGCCTGTTCCTACCTCTGAAATATAGCTCACACCACTCCTAATTCGCTGTTGGCCTCCTATCCAAGTACTAACCAGGGCTGATGCTTCTTAGCTTTCACGATCAGACAGGATCTGGTGCCTTTAGGGTATTTAGACTTATTAATGTCTATACCTTCTCTAATTAAGCATTGGATTCCTAGCAGCTATGGACATGAGGAACAGAAAAGAGAGAGCGGTGAGAACAATAAATTGACCAAGATGACTGAGGATGAGATTAAACAGCTTTGCCTTTATTGATTACCGCAGATGTAGGAATTTGGTGCCTCACAATGGTAAGACCCACCCATTGGCTGATCTGCCTGCTGCTGCCCTTCCCAGTTCTCTTGCTGAAAGAACTGCTTTTGGATGAGAGGTCCAGTGCAATGAGAACTGGTGTGGAGGTCCTCCTCCACATCCAGATGTGAGACCAGTTATGTCAGTTCCAAAGCTTGGCAGTTGCCCACAAGCTGACTCTCCAGGACCCTTATGGGACCCGTCCCCCCTTTTGCACTAGCCAAGTCTTCCTGCTCTCTCTGTCTCTCTCTTTCTTTTAAAAAAAGGACTTGGTCAAATTTCAACCACATTTCACACTACAGAATCAGAAGCATGTATTGTTAAAACTAAGAAAATAGCCCAGGAAGGCATTTTCTTTGGGGGAAGGGGCAGACAGACTGTTGATCAGTTGTTTTACTTGTACTGGTATATTTTTCTAAACAGTTTTTGTCATTTTAATTGTATTCTTAAAATTGTTTCAGTGTTGTTAATAGTTTAATTATATTTAATCTCAATCTGTTGTATGTTTTTAATGGCATTGCATTTATTTTAATTTGTAAGATGCTTTGGGGGAAAAGATGAGGTATAGATAATTTTAAAGAATTGTGCTCCCAGGTACGGTTGCTCCCAATCCCACTAACTGGTACCTAGTAGATGCCCATGGCAATGCCAGAATGAATACAAGGAGAAGGTGGTCAGGGAAACATGGCTCTCCATCTGCCTCTGTATTTTCACAACAATCGAACTTGATGGTACCCAGTGAGTTCATTGGGTCTTCCAAGCTGAAGTCAAGCAACCAATCACATTGGCTATCAGGATATTGAAGAATAAGCTTAAGTAACCAAAAGAACCTTATGATAGGGTCACTTTAGGGTTACATAAGTTGGAAATGACGTGAAGGTGCACAGCAACAATCAAAGTGAGCAGTGATGAAGTCAACATCCATGGACTTCCTTCTTTTCCCATTTTCACATCTCATCTATCCCCACTTATGTTGGATGTCTTGCATTTATTAAGAGACAACAAAAAATCTGTTCTTTCTGAGGAAAGAGAAATGTTCAGACATTTGTGTACATTTTTCAGATTAAGCATGTTACTACCAGACATTCTACTGCTTAAACTATCTTCATGAAATATGTCATCTTGTACACATGGGACACATGATTGCTAGAGTGCTGACTGGGGCTGGTTATACAGAACATAGAACTTTCTTGTTGAAACAGATGCATTGGCTACCATTCCACTTCCAGAGACAATTCAAAGAGCTAGTTATGACCTACAGAGTAGTTTGAATGGCCAAGATCCAGATTATCTGTCTGAAAGACAATGGCCTTTTCTGTACCACCTTCCCATCCCACAATGGGGACGGGAGAAGGCCAGGACTGCGATGATGGTTCTACGTGACGTTGTTGCAGTCTCATCCTTCTCCCGTCTCCAGGCAGCATGATCATGGATTAAAACATTGATGGGTTTTCCCTATTAATGACATGCAATTGCACTGCCATCCTGCACTTGCCAGTCCTGCGGAAGCCCAGGAAGTGTGATGGATGCACACTTTCTTACTTTCTCTCAGTCTCACAGTCTCCTCTGCTGAAGACACAAGAGAAAGGCTTCTTGGTGGCTATTTCTAGGCTATGGAACTCCCTTCCAATAGAGGCCTAGTTGGCACCATTTCTGTTCTGTTTTCACCAGCAAGTGAAATCTTTTTTTAAAAAAGAAAATTAAACAGGTCTTCTGCTTCTAAATGGTTGAGGCAGAAAACCATTTAGTGTACTGTATTTGTTTTAATTATGCTTTTGATGAGTTTTTAAAAGTCATAAATTAATGTTTTAAATTGATTCTTCGCTTGGTGTTTTAAAGTGTTTACTTTAGCTATGGTTTATTTTTGTGTGTGTTGTGTGCCTTCAAGTTGCTTGGCAACTAATGACCATCCCATGAATTTCATAGGGTTTTCTTAGACCAGGAATCCTCAGAGATGGTTTGCCATTGCCTTCCTCTGAAATATAGCCTACAGCATGTAGGATTCTCTTCAGTCCCCCATTCCAAGTACTAACTAGGCCTCATCCTGCTTACCTTCCGAGATTAGATGGGATCTGGTGCTTTTGATATGCTTTGTTTTAACTTGTAATATAGGCAGTCTTGGATCCCATATTGGGAGAATGGCAGGAAACAAATTAAATAAGTAAATAACTAACTAACTAAAAATTGTGCTTAGTCTTTATCCAATATGAACACTGGACCAAGGGAAGAACACATAAAATATCTCACAGAGAGGATTACTCATGCATTTCTAATCTGAATAGTAGGTTACTAGGAATGGAAAGAGCAGCATTCAGATCTCCACTCAGCTATGATGCTCTCATTAAATGATTTTGGACTAGACAACCTGCCCTGTGTCAGAGGCTTATTGTGAGGATAAAAATGGGTAGGACCATGGATGCCACCTTGAGATCCTTGGAGGAAGGGTGGGATATAAATAATTAGACATGCTTACATGTAATAAGCACTGAGTAAAACACATTTCTGTGCAGTCCAGGAGCTTGATATTTATTGCAAAATGTTTACACTTGGCAGGAGCCTCCAGTTCTACTGGCTCCAACCTGCCACATGCATACAACATTTTTGGATTCTAGTTTATTCCATCCCCCTCCCCCCACTATTCTTTCTAGAGCACTGCAAATATGTTTCCCCATCTCAGGTTAATTTGGATGCTACTGTAATTTTGGAAGAGAGACTCTCCTGAAACTGGGCTCTTTTTATCTCTGTTTCCCATCTGGCTTGCTGCTACAAGCATTTAATCTAGTATTTGCTGCCAATGTTTCCCAGAAAGGCTTATAATTGCTTGGAATTTGTATGAACAGTTCCAGTCTGGCGCACAATTAGGGATGCACTATAAAATTTTCATTGCTTGATTTAGTTGAAATGATAAGATGGATGGGGAATGATAATAGCCACAGTTGTAGCTTCTAAAGTGGCAACTAGAAATTAGTAAAACAGAAGATCATGAATAGCTAATGTTCTATCTCCTCCCACCTCATACCATAAACAAAACCTTGTAAGTGATGATGCTGAAAAAACTATTTTGACTCTGCCTTACTTACTTACTCTGTCACCTCCTGATGTTTACATGTCAAATGTCACCTGGTACTTACAATATTGTCTACATCAGTGCTACTTCAAGTGGTGGCTCATGGACCATGGCTGTTTTGTGAGCCATTGGCTACCAGTCTCTGAAGAAATATCAGGAAAGAAAGAAACAGTTATTGACAATGGAAATAAATATGATAGTGACCAATAGCACATTAGTGAAAAAATGTCTCCAAGTCTTTACCTCAGATAACTTGAAAAACACTGGAACATACAAATAATATTGATACTTAAGAGGGGAAGGAAATTGGATCTACACTTCATAATGAGCCAAAGTAATTGTAACATCTTCCCTTTGAGGCAGCATCATAAGACCAGAAAATATCTAGGTTTTAATTTGAACTTCATGCTGGTGAGCTCTCCCTGTCTGCCCATTCACCCACCCACCCACTAATCAGGGGTGGGAATCATATCCTATTTCATGTAGTTTCCAAAGCTTTCTGTGCAGCCCCCAGAGCCTCTCCATTGCTTGCAAATTGGTGAGAGGGATGGGAAATTTGCATCTTCAGAAGGACTGATTCACCTTTAAAATAAGTCCTTGTACAGCGAAATTACAAGAGAAGACTAGAAAGAGAAACAGCTGGATTGAATGACATTCACAAATCCCAACCTTTAACTGAGGTATGAACAAAGACAATGGCTAATACAGGAGTCCTCACTATTGCATATGTAACAAAAGGAATCTTTTCAGAGAGAGTTTTGAACCCAGGGAAACTGACTTTTGGTAAAGCAGCTTTATTGCTTTCACACATCAACACTAACTGACTAACGTAAAGATCTGAAAGACCAGTATCACCTTATGCAGCAATTTGAAAATTTAAGGCAAGGGTCATGATTCACCTGTTTCTGGATCCAAACGACATTCTGTCCCACTCCCACAACTATAGAAATATGTTTTATATATTCAAGGCCTTAATACCACTTGGTACTGCATCTGAAGAAGTAGGTTTATATCCACAAAAGCTCATGCTAAAATAAAAACTGGTTAGTATATATCTGGCTGTATAATAGATGAATTGGGTGAGGGTTTGGTGCAACAATGCCTCCCTCGTCAGCACTCCCAGTTCTAATTTTACTGCATACGGTCACTGTCCTTGACTATGATCATAGTAATTATTTTGATTCCTTAGAATATACAACCACGCTATTGCAACCATGCTGAGTACGGTGTTGAATTGATTTTTTTCTCTCTTTTTTAAATCTATCAGTTTTCCAAAAACAAGTCTTTGTTAATGAGTCTTGCCAACTCAAAACCTAGCCACTCTTGTTAGATGTTGTTGTTCTGTGACTTCAAAGTCATTTCTGCACTAGACACCATTAGCACGTTGTACTGTTACAGTCCTGGTATTACCACTTGCATGATGGTAGCAGGTTATGGACACTGTTTTGTGCACTCTTCCGCCTTCAGTGGATGAGAAGCACTATTGCCACCGGTGTTCCTTCTACACTACAGTGTCCTTGGCCACTCCTTTGCCCCATCTTCACCCTGTCCCATCGCCTCGATTGGGCTTTCCCCTCCGCTTTGGAAGCCGTGCTAATGCAACACTGTTGTAATTGCACTCCACTATTGCATTTCCATGCTATAATGCTTAAAAATGTATTAAAAAATAAAAAGTTTTAACGTAAAGGAGAATTTTAAAATAAAAATGGAGAAGTGATTGATTTCAAAGTTGCCATGCCATGGGAGCTGGGGAGGGAGGGACAAGCTGGACATGCCCAAGCCATGCCCACTCCTGGATCCACAACGACAGGAAGAGCTATCAAGCGCTATAATGGTGCCAGTACCTCACAAAGCTGGCTGATGGGATGGAAGCACTAAAGGAGGTGTTTAATGGATTTTTTCTGGAAATAGTATAAGGCACTTCAGCAAGGCTTGAGGATGGGATAGCAGCTGGATAATGAAAATATCATGTGGTAGCACGGATCCTGGATCAGTATCAACCCATTACTGTAGTGTTATAGTAACGCTGTGCAGAAAAGGCCCAAGTCTTTTTTCATAGAATCTTAGAGTTGGAAGAGACCACAGGGGCCATTGAGTCCAACCCCCTGCTATGTGGGAAAACACATCAAAGCACTCCCAACAGATGGCCACCCAACTGCTGTTTAAAAACCTCCAAAGAAGGAGACTCCACTACATTCCGAGGCAGCATATTCCACTGCCATATAGCTGCCATACAGCTCTGACTGTCAGGAAGTTCTTCCTGAGGTTCAGGTGGAATCTCTTTTACTGTAGCTTGAATCCATTGCTCCTTGTTCTAGTTTCTGGAGCAGTGGAAAACAAGCCCCATTCCCTCTTCAATATTTGAACAAGGCTATCATGTCCCCTCTTAACCTTGTTTTCCGCAGACTAAACATACCCAGTTTCCTAAGCCACTCCTCATAGGGCATTGCTTCCACACCCTCCACCATTTTGGACACGCTCCAGCTTGTCAATATTCTTCTTGAAATGAAGTGCCCAAAACTGGGCACAGTATTCCAGATGAGGTCTGACCAAAGCAAAATAGAGTGGTGCTATTTCTTTCCTTGATCTAGACACCATACTCCTATTCATGCAACCAAGAATTGTGTTTTGACTTTTCTTGACCCAAAGGAGAACCCATTATGGGGTTTTTGTGGCAAGATTCATTTACAGAGGGGTTGCCACTACCTTTCTCTGAGGATGAGAGAGTGTGACTTGCCCAAGGTCACTCAGTGGGTTTCCATAGCCGAGTGAGAATTTGAACCCTGGTCTCCAGGGTGATAGTCCAGTGCTGAAACTACTACACCATGGTGGTTCATAATAATACATTGTTGCTAGAAAAGCCCATTCATTCTCCAGCTACTTGGGAGGTAACAGGTAAACTCAAAGGGAACAAGGGAGTCCAAAGGGAAGTGGTGGTGGCAAATGTTATCATACTTTCTGCTAATCAAAACATTTTAGAGTGCTGGAAGCCCCGGTTCTGTTACTGCACTGGCTTTGACATTGGAGGAAATGAAAAGGGGGTGGATCAGGGGATGTGGCATTGGTGGATCATGCATCCTAGTCTCTAAGCACACTCACAACACAGGGGAGAGTAGATATGGAGAGGCAAAAACAGTAGGAGAAATATGAGTCTACAAAAACTGCATAAGCTATATAAATATATATATATATGTATGTATGTATGTATATGTATGTATATATATAGGTGGCCAGAGTGAGAACTGCCTGCATAAAAGAGGGAATTCCAGCAAGTGTTGCTTGTTGTGCAATCAGGTAACAAGCAATGCCTCCTGAAATTCCCTCTTTTATAGCCATTAAAGGTAGAGGAGCTCTCTCTGGTTTTCACTCTGGAAACCCTACAATTACACATCTAAAGTGATACCTTTCCTCATACTCAGAGGTTTAAAAAGTTACTTTTTGGACTACACCCCTCAGAATCTTCACAGGCCATAATGGCCAAGAGAGATTCTGGGAGTCATAATTCAGAATAATAATTTCTCCAGCCTCTACACAGACAGATCCTTCACATTTTTTCCTTCTAGCTTTTATCCCTTTTTCTGCCTCTCAGATTCACTCATGTGAAGAGTGTAAAGTGTGAGCTGGGAATTTGCTCTGTGCAGCTTCACTGCCATTTGGAATTAGAGATGCCCCAAACATGTATCTAGGAGATTGCAGGTGGTGATGCAGTTGCAACATGTTAGGTCCTGACTCACTGGTTGTTACAAGGTTCATGCTCATGAACAACCACTGTCAGGAAAAAGAAGTAAGCAACAGAAGTTAATGTGCAAATGTAACTCTGCATTGTTACAGCCCCAGGTGAACAAAACCAAGGAGTGAAAAATAAATTTATGGGTTAGTGATCTCAACTTGTACTGTTAAAGGGGGGGTGGGCTAAAACTATATATTAATATAATATTCCCACAGCAGGAGCTACGCTGCTGCTGAAGACCTGTTTATCCAAGTAAAGTCTGCATGGTTTAGTACTTTGACTTCGGACTTGGGCCATTTCCGCACTATACTCTTATAGTGTGATTATTCCAGTTTCAACATCCTATGGAATCCTGGAGTTTGCAGTTTAGGGAGGGACCAACTGGCCCCCCCAAACTGCAAACTCCAGGATTCCATAGGATGTTGAAAGTGGAATAATCGCGCTGGAATATATAGTGTGGAAATGGCCTAGGACTTTGGGAGACCAAGCTTCAAATCTCCACTCAACCATAGAAACCCACTGAATGACACTAGCAAGTCACACTCTCTCAAGTCTAAGAAGAAGGCAACAGGAATGCAGCAACTAACTGGCTGCTGAGGTAAGCTTTTTCAAGGGTTTAGGGCTGTACCCTTTTATTGATGAATGTTTAAAACTTGGCTTTTAATTCAATAGGGTTTTAACTGTAAAATTTGTTTCATTGTGTTTTAATCTCAGTTCTGAGATAAAGGTGGGATGTATATCTATCATATTAACTCAATCAGTCTATGTGTTTATCTGTGTCTTTTTGTCTACCACTCTCCTCACTCTTTCTGTCTATAGCCCCTTTCATGTATGAAGCTGTACCATTGTATAAGGTCAACAGAATTGCCCTGCATGGGGCAAAAACAAGTGAATGGCACACCATATAGGTTCTATTTATGATTCTGTGCAATACACGGAAAAATGAGTTCTTGCTTGAAAGATCACAGGAGTGAAAAGTATCATTTTGTAACTGGACTTTGCATTATGTTCCACTTACAACCCAATAGAACTGTTAAGGATAGTTGTGAATCTTAAGAAGTATGGGTCAGTGAGTCTTGAGATGATCCCAGTTGCTTCAGCATCTATATTAAGACACTGTTTAACATAAACACAGATTTGAAGGTTCATGTAAAGTTTGTAAACCAAGGGTGAGTAATAGGCAGCGCCCAAAGAACTCCTCTTGAAAAAAGTGCTGCAGTTCAGCAACAAAGTGCTAAAAACACATTAAAGCAAGTAGAAAATGCTCACAGTAAATGTTCCCTCCCCGAGTTTGCTGCTGAAATATAGTGGCAGCTAGGGAACACCATTGGTAGTTTTAATGGCTTCCCCTATCATGCCAACATTCAGCAGTGTGGTGGCTGTTATGTATGTATCTTGCCCACAAAATTCAGCACTGTGGTTGCTGTTAGGTATGCTATGTATGGAGGAAAAAAGAAATTAATTTTTGTAGATTGTGACTGCCAAGCTAGCCAAAATTCTCCCATGTATCCCCTAATTGCCTCGATTTGATAGGGACAGTCCTGATTAATTCTCCATCATCCCACTTGTTAAGCTGCTTTTGAAATGTCCCAGTTTCTCTCTCCTCCTCCCACTTTCTCCCTTGTCCTTGGTTTATTTCAACTGGTTTAAACTGATTTCAAAGTGTGAAAGTAGTTTGCACTGTATTAACTCACCAATGGGGGATAGGAGAGGAGAGGCAGGATTTTGCCCTTCCCAGTAGGCTTAGCAAGAGGCAAACTGCTGCAGCCTCTCTTAGCTTGTGTGCTCTTCTGCATTAATAACTCTTGCCATCTTGAACTGTTGGAGGGTATGTCCCCAGTGGTTGAGGCAGGAAGAGAAGTGTCCTCTATGTGGACACAGTGTTGTTCTTCCTCCCCCTGCCCCTGTCTATCTCCATTAATCTCTGCCATTTCTCCTCTTCCTCTTCCCTGTTGACACCATTGCCTCTTGCCCTCTTCCCTACCCTCATTCCACTTTCTCTCTCCCGTCCCCGTTCACTGTCCTTCTCTTCTTACTCCGCCCAATTGCCTCTATCTCTTTTCCTACTCCAACGCTCCAGGATTGCTCCACAGCAGGGAATGAGTAATTGTGTAGAAAAAAAAGTGTTATTCACAGTAGCAGTGTTTCATCTGTGCATGCTGATACAAACATATGCTGAGTGTGCTCTTGTCGACCACGATCAACAACTGGAGAACAGATCCTTACCTCCTTTCCATACAGCAGCTCCCCAAGGTGAATGGTAAAAAGGGGAAGAAAGGTTGCTGAAGCAATGTTGAAGGATGATGCTGTTCCCCAGCTTTGTTGTATTGTAAAGTTAGCACACGCCAATACTGTGCTTCAGAGAAAGCACAAGAAACAAATAAGATCTTATATATATGGTGTGAAGAAATCTGAGATACAAAGCCAGAAATAGCATGAGCAGGACAGTCTGACAGGTTTGCATCATGAGCCAGCTATTCCAATGATGGAGGGAAACCATCATGTAGATTGGCTCCATTTATGGCAAGCTTTCCTTTTGCCATAACTAACTAACTAACTAACTAACTAACTAACTAACTAACTAACTAACTAGCTAGCTAGGAAGACAGGCAGACCAACAGCAAAGCATGAGGGTGTTTGAATCAGATTGGGTTTCTGTGGCCGAGTGTTAGCACTTCATCAATCCCCCAGCTAAAATAATTTTTCCCAGATCTGTTATGGAATGCCTTCTGGAAAGTTGGAATAAAGTTCAGGTATTATTACTATTCTCATTATCGTTGCCTTCTTTTTGGACAATATAAGGTGAGTATGCATGTGCTTTCAAGTTGCCTGTTGACTTAGGGCCACCCCATGATTTCATAGAGTTTTCTTAGGCAAGGAGTCCTCAGAGGTGGTTTTGCCATTGATTTCCTCTGAAATATAGCTTATAGCACTTGGTCTTCTCTAGTGGTCTCCCATCCAAATGCTACCCAGAGCTGATTCTGCTTAGCTTCCACAATCAGATGGGATCTGGTGCCTTTAGGGTATTTAGGCCCTCTTGACACTCCAAATTTTCCCTACAAAAAAGATGCCACTCAAAACTGCTTGCAACACACACACACACACACACACATTTTTTAACAAGGGCTTACTCTGCTTAATTTCCAAGATCAGACAGGATCTGGTGCACTCACGGTATTCAGGCCTAATAGAAGGTACAATTTGATAAACAATATAATTATTATTACTTTCTCAGGTAACTGTTACTTTCTTACCAGCTTTAGATGTCAATTTTTACCTTATACTATCCTCTAAGATAAAAACAGCACCAAAAGTGGCTGTTTGTATCCCATGTGGTTACCCTCACATGGTAAAAAAAGAACAAAAAACTCTGCAGGTTGGGAAAATAGCATGAACCCAGTACCACAGTTACTGTCTGATTGAGATCCTTGCAGCTGCGTTTACCTTTTTGGAGAAAAAGGAGAACTATCCAATTACACATCACCTAGTATCATTTCTAGACATCAGAATTCTTTGCATAGGAAATTGGAAGGGGAGAGTTCACAGGGCATGCATTAAGTGCTAAGTAGTTTCCTTATATTAAAAATAACTGGAGATGGAAAACAGCAGGAGAGAAGGGTTTTTTTTTAAAAAAAGTGTTCTCTCTTATTCTATGTTTCTGTTCTCAATGAAATACCCCCTCCCAGAGTGACTTTTCAAGCTAAAAATGTGGCTGGATGGATCCCAGTTACACACATTTGTATGTAAAATGTAGCTTGGTTTTAAAAGAAGCGTTGTTCTTTAGCATCCAGATGTCTTCAGGCACAGCTTTGGAAGATGAAGGTGTATTCAGGAAAAAGGAATGGCAAAGCCAGCTGGGAAAATGCATTTGTCAGAAAAGAAAGTGTTACAACACAGCCGGAGAGCTGCACCCCTTTGTTCTTCAAGCCATTTATGATGCCTGTGACTTTGATGTTATTTCATAGCTAACAGTTTGAGAATATAAAGGGAAACCATTTTCTGGACTTCTGCTGTTTGCTGGATAAATATGGCTCAGTTGATAAATGTTATTAGTTAGAAACATATGGAGAGGGAGGCTTTCAAAGATCAGAATGGCCTTTGGATGCCTTACATGGTGTTACCTTTCAGTGTAAATTTTGTGCTTCCGTACCTTTGAAAAACTATTCAGGGATGCAGAAGCTAAGAATGTAAAAGAATGCAGAAGTTCTTGTACCTGTCTGATAATTCTAGGGAAGAATCATCACTTTGCTGTATATACATCATACATGGCATTAGATTTTAGGGGGAGGGTAGATTGGTATGCATGTTGTGACTGTAGGTGTCTGTGTGGGTAGGCAGTTGTGTGGGTAAGGATGTCCTGTTGAACTGAATGTTAGAAGTGCTGTCAAAGGGGGGGGGATTAAATTTTCGAGAGTTTATAAAATTAAATTTTCAATGTTATCTTGTTCTGAATAAAAAACCTGAGATTCTGTTTCTACATCCTGAAGTGATTTGATGGTAGGTGACAAAGTGTATGTGGACAAAATTGTCTCATATCCAGTAGCCATACGGGTGAGTGGGACAGGAAGGCATAGTCCTCATAGTCTTATATTTGCAGCTTCTGCATCCCTGAGTAGTTTTGCAAGGTACTGAAGCATATATAATCCTCAGAGAAGCAGCACACATTTATTTGCTAGTGTGACAGACAATATGAACTGAAGAAATCACCATATGGAAGCCTCATTATGATGGCCAACCTTTTGCACTAGATTCATGGTTTGGGTGGGTTGGGTCACACCAACTAACCTGGCTTACATCCTCTCTATCAGATTTTTCTGCCCTCTGGTGGTAGGCATAGCTGCAAATCCCATAATTCCCCCACCATCATTTTTGGTTGGGGAAGCTTCTTTCACAAGTTCATCAGAGCACCTAAACAGGCCCGAAGCATTTATCAGTGGTATGCATGAGGGTTCTGTGAAAAAGACACCAACAGAAGAAGACAAAAAGGTACAGGAAGAAGGAGATTTCAGGTAACTAACTTGTGTCAAGAAAAGGTTGGACTAAACCTGTAGAAAATACTTTGTGATGTGGGTTGTTAAATGCACCTGTGAAAAGCCATGTGACTCTAGCTGAGTCATGCTGAGTCATGCTGATGAGCAATCAGGGGAGAAGGTTGCATCAGGTGTGAGGAGAATGCAAAGGCTGGCAGGATTGCATCAGCTAGTGTGAGTATAAATGTAGCTGAGAGCTAGCCAACAAGGTGCACATGGTGTCTGCCGGAGGCTCTGTCAGAAAGAGCAAGCAGAGGGAAGCTGGAATGCCTTCTGGAGATTCTTGTAAATATGTACACATTGTAACTCAAGAATAAATTGCCTTCTTGATGGAAGAGAACAACTGGTGTGGGTGAGTTTTTCCTGGCTACAGTGTATTGCTACTAATGTATTCTCTGCTGCTGGGCACGCTTCCAAAGCTGTGGGAGCAATCTTTGCTATATTTTGGGTGTGACAACTTGCTTATCCTCCCTTTCCACAGCAATGTCCAAAGCCTACCAAACTGCTCTACCAAAGGTTGGGGAAGCCTTTAGTATTGGTTGATGAGTAATGCAGGGAGAAGAGATGAAATAAAGTAGAACTATTTTATGCTCTCACTTTGTTCAGGAGCACCCTCCAACCCTCTGCGGAACATTTTTTTGGGGGAGGGGGGACTTTAGTTGGATACTGGGGCAACAAGGGGGGCAGAGGACCTAGATTCCTGGAACCCCCTCCCACTATATTGAGTGTTACTCAATGGAAGCTGTCTTACACTGTCCCAAATGATAGTCCTTCTAGCTCCACATTGTCTACACTCACCAGCTGGACTTCTTTTGGTTACTCTCAGTACAGAAGACGCATTATATCCGTTGTTGAATGGTGAATCAACACAGAGGGAAATTCAGTTTGTTCAGTAGATATGCTCTGGGTAGGACTAACAATAGGCCATTGACTGCAGAAGGCTTTCCTATCCATAGCTGGAGATGTCAAGGATTGAACTTGGGGCTCCTATGTGCAAAGCTTGTGCTCTGGCTCTGAGCTATGGCCTGTCCCCAAGACCTGATTAATGTAAAGAGCTTACACATGGAGAAACTGGGTGAAGTTCCAACCCCCTTTCCTCCATGCACTGATTATCTCCACATTTAGGTCATATAGGGTTAGGGAGTCAGATCGTATCATTGTGTAACCTTGACTGGCAGCAGCTGTTTATGGCCTGAGAAGAGATTTCTCTAAGACCCTTTAAATGGAAGATGATACTGATCTGATACATTTCAGCATTTATGCTGCTGTTAAGTTAACTTGAAGATTTCCCAAATGTGTGCCACTTCAGTGAGATGATAAACAAGTCCAAGAGTGGGAAAGAAAGGTGAAACACTGTGACATTGCGGAGGGAAAAAATGCAATTATCACAGCATTTGAAGCAGAGGTTAAGCATACCATTAATCATCAACATAATGTTGTTGCATCTGGTGTGTAGCTGGAGATAAAATGAGGGAATCAGCAAACACTAGGTATTTCAAAAGGACAGATGTAGGGCAAAGCAGTGACGTTTCCATACCATGTGCTGTGTACTCTGTTACAATGACCTGTTCTTCCTGTGTCATCTATAACCATTTGAATCAGGTAGAACTGTATTCAGGAATAGAGGTCATATGCAACTGTGAAGCTGAACAAATCTCTAAGTTCTGCCAGCATTCACACAGAAAGATGGGCCTCAAAAACGCTGGCACACTTTCAGGAAATAGGTGGTCTCTCGGGCAGTGGCAGCAGCAGTTTGGAGCCCAGCTGAAGGGTGGCAGTCAGAAACAAATAATGTCATGTTGTGTGGCATTAAGGACCAAGAGATCTGTCATCAGGAGTATAGGTTTTGAATCTAGTGCGTAATTGTATCCAGCATTTAAAAGGACCTGCCAGGAGGAGCAGAGCTTTTGGGTCTGGGCAGTGCAGTACATGAAGGTTGGGAAAAGAACCCAAAATAGGAGGTGCACAAGGATGTTATGGGAACTAAAAGGCTAGTCACATGAAACAGAAACTGTGAAGAAAATGTTTCAAAAGAAAGAACTTGTTAGTCTGTTGTGGCATAAAAAGATGCTCCCTCTGCTCCTTCATCTATCCTGCAGCAAAATCATAGATCCTATTAATGTCACCCTCAACGTCAGAGGTGAATTCACTTGCTCATTCTCCACTGTGATACATATCATCCTCTATCAGCAAGGGTCTACACACTACATTGGACAAACAGGACAGTTTCTGTGTGAGGGGCTAGATAGACACACATCTGAGATTAAAAAGAGCAAACCTGCAAACCAGTTATAGGGCAGCCCAACTTCTTGGGCATACTATCTCTAGCTTACAAGTAGCTGTTCTTGAAAAAAAATTAAAAGAAAGATTGGAAAGAGAAACAGCTGAATTGGAATACATTCACAAATTACAATCCATTAGTAAAGATATAAACAGAGATGATAATTTCTTGGCACATATGCCAAGGTACTGCTACCGCCATTTAATACAAAAATCTCTTCAGAGGAATCTCTGACTCTAGAAAACCTGTGTTTTGGTAAGCAGATGTATTGCGTTCACATTTCTATACTGCACACTAGCCACCTTGAAGGACCTGTCTCTTCTTACACTGCTCTTTGGAGCCCTGATCACAGTCTGCATATTTCTAATTCCCACAACCAAATAACTGTATTTAAGCATCCAGACTGTAATATTGTACTCTATCAGAGTTTCCGAAGAAGCATATTAATATCCACAAAAGCTCATGCTAGAATAAACCAGTTCGTTTCAAAGGTGGTACTACATTTCTTTTTCCCATTATACCAATTTCCATTTTATCATGTGAAGAAAATGGAAATAATTGTGGACACAGTTCAGTGAAAAACTGAGAGAAGGATAATGGGGGTTTATACCTGTCCAAAATGAGAGGTTAGAAAAATTACTTTTGATGACCCCTACTCCCAGAATCTTTTACCTACTCCCCAAAAGTAACTTTTTCAGGTTCCTGAAAACATACATAAGACAGGAATTGAGGGCACAGTGGCAGGCTCCTCCCTTGACTTATATGTATATGGGCAGTTCCTATGCATATTGGCTCTATATGTGTGCTTGGAACCCTACAAAAAGTGATCTGATCATTTTGAAAAGACTTTAGAGCAAATCTAACATTCTGCAAGTACTATACCTGTTCAGAAAGTAGCTAAGTTCAGAAAGTGTCTAAGAACCTGTGATGCTTTCCTTATATTAAATATCCCCTGTTGTGGAAAGTGAGCTCTGCTTTCTCCCTAATGTACCACTTTTCCATATACAAAATATTCTTGATATTGGGGAACATGCCAGTGTCTCAAAGTATCTGTGGCCTCAGTTCATTTGTTAATCCCAACTAGAGTAGATTCATTAAATCAATGGGAACTTGGTACCATTTCTTGCAGCAACAAGCTGCTTCCAGATGTACAGCCTCTTTCCTTGGAATTTTCAAGAAAAAATAGGAAATACATCTTTCAGACACCATGTCTGGGCTAAGACTGTGAGAAGGTAGTCCACTGCATTTTTATGTTTGATTCATATCCATGTTTCAGTCTACAAAAGCTTATGCTATCAACTTCTTTCTCTCACTTAGGCCATTTCTGCACTAGGCTGTTATTGTGTGATTATTCCATTTTCAACATCCTATGGAATCCTGGGGTTTAGAGCTTGGGGAGGGGCCTTTGAGGTCCCTCCCTAAACTGCAAACCCCAGGATTCCACAGGATGTTGAAAGTGGAATAATCACATAATAACAGCCTAGTGCAGAAATGGCCTTAGTCTCAACGGTGCTACACGCTCCCTTTTGCATACCAAACTCTCAAAGTTACTTAACTCAGAAGCTTAATAAACATCTTTTACTTTTTTTCCTCTCTGGCTTTTTGTGTGGGTGAGGAAGAAGCTCTCTGTGTTCTTTCAAAAAGCTGTCCTGCCTTTTTCAGTGTTCCATTTCAATCAAAAGCAGCAAAAGGACCTGGAAGCTTCTTTTAGTACAAGTGAATCTTAATTTGCATGCTCTGCCTATGGGTATGCTGCTTTCTCAATTATGTCATTTTCTCTAAGTGCCAGCCTAGAAAGAAAAATTAGGAAATGCTGCTTTTGACCAAATGAATGCATTCCTCCCCCCCCCCAAACCTTGCGCATTTAAGGGTACTATAATTCATTCTTAATCTTCCTCAAAAAGCAGAAGGAAGGGAGGGGAAGCAGGTCCCATTTGTAATCGAGGCTTTGAAACTGCCTCAGCTTTGTAATTTTCTGTACAAGTAGCAATCACAGCCATGGTTTTTGATTAAATGATTACCCATAGGCCTACTCTTGAATGAAATGACAGCAAATTCACAAAGACACCGTGAGACTGATAACTTCCTTGAATGTGACGACATTCCAAAGTAAAGCGCTATTACTAGGCCTTTACTGTGTGGCACCAAGCATTATATATATATTTGCTTTCTCTGAAGAGAAACTGGTATTTTTTTCTTCCTCTCAGGAGCTTTGGTTGAATGAAGAAGAAAAAGCCTGATGAAGGTCAGGCCTCTCAAGGGCTTCTGAAGTGTATGCCTGTGTGTTTATAAACTGTGCCATGTGTCAGCAAGTGCCAGCTTCAGAAAGATCTTGAAGATGCTAAAGATTTCGCTGCCTTTCTTTGTGGCAATTGAAAACACTTGTCACTCTGTTTGACAATTCATCAAGACTGCATGAGTTGCATGGAAACTTTATTTTAAATAAGAGGCTAATATCTGAGGGTAGGAAAAGGGGATTCTCTAATATCGAGAGATCTGCAGAGGAACTATTTTCTATAGGCTTTTTCTTCTTTCTTATATATGTCAAGCTTGCCTTCATGTACCTTGCAGTGTTATTGCCCATTATATGGAGAATATACTGGAATTACTTTCTGTGCACCGGTATGTATATATTTTTGCCGGGCTGAGAGGGAGTGAAACATACTGACCTACAGCTCTTCAGATGAACAACTAACCAACTGTTACACAACCAATTCTGAAAGACTTTTCAGATGTGCCAGGAATGAGCAAAATAACAGTTCCCAAAAGTTCTGTAACAACTCTAGCCTCCTCTCATTGTTTCCTGAATCTGTAGCTTTTTTTATCTTCAAAAAATTCAGATTATACTTATTTCTAAAACCAATGTAAGTATAGTCAATTAATTCAGATGAAGTGGTACTCACTTCCTTAGGAGGGAGCCCTACAATTAATCACAATTGTAGTTGTACTGATTTTTTTGGGTAGGAATTATTTTGTCTGGGGATGGGTGTCCAGATAAAAAAAAATAGAAAAGAAACACAAACATGTGTAAAAGAAAAAAAAATCAGAGTTAGGCAATAGTTTTATTAGAGCCAGCATGATGTAGTGGTTTGATCGTTGGACTATGACCCTGGAGACCAGGGTTTGATTCCCTGCACAGCCATGGAAACTCAACAGGTTACCTTGGGCACATCACACACTCTCAGCCCCAGAAAATGCAGTGATGGGGCTAGGACTGCCATAAGATGGAAATGACTTGAAGGTGCATAATAACAGCAGCAGCAAGAACAACAGCTTTATTGTAATATAATTACTAACCTTTGTGTGTCTATTCTTACTGCTAGCTTGCATATTTGCTTTTTGCTTGTTTTTCCACGTCCTCTCTATTTCTGCATCATTCTAACCTATCTGTTCTCACTCTTTCCTCCAATAGATCATGAATTTGAGTATGAACAACTACTTGTAATATTTTTTTTTACATTTTCTTCACAATTTTTTTTCAAAAGATGACTAGGACCAATTCCACACTAGACTGCTATAGCGCTATTATTCCACTTTCAGCATCCTATGGAATCCTGGGGTTTGCAGTTTAGGGAGGAGCCTTTGAGGCCCCTCCCTAAACTGCAAACCCCAGGATTCCATGGGAAACTGGAATAACAGTGCTATAACAGTCTAGTGCGGAAATGGCCTAAGCTTGTTTCTTATCTCTGACAGGTCTTTGTGTCTGTTGGTGGATGTTGAACTGGTTGTTGTTCAACTTCTGCTTGCCAAGTTGATTACTCTCCTTGACAGATCCAATACTATCTGTCACATTTGCCAATGTATTGAGTGACTAAAACATTAATAAAAATACTAGCATTTGAGGGTGATGAACAGTTTTGAAGGTATGAAAGCTACATTTGTGAGATATTTTAGTGGTCCAATTAAAAAAACACACACTCTGATTTATGAAAAAGGAGTGGGATTCCCACTTCCTGAATAGTTATCCAGGAGAAAGAATGTCAGCAGGGGTGACTTATCAGCCAAACCACACCTGCTGCAATCTGCTCTTTACACAAATGAGGGGTCCCTTTGGCCCTCAGGGCTGCCCACCCTATATGAAGGGTGAGCATGGACTACATTTATAGTGGACTCAATGGTGCCTTTAAAGTTCAACTGAAGCCTTGAATAGACTCACTGTCCCACAGAGATGAGAACCAACAGTTGCCTCTGAGTGTAGGTTTCTTTCTTAATTGAAATTAATCAGCTGGAGGCAGATGTCTGGTCAATAGTATCAGAGCAGAGTTGAATGAAGAATTCAACCCTTTCCTCTCATGTTTCAGTACTAAACAAAACCCTTTACTTGAAACTGGTATTAGCTTTGGGACAGGAATCTTTGCATAGACATCACTTGGGAATTTCCTCCTAATGGGAATACTGGCTTCAGAAGAGGAACTTTTCTTAGGAAGGGAAGAAAGAGTTAAATTCCTTCTCCTTGCTTGCATTTATTCTCTCTATCTCTCCAACTGATACAATTTTGCTTCTTTTTTTTTTTTAAAGAATCCTGCACGTTAAATTCAAAGAACCGGTGGTGCAGTAGTTAAATGCCAGTACTACAGTCACAAGGTTGTGAGTTCAATCCTGCTGAGCTCCAGGTTGACTCAGCCTTCCATCCTTCTGCAGGTAGGTAAAATGAGTACCCAGCTTGTTGGGGGCAATTAGCTAACACATTGTAAACTGCTTAGAGAGCACTTAGTTGATAAGCGGTATAGAAATACACATGCTATTGCTATTTAATTATATGTCTGTTTTGGCAGATGTCAGGTGGAGTAAGACTACCTTGTGGACATGGCTGTTAGCAGCCATACACTTCTGTGCTTTGATATGGTTTAACTGGCAAAATATATTAGTTGGTAGATATGGTTACTTGGCATAAAATATAAATCATACACACTTATGGCTGGAAGGCCATGTGGCAAAAGGAAGCTGACTGGAGAGCAGGCCAAAAGCCTGAACGTGGCCAGGTCATAGGTTCACTGACTTAGACCCTTTCTGCACCTTACCTTTGTCTGGTGTCGGGGCACGGGGATCACGCGAGCAGCCTCTTGCAAGAGGCTCTCACATCCCCGCTGCTCGGCTCCGTAGGAGCTGCCTGCTGGCTGGCAGGCAACATGAGGGCTCCGCCTCTTCCTTCCGCAGCACAGCTGGGTATTTTCCTAGGCTGTACTGGGGGAGGAAGCGCGAGGGCCATGGCTTCGGAGCTCTGCATGCAAGGTAAGTGTGCATGAGGCCCCGGAGCAAATGCCATGCGAAAAGGGCCTCCATGGCTCTAAGCTAATCCTTTCAACAAAAACAATAGTCAAGCTCAGAGGCAGACACAAGACCCCTGCTGTGTGCATTTCCTATGGAAACCCTCCTGTCCACCTTCCTTGGTAGACACCACCCCTTACCCTGTCCTCAAACACACAGTCATCAAAGCCTTTGTCACCTACATGACAATATCATCAATATATTTCCTTCACACATTAAAACCATCAACCCATTCCAGCCACTTTTGTCCAACCTGAAAACTCCATTGTTTGCCCAGGCAGAGACACATCATTCCTTTAGGGCAGGTTTTTGGGTATAAGAGACCCCGATTTTGGGTGCCTCCCTACAGTACTTTCAGAGACCCACTCTGTCACTGACTTTTGATCAGTACTGTCCTTGGGCACAAGCCTGAGTCACACCGATTTTCTCCATCCGTCTCTTCTGGAATGATAATTATAGCCCAAATCCTGAATTTCCTCTTATCAATTTTTTCTCCTTTCTCTTCAGTTAACCGTGTGTGTGTGTGTGTGTGTGTGTGTGTGTGTGTGTTTTCAATCTTTGTGTGCTTGTTTGACTTTCTTTCAATAAAACACATTCTAAATGATTTATAAACCTTTGGCTGATTTTATTGCAGTTATCCCATAAACATAGGTGTAAAGATGCAGCAGTTACCCTTCCTGTTGCAGTTTTCTTAATTTGAATTAATTAATTCTCTATTTTTACATTTAATTGTGGATTCTGATACAGGACCTCATGCAGTACCATGTGTTTGGGATAACAAAGCCAGTTTGTCCTGGCCCTGCTATCTTGTGGGACAGCACTGTACTAGGCCAGACATAGCACTGCATACATTAAATTGAAAGCTGGAGTGATTTCAGGAGACTGAAGAAAAAAGGCATAAGCCATGAGTAGTAACTCTTCTTCCATGTATATTGGGCTCCATGTGGACTAGAGATATGAAAATCTCTCAGCTTCCCTATTGTTGCATCTCTTCAAATTACACAAACATATTCTTTCTCTCCTTCTTTCAAATCAGGTTGTCATGCATCCATTAGTGAATTCTGCCTCAGATCTGGCAGCAACTGACAAATCTCCAGAGCTATTTATGCCAGAGGCCAAGGAGGAACAGATGGCAAAGGCCTACTCATCAGAAGTTGAGGGAGTGGGGAGCTCTGATTCAGAAACTGAAGTGGAAAAACCACCAAACCTGCAGGAACTTGAGTAGCTGATGAGCGAAAGCCAGTGGTTTCCTGTTCTGGAGAAGATGTAGGGGTCTCCTCAGGTGTAGGGAGTCTTCTGAGGAAGACTTCTCCCAGATACCTCTAAAGACCTACAGCTGGTGATTGGATATAGCTCTGGCACGCATATGCCTTACTTCCAAAGCAGAGAAGCTGTTGGAGCAACACCTTCATTTCTAGTATACTGTGCTGCTACTTCACTTTGTTTTGGATAGAAATTTTGTAAGCATCTTTGGATTGCCTTTGATCTCATCTGTTGCCTGACCTTTGTCTCATTGTTTGTCTGAACCTAGTGTCTGAAAAATTTTGCTGACTTGAACTGCCTCTGACTACACTTTTTAGCTGACTCTCCCTTCAACTGCACTGAGCTCTGAGGATTCTCATGGCTTGACCTGGGACTGCTATGCACCAACCTAGACCCTGTGAAGAATAGGACAGGTTGTAAGCCTGTTGTCACTTACCTCACAAAAATTTGTGTGTATATTTGGTATTCACCTGCATAGAATATGCTTTATTTTAACACATTTTTTCATAATATATACACACATATTTATACATTTTTTCTTATTGGCTAAAAGGTGTTCATGTACATTTTTCAAATCTACCTATTTTTAGTCTTATATATTTTGCTTGCGTTTTAATTCAAAAAAAGAAAAGATGGGAAAAAGAGTTCAGCGCTTGCTCTTTCCTCTCAGGACAGTGAAACCTATATGTATGATTTTCTTAATCATCTTAGAGACCACACATTTAATCAATTAATGGGGAAAAATCCAGCGAACACAAATTTATTTTCCATCACTCGACTGCACCAATCTGTCAGAAGCTTTTAACAACCTAATTGACGCTGTGGCAATAATACTAGTAAAGATGATTTTGGGGAATAAATATAGCATCAGCAATAGAAACAGAATGCAAGTCAACATTCCTATGGTTTTAGTTTTAATCATTTATCTCTGTAATCATGGCAAATGCTCCAAGACAAGTATACACATTGAGTGCACAAAGGTTAACAATAAGGTATCAGTGACCTTAGAATTGAAATCTGAAGCAAGAAGGTCAAAAATGGGATTGCAATATCATACATAGGACACTGAGAAGTACTGGGAGAGTGAGAGGCAAACCAAAGTGAAAAGTAACGAACTGCAAGGAAGGACAACATAAAACTGATCAAAATTCTGTCATTCTTATTTGTGAACATAGTGATGCCAAGTTACTTATACATTATGTGTACTGCAGACATGCTTTAAGTGATAATTGCTAGTTAACATGTTTTTAATAAAATCCCTTGATTGGCTATCTCCTAGGAGCACAGCCTTTGGGCTGAATCTAATTGCAAGTGTCATTATGGGTAGTGTTTTCTACCATTTCCAAAGACTCTTTATTATATGACATTATGTAATTATGATTATTTGTTTTAGAAAGTCTAGGCATACCACATTTGTGGTAACAGAGGCTAGGCCAAGAGATGCTTTTACTTTCTAAATAGCTGTGATAAAAGCTCTAGAAATGTCTCCAAAGATCCTATGTTTTTTGACTCAATCTCCTTATCCCACATTAACCACTACTAAGTGATCGGATTGGTGCACGGTGTTTGTAATGCATATTTTTAAGATATCACAAAAACCCACAAACCCAACAATGTGGCTTCTGGATGACCAACAATTAGTGCCAGGAAATAGCTTGCATAATTCAAAGGGTACCATAATGCCAAAAATATTCCTACTAAACTTGCCCTCCTTGGTGAGTTTGGCATGTTCTTCCTATGTCATTTGACTGTGCTAGTCACAGTACCAGGGTGATTCTTTTTGATTATTTTGGCATCTCTGCTCAATCCGGTGGTTTGTGGTGGAAATTAGGGATGATGTTCACAGCAGTTTTGTGGGTTGTGACTGAAACTATACAAAGTCTTGTCAGCTTTTTATAAAAACCAGCACAAGCAAACTCCTCTAATTTGAAAAAAAACCTAAATTTAATGGTGAAGAAGAAAATGGATAGTTATACAATCTGTTTTGCCTGCTAATGCTTGGTAGTCTACAGATGTGGCATAGATGGAGATGGCCAACTTTATTCTTTATAATGTTTTTAACGCTGAATGCAGTCCTCTAGGGGCATTTGTACTACACCAAGTGAGCTCCTCATAGATGGTCAGACTACAAATAACAAAAAATTGGTTCCTGCCCTTGTTGCATACAGCTCTTTGTAAATGCCTGTACTTAACTATTAAGTCACTATGAAAAATCTAAATTAACTAAGAGTCTTTGTAATCTTACCCCTTTGCTCTAAAAGCAAATTTACCTAGTTAATAAAAAGTTAATAAAAATACTAATAACCAACAAGCCAGTGGACTTTCTGATATACAGAGAGTTGGAAGGAACTCCTGATCACCTTAGTTGGGCAATGTAAAACACCTGCTCAGGAATGGAGCAGCCACAGTGGGGAGTTCAAGATTGTGAAGGTAATCACGCACTTCAGTGGAGCTGGGGGATGAGTGTTTCCCACCCCTGCAGCCTCCATGAACATTACATTAACCTTTGCGCAGAGCTCTTGCTTAGAAGAAGTTTGGAGTTTAATAACTTTATTAGAATAAAGACCATAAGCTCCTCCTTGCACCAGTTCAGACTGTTTCCCTAATGTTAAAGTGCCTTCCCATGAGATTGAGAATTTAGAGAGACAGTACTTGTTTTAGATCACTATGGAGAAGACAAGTTAAATGTCTCAACTTTTTCTTTTGCTGCCTTTTTTGATGGATCTTTAAAGAACTATAATTAGTAATCTGATAATTAATTTTTGGAAAGAGACTCTTTTCCTCCGTACTATCGCTGTTCTGTACTCCTGGATTTTAATTCAGATTTTTAGAAGACTGATTCCTTTTTATTTTCTTTTAGTTCTACTGTTCCATTCAGCCTAGTCAAGTGGAACTTTTTATTTGGATGATAACTTATAACTTACTTATATGAAATATATATTCATGTCTCTAAAAAAGATTTTGCTATCATATACTTGCTATTATATACTTGTAATACTTGTTACTCAGTTTGGAATTTGTGAAGATTGGACAGTAAAGGAACTCTGTTAGCCTGTCTGCTGATTGGTACTGTGCCAGTCTTTTAACTCCTGAGAAAGTCTGTAGAAAACCTACTGTCTTCATCTATGTTTTGGAACACAAACTGTTTGGCAGACCTAAAGTTGGGGAGGGGGAGAGTATACTGAATATACTGAATAAAAGAGGGCTATGAAATATTAATATTGAAGGAACAGAGAAACTGGCTGTATTGATTCCTCTTTTCTTCCTTGTGAAATAATTATGGCCTCAACAACAAAACAGAAGATGCAAACTGGAAAAGACTCTGCTGAGGAAGTTAAGGTGCCTGATTACTTTGCTGGATTTGTAGTAGAATTTTGGCATCTTCTGATAATAAGATGGATTAACAGAAAGAACAAGTGACAAGACAAGTTAAAAAAAATTCAACCGATGATAGAAAGAACAACTGCTGAAGTTCAAGAGAATAAGAAAGCAATAAGAATTTTGTGAGAAAAGATCAACATTTTGGAAATTAAAACTAACCAAAAGACACAAGAACTCTTCAAGAATTACAGAAACAACTGGATCGAATGGTACTTTTTGAACAAAAGAGAAAAAAATTATCTGAGAATCCATGCTGTTTCAGAACACAATGGGAAAAACCTACATACAAAGATAATTGAAAATTTATTGACATATATGGGAGAAGATGAACACTATATTGACCATAATATAATAGACATATATAAAGTCAATTCTGCATATGCAAGAAGGATGAAAGTATCAAGAGATGTGGTAATTCAGTTTTTAACTACAAAGTAGAGAGATCAAATCTTGGAGCTATATTGGAAGATACCATGGGAGAATTGGGAGAATTTTCCTGTCATTTTGAAGGAAATTCCAGTGCAAATGCTTAGGAAAGGAAAAATTATAAATTTTTGGTGGACCAATTAGGAGAAAGAATATTCCTTTCAGTTGAGAGAGACTGGAAAGTATGATTTTTTACTTATAAGAATGAAAGATACAGATTGAATTTGATAAGACAAAAGATTTAAGGATTATTTTGATAAAGAAATGGACCAACAAGTTTCAGAAGTGGAGCCAAAGGGCTCCAGTGAAAATGGAACAGCTGCATCAAGTGTAAGGGAGAAATAAGATGAGGAACTACCAACACATGTTGAGACTAAGAGCCTTTCTGCATGCACTACACTGTAATAGTACTATTATTCCACTTTTAACATCCTATGGAATTCTGGGGTTTGAAGGTGACTGAGATGAAAGAGCTCTCTGGCTGAAAATTCTAAATGCCCCTCTCTAAACTGCAAACCATAGGATTCCATAGGATGTTGAAAGTGGAATAATAGCACTATAACTGTAAAGGGCAGAAAGGCCCTAAATTAGACTTGTCAATTTCTGAACGTTAAAGATGGATTACAATTTTCTGACTTTGAATATAAATGTAGTAAACACCCCCCAGAAGAATAAGGTGTTTGATTGTTTGAAGAAAATGGATTTGGATATTTGCAAGAGACTCATATTCAGAAGAGAGATAAGAAACTTTTAGTACAAAAAAGATGAGATGACCAATTTATTTCAGGGGGACATTTTAAGCAAATGGGGGTGGTCCTTTATGTGAGACCTAGGTTATCTCCAAAGCTGATTTTTGTGGATGAAAGAGGAAGATTTGTGGGGGTTGACATTAATGTTAACGGGGTAAGTGTGGGAAAATTGAAGACTGGGAAAGAGGGGTTTGCAGTTTTTTGGGGTGAGTGTGGGCATGGAGGGTGAGGCATGGAGGGTGGCATGGGAGAGTGAGGGCAAGTTGGGAAGGTCATCTCTGAGAAGAAGCTCCACCCCACTTTCTAGTGGGGTGTTGTGGGTGCTTTGATGTGGGTTCCTGAATGGCAGGGGGATGGACTTGATGGCCCCTGTGGTTTCTTCCAATTCTATGATTCTACTGGTAGGGAGAGTCAGGGTACCTATCCCAGTGGCTTCCTTATGAGCAAGCAGGATTCAATCCAACTCCTAAACCCTGGAAGGGCAGGGAGCACCTCCAAAGAAAGCTACATGCCATTCTCTCATGGCTGGTAGAGGCAGCATAACCATCTCAGTGGCTTCCTCAAGAGCAAGCAGTACAGTTAACCCTTCACATTCCTGTGTTTCTCTTTTGTGGGGAGTTAGTAGCTGCTGCTTGACTGGTTCTCACACCCTCCTCCTCCTCCTCCTCTCCATTTCCTGTCTTGCCAACAGTTTATCCTGTCAATCCCTTTCCCACCTTTCCTTAACAATGCTTCAGCCAGATTTTAAACCTGTCTTTAAGGGTTTGAACTTTAAGGTAGTGCAGCATTCGTATTCTGGTGGCCCTCACTGAGACTCCCCAATATGAGGAGGAAGGGAAGCAGGTGCTTGTCAGTGAGAAGATGGAGTGACCTTTCTTTCTCTTCTATTGCTGTTCCTTTTCCCCCTTCTCTTTGCCTGTTTCCATAAATGGTCTCTTTGAAGGGCAACAGAATATCCTCCTCCTCAAGCCACCCCTTGCCATGTCACCCCAGGCATGAAAAGCCTCAGATTTTACCCTTCCTCCTGGCTCCACGACCACTGAGCCCTGGACTGCTATCTATAGCAGGCTGCTGGGGCTGGTGGTCTGGGAATTGGAAATGTGAAAAGTTATCCACTCCCTTACTCTTTCTCAAAACCTCCCTTTTCAGTGCAGAAAAGGCCACCAGAAAAACTACAAGCACTTCCCTCTCAGTGCAGAAAAGGGGCACTTTTGATACCCTTTGCATTCTCCCAACTTTGGATCCACTTCCATTATACTACAAGGGAGGAAAACTCAAACCATACAATTCCCTGATCCATATTTTTCTTTTTATTTCATTATTTCAACATGGCATTTCTACACGAGAGTGTCAATGTCAGGCGGCGGCTTAAGCAGACAGAGGCAGGAGCTGAGTTTATGGCTTTTTAGTAATAAAGAAATAAAAGAGGTTACGTCACCAAAACGAACAGAGGCAGCAAACTCAACAGCAAGGATTAGCCTGGAACAGAAAGCCCACGACACAGGATGCAGATTCTTGGGTGGTAGATGGCTGTTGCCCTGTGCCCAACTCCCCCCAGCGTCTGTCTTAAATACACAGTCTTTAGCCCAGCTGGGGCTGATCAAATGTCCGTTGGCTCAGCTCACAGCTGGTGCCTCTCAAACTTCAGAGTCGATTCAACAGCCGCTTCTCTCGCAGCCGCTGAGATCTTTGAACTGCCCCCTTCTCTAGCCGCCTCTGGAGGAACGTGGGGGGAGGGTCTGCTGCAAACTCTGGGCTAGAGTCAGAAACAGCAGCCTCTGTCGGGCCAGCAGCACTGGTCTCATCTCTGCACGTACTGGCACGGGATCCAGCCCTGGGACAGCTGTGGGGACGTTTGCAGGCCCCTCCCCTGACACTGAAGGAGCCCCCTCTCCCTCCAAGGGATCCTCCCCCGGCTGGGAGTCCAAGTCTAACTCGGAGTCCCCGTCTGAATCGGCAGCATGCTCAGCCTGGCTCACGACAGAGAGGATCTCTCAAGGAGGTAGAAACTGTGCCTCTCTTGCGTGAAATGTCATAGGCAGGCCACCTATAGTTTCTTCTTCAAAGGAATATTTGGAAATAAAAGAGGATATCCCTACTTTCCTGACCCTGCATGTGTTGGTGTAATCTGCTATGTTCTTAATTTGTTTCTCCTGGCAGCAGAGGTCTTCCATTGGATGTTCAGCCGGAAGCTCTGAGAGAAAGAAAAACAGAAGATTGTTTTAAGACAACCCTTGGGATTCTGGGTCTTTCTGTTTCTTGGTTGTAAGAGTGCTGGTACCCTCTTCTCCAGCTTCTTTACCCCTACGGTGCAGGAGGAATGTGCGGAGGCATCAAAGTGCCACCCTGGCTTGGCAACTCACATCTGGCTGGCACGATGTGATGCACAGGGCATAAAAGGTCACAAGGCATCCCAAGCTGGGGAGTGTTTCTGAGGTCTGACAGAAAAGAAACCAAGACATCTTACTATTCTGTAAGTCTCTGTCCAATTCTCCTTGGGCTTTAATTCCTCTCTGTTCTGAAAACTAGGGTCAACAAGTCAGGCAAGTACATGAGGTGCTCACCTCAAGGCTTACAAGATGGATGGCATGCTGAAGGAGAGCTGAAGCATAGGAGATGGCCTGGCCTTCTTCCTGGCTGCTGGGTGACTCCAGCCAGGAAGATATGTTGTGGAAGGGAGCAGCAGTTCAGAATCTATGCAGCTGGGAACTGATGCCCTGTCTAGCCAAAGGTGGTCCAGAGGGAGTGACCATTGACCTACTTTCCTAGGGGAGTCTCCTTTGGATTTTGAAGTGGGAAATGAGTGGCTGGCCTCTTTAACACATTTACATTGAACAAAAAGACGAGGTGCTTGACTGTGGGATCCACAGTCAGCAGTCCCACAAGAAGGCACTGTAGTTTCATGGCTGATGACCTATAAAAATCCTGAAAGGAAGGACAGAAGGAGGCATGAGAATGAGTGGAGACGAAGACCTCAACCCTCTTGAAAATCCTAGCTGGAGCAGATCCAGGGAATCAACGGGAATGGATAAGTCAAGACTTGTAAAAATAGCCTTCCATTGGTTGGTCTACCCCCTTTGGATGAATAATTAGTTTTACACCCAAGTGATACTCTTTGCCAACACAGCCTGCTGACAAATAGGCTGCAGAATTGCCCCCACTGACCACCTCTTCTTGCCCTCCCGTGGACCAGGCATTTACTGCACACTGGCTAGCTGAAGATGGAACAGGTCTTTGCAGGGTCTATTCAAGGAAGGGTTAAGCAAAAGACATTGTGAAAAACACATAGGGTTTATCCAAATGCACCTGGCCATGAGACTGTGCACTTTCCATGGTGAAAACCCTGGGCAGTGTCAGGCAAAGGATTTGTGACTCAAGCACATGACCCAGAGGAGGCTGGAACTTGCTGCTGGGAGAAAAAGAAAAGCAGTCTGTTAGAGGGAAGGAGGGAGAGTGAGAGCATCCTTCAGCCTGCTCCAAGTGGGGGACTTGGGGAGAACCCACCCATCACTCACTTTTTTGCACAGGCCTCCCAGGAAATCTGTCCATCCTCCTTTATGAAGGGATGAAAGGCATGGAAACATTCAATCTTGGATTTCCAAATACCTAGTAGATTGTTCATACAGTTTTTCTTGATTGTAATTAGAAGCATCATTCCTCTTCACCTCCTAAACAATCTACTTTCAGAGTGTTAAAAATCTCAAGTACATCATCAAGAGCAGGAAAGGAAGATGCTAAACCTAAGCTGAATGTTTTCAAAGCAGCACAAAGCTCCTTAACATTTTGCTGCCTCAGAAAGAAACACCTGCCCTCATTCTTTCTTCCAAAGGGCAAAATAGAGGAGAGCGGCTGGTTGAGATCCCAAGGGACTCTACGTTCAAACTCTTTTTGGTAGGAGTTCCTGCGCTGGAATTCCCAAGTTATGTTCCCATGTTAAACATTAGTGGTAGAAAATGAAGTCTGGATTGGCAGTTATTGCATGGGCAAAAGCTGACAGGATCTTTCTACTATGTCTTGATGCCAGTCTTGATCACCATCCTCTCCCTCCACAGCTCCATGAGAGTTGCAAGAGTTGAAAATTAATGGCATTCTTGTGTGATATGTCCCTCAATATGAAGGAGAAAGTGAAGAAAAGGTGGAAGAATGCCATTCAGGAACCCACTGTATCAGGGCCTGTTAGGCCTTTGTAGAAATAGACCAAATAAGAAAGGAGGAGGAGTAGCCTTATATGTCAAGGATGTTTTCACTTGTGAAGAGATCCATGACTTGAACACTGGAAGCCAGGTTGAGAGCATCTGGGTAAGAATTAAGGGAGCGAGAAACAATAGGGATATTATAGTGGGGCTTTACTACAGACCTCCAAGCCAGACTGAGGACCTCGATGGTGCTTTCATAGACCAAATGACTGCACATTCAAAAAGGAAAGATACAGTAATAATGGGAGATTTCAACTACCCGGATATATGTTGGCAGTCAAACTCTGCAAAGACGGCAGGGTCCAGCAAGTTTCTTGCTTGTCTTGCAGACAATTTCATGGTCCAGAAGGTGGAAGAGGCGACAAGGGGATCAAATATTCTGGATCTGATCCTGACCAACAGGGACGACCTTGTTAATGACGTAGAACCGGTTGGATCTTTAGGAGAGAGTGACCATGCCCTATTAGAATTTGGTATTCAGTGGGGAGCAGAAGACAAGTGTGGCCAGGCACTTGTCTTAGATTTTAAAAAAGCAGACTTCTGTAAACTGAAGGAGCTGCTGGCTGAAATCCTGTGGTCAAGAATAGAGAAAGGAGTTCAGGATGCATGGGAGTTCTTTAAAAGGAAGTTACTGAAGGCACAGGCTAAAACTGTGCCATTAAGGAGGAAAAATGGAAGGCATCTGAAGAAACCAGAATGGTTGACTAAAGAGCTCTCAGCTGAGCTAAGTGTTAAGAAAAACATGCACAGGAAATGGAAGAAGGGGGAAATCACCAAAGAAGATTATAAGCAAGTAGCCAGGAGATGTAGGGAGAAGGTCAGAAAGGCTAAAGCACAGAACGAACTTAGGCTGGCCAGAGACATTAAAAACAATAAAAAGGGCTTTTTTAAATATGTCCACAGCAAAAGGAAAAAGAAGGAGATTATAGGGTCACTGCGCAGGGAAGACGGTGAATTAATAACAGGAGGACCTTCTTCGCCTCAGTTTTTTCCCAAAAGGATAAAAACACTCAGCCTGGCAGTTGGGGAGCAGGTGAGGAAGTGGGGGAAATGCAGCACAGAATAGGTAGAGAGGTAGTACAGGAATACCTGGCCACACTGGATGAATTCAAGTCTCCAGGGCCAGATGAACTGCATCCTAGGATTTTAAAAGAACTAGCAGAGGTCATTGCGGAACCTCTTGCTATAATCTTTGAAAACTCTTGACGGACAGGAGAAGTTCTGGCAGACTGGAGGAGAGCAAATGTTGTCCCCATCTTCAAGAAGGGAAAAAAAGAGGACCCAAATAATTATCACCCAGTCAGCCTGACATCAGTACCTGGAAAGATCCTGGAGCAGATCATCAAACAGTCAGTTTCTAATCACTTAGAAAACAATGCCGTAATTACGAAAAGTCAACATGGATTTCTCAAAAATAAGTCATGCCAGACTAATCTTATCTCTTTTTGTGGCTGGCTAACAGTACGTGTGAAAGAGATCTAGGAGTCTTAATAGACTACAAGCTGAACATGACTCAGCAGTGTGATGCGGCAGCCAAGAAAGCCAACGCAATTCTTGGTTGCATCAATAGGAGTATGGTGTCTAGATCGAGGGAGGTATTGGTACCACTTTATTCTGCTTTGGTTAGACCTCATCTTGAATACTGTGTCCAGTTCTGGGCACCCCAATTCAAGAAGGATATGGATAAGCTGGAGCAGGTCCAGAGGAGGGCAACCAAAATGGTGAGGGGCCCGGAAGCCATGCCCTATGAGGACAGACTTAGAGAGCTGGGTATGTTTAGTCTGCAGAAGAGAAGGTTGAGAGGGGACATGATAGCCATGTTTAAATATTTGAAGAGATGTCATGTTGAGGAGGGAGTGGGCTTGTTTTCTCCTGCTCTTGAGACCAGGACAAGGAGCAATGGATACAAGCTGCAGGAGGGGAGATTCCACCTGAACCTCAGGAAGAATTTCCTGACAGTAAGGGCTGTCCGGCAGTGGAATGTGCTGCCATGGAGTGTGGTGGAGTCTCCTTCTTTGGAGGTTTTTAAGTGGAGGCTGGATGGCCACTTGTCGGGAGTGCATTGAGGGTTTTCCTGCATGGCAGGGGGTTGGACTGGATGGCCCTTGTGGTCTCTTCCGACTCTACATTTCTATGATTCTAAGGCTCTCAGGAGATAAAAAGAACAGACTTCCACAGAAGAGTAAGGAAAAGCCCTATCTTAATTTGAGGAAGTGGGTAAGAGTGGGAGTGGAAATCCCAGTTACCTCCTGCACTCCCCCACCCCACTGTAAGTTTGCAGAAGACTTTGGTAGTGCCGATGCCTTGTCACAGAAGCAGTCTTGACACCTGAGGTGGTAGAGGGCCAGCATTGAGCAGGAGAGGACAGGTGAGGGCACAGAGGGAATGGGTACGCTCTCCATCACAACCTGGGAGACATAGAAAGAGGTGAAAATTAAAAAGGCCCTGTCACCCCCCGCCTGCCACAAGAGGAAACAGATGGAAGTCCTCCTCCAAAACTCCCTTCCAGGTTTCCCACCACTGTGCCAGTGCCAAACTCCAGGGCTCCTCATCATCCCCATTTATGCTTCTGAGATCTAAGTGCTGTATCTGACTCACCACAATGACACTTCTGGAAAGGGAGCTCCAAGGTACTCTGCCCATTTGTCAGTGCTGACTGGCAGCTTGCAGACACTGCTTGTACAAACTCCAGCTTCTTCCTAAAAGGGCAGTCCTGGAAGTTCTAGAAGTCAAGAAAATCACTCTGTGAGATGGACGGACACTTGCATTTCTGATCACCTCCAGACATCCAAGCTCCCGTGGTGCAGGTTGTCACTGGGACTGGGACCTATCCTAACCACTGCCTTCCATGCTATGAAGTCTGGCAATGTGCAGCCAGGACGGCCAGATTTCTTGAATATTCAGGCCCACTGTGTTTCCCCTAGAATGATGAAGGAGGCCAAGCTAGGCCCCTGAGAGTCCCAGAAAGTGAACATGTCTCAAGGAAAGGGTTGTGGAAATATACCTTTCCATGCAATTATGTGTCAGTTTGTCTGTGTATTTTGGGGGTGGTGGTTGTGCCGTGAGACTTGTACCTGTTTCCTGGCTTTGATCTTCTTCAGCAAAGCTATTGAGGGGGATGTTTTTCTCCAACTTCAGCATTGGGAGTGGCCAGGAACACTCCTCTCTCTCTGTGGTGGAAAGACATGGCAGAAGTCAGGGGAGACAAACATTGCTTCCCCACCCCCCATTCACCCAATTCACTGGGTCCTTGGTTCCCTCTTCACAATTGCTCAGGAGCCCTGCATATCATCTCACCCAAAATACTGGCTATGTCCTCAGTTATGTTTTCCAGCTTGTCAGAGAGGACATGGGGATCCATGTAGTCATTTGAGCTGGGTGGCCTGCAGAGCAAGGGGTAGATCTTGTATCCCCTGCAGCTCCACCAGTGGTGAGTTGTGGAGCTCTTTCTGTTAGACCCAGGTGTTTTTTGGCCACTGATGGGGAGGCTGGATGAAACTGAAGACTGTGTGGTGCCATTTCGACAAAAGAAATGCCATGGACGTCCCAGCCTAGAACAGAAGAGGGGCAGAAGCTGAGAAGCTTTTGGAGTCTGGATAGGTTCTTTCTACTTTCACTGAGAGCAGGCCACCTGAGGTCTCCAGACTGGCCATGAGACATTTTTGAAGGGTACTTGAACCCCTAGATGCAGGGCCATTTCAGGTCTATCCTGCTAGAGGAAAGTTTTCCTGTCAAGTGGGCTTCAGTAGGAGAAAGGGGCAGACTCAGATTTCAGTCTTGGTAGGCTGGGTCCTTCTTCAAAAGAGAAACATTGGTATAAACAAGGAAAGATTTCCCAACCTGGTGAGTTTGCTTCTGGTTTGGCCAGCTTAGCTTAATATTTGCAGCTTTAAGGGGTGGAAGGAATATTCAAGCGTTCAAGGGCAGGGAGGAAGCAAAGAAAAGGTTTGTTTGAATGTGAGGAAAATGATCCACAAGCCCCAATCTCAAATTTTCATCCCAGTCCCTGAGTAGTCTCGCCTTCCGTTATCATGTAGCTAGCTGGGTGTGTTTTCTTTTCCCAACACTGAGTTAGGGGGTTCTTCCTTTATCCCTAGTTAAAAGAATTCATGCTATCATAATCATGCTATTAATAACCGTAAGGCTTTTGGAAGCAGAGAAGGATGTCTACAAAAGCAGACAGCTGAAACCAGAAGCACACACTTTGGTGTGCATGTGTGTGTATGCATACATTATTTCATGAGAGTGCTGTAGCCCTGACGCCTCTCATTCTTCCTTGAGGCCCAGGGGAGAAGGCTCAATCTTTGGGACTGCACCTAGAACCACCAGACACTGAGATCTGGGAAACCTAGGAAATTCTGAGCTGGCCTATGAAATGGAAAGTGGGGGTTTGTGGTAAGACGAGGAGAGCATGTGGAAGAGATGGCATTGCTACCCAAGGTGGTTTAGACAGGTGTCAAGAGACTACAATAGATGCGTGGCTGCAGTAGGTGAGCAAGCAAGGCTTTGGCCCACATCCACCCGTTTTTTACATGGTCCCCCCAAAGGGAATGCCTCACTCTGTCTAATGGTAGGGTTGTCTTCAGCCTCGCTCACTGGTACCAGGGAGACTGGATCAACAAATGGCCAGTGTGGAAAATATCAAGGAGCTGGACACACTGAAGACCTCCTGTCCAGAGGAACTCTATCCAAAACATACAGATGGCCCCTTCCTCCATTCCTCCATTCCCCTGACAAGGAGGAATCCCTGACTGTGTGTCACTTACTATGGCATTGTGGATAAAATCCGGCTATGGCTAGAAGTGGAGAGTCTGCCCCAGGAGTTATCAAGCAAAAGTGATCAGGAGAGAATTAGAATATTTCTAGAAACCAGGTGGAAATCATACTCACATCTTTAAGGGGATTGCATTTTCTTTCCCTTGCTGGATCAACTGCTCTCCCCCTCATTCTCCCCCTCCCGCTCTAAGCCCCAACAACAATTCTGTAACAACTATCTACTAACAGCTAACGATTATGAAAACTATTTCTTCCTACAAAAAGTATATAACAAGCTCTACAAAAGATTTAAAGACCTCTCTCTCTCTCTCTCACACTCACTCACTCACACACAACACACACCAATTCCTAACACGCTAAGCTCCTCTCTCTTCCTCCTTACTTCCCACAAAGAGCTAGCTCAGTCAGGCTTCTAAAAGGCCAGCCAGCAGGGGACGTGTCACCATGGCGGACGTATCAATATGTCTCAGCACCCTGGCTCAAGAAGAGGCATTTACACTCCTCATGGATGCTTACTATTTCATGGAACATCATCCACTCACTTCTCATTTATTCTATATCGCCAATCTACCTCCTTCCCCATCTTAATACTTACATTTGGTATGATGGAAATATTATACCTATGTCTGGATGGATGTGAGGCAGAGAAAGAGAAAATCTAAATGAAAGAAACTCAGAAGATCAATCTCTTTCTAATTGTTTTATGTTCCCATTGCTTCTAATGGTCCTGGCTCTAATGAAACGTTCAGCAAGGCAAATAACAATTTTGTTGGACTTTCTATTTCTGGGAAAGTTTGACTTCCAACATATGTCACTCATTGTTCTTATTACTATATACCAGACTAAGCATATTACTATACTTCCAGAAAGATAATTTCTCAAATGGGTCAAAATAAATGAAAAATGCCATAGCAGTGTGTATATAGTGGTGTAGCCAACCGACACCCTCCTGCCCCAAAAAAGGACTTAAATGGTAGCAGAATGCACCATTCCTGCTTCAGGCTCCCATTAGGAGGTGACATGAGTAATCTCTGAGAGGGTTGCAGAGCAAATGTTTCTGAGGGTGCTTATATTTCCTTGTGAGGCAGAGGTTGGAATTGTTATGGTGATTTTAAAGAAGCTGTGACCCTAGTCACCAAATCAACCAACCTCACAATTTCTAAGCCTTTCAGAGGGCAATCCTAAAGACCCAGGGAGGGCAGATGAGGGCCTGTTATTTGCTGCAGGCCTCTCCCTGTATGGGCAGGGGCAGAAATCTCCCTGCAAACTTGCCCCTCTCAAACTTCTCCATCATGTGTTTCACAACAATATAAATTAAAATTGAGTAATACTTCAGCCATAAAAATCATTCAGTCACTTGCGAACAAGGAGGAAGAAACAATTATAATAATCAATGGAAAGAAACAGAAGATGATAACAAGATAGAGAGGACCAGAAATCTCCAAGAAATGAAAGGGAAATTCAAATCAAGAGGAGACATGCTGTATCACCAAGAGGAGAATACTGTATATGATCCAGATAAAATTTTTAAAAAGATTGAAGGAACACATTGAGGAACTACATAAAACAGCCAAAAGGCTTACACACTGCTTGAAGGAAGAACCTTTGGACAATGACCCCATAATTTTAGAGTGAAAGTGGTCTCAATGCACTTGGAAGAAATAAATTTCCAGGGACAGATGGATGTAACAATTGAGCTATTTGAAGCTAAAGAGACATTATCCACCCAAATTTTATCAAGAGTTGGGACTTCTTGGTTGGCATGGTGCCATGTGACTTTGTCCTTTAACAAGTGCTACTGAAGGATAGTGTGCTGAGTGAGAGAAGGAAGGTTTGGTACTTAGAAACTTGCTGAAATGTCTCCCAGGCAAGAGAGACTTGGAGGAGTGCCCCATGAATCTAGATTCCCAATCTGGGTACTGAGAAGGCCAAAGACTGGACTCCAGAGGAGTGGAGGATTGGAAGAGGCTGGGGAACCCATTGTACTCAACTGTTTATTGGTGTGAGTGATACAAGTCAACTATCTTATACATTCCTGAAACAAGGTTCAGCACTCAAGGAAGCCTCTTAGCTGATAGGAACAACATTTCAATTTCTCAAATGGACAGATTGGGATAAGGGTCATTATATTTCTTAGCAAGTTTTTTTTTTTAATTTTGGGGTTTAGTGATAGTGAGTGATTTTTCAGAAGTAGATTGTTAAAATCGTATTATAGGTTATCTCTACTATATTCTTCATTTAGTAAATCTTAGTAACTTTGAAGAAGTGTACTAATAAAATGACTTATAGCTGCCAGCTGAGGGGTTGGAAGTCCTAATTGTTTGATCCCCATGTGGTAGTAGGTAGATGTAGTCAGTTAGGGTGGTTAGTTTATTACTAGTTATAGATAAGTGTTGCTGTTTATTTTTCTTTTGTTATATCTATATATATTTTAGCATATTTACCCGGTGTTCCCCGGGGTTTTTATTTTCCTCTTAAGAACTCACCAAACTGTCTTCTCCGTTTTCTGTAACTTTGCTTCATATTTCTCAATGCAACCTCTATTCAGAGTTATTTACATACACAGTTTGGGTTCCTGAGGGAGTACACTGTCCTCCCCCTTGCTGCTAGGCCTCATGTCCATACCAACTGGCCTATTTCGGTACCTGTACATTTCCCCCATATTCCCCAATCCAATCTTTATCCAGAGTTGTTAACATTCAGTTGGGTTTCTGTGGGAATACGCTGTCCTCCTCCTTGCTGCTAGGCCTCATTTCCATAGCAACCAGCCTATTCCAGTACCTGTAACTTTTTCCCATAGTCCCCAATCCAATCTGTGTTTTCTGGTGACATTGATGTACTGCCCCCCCTTTTGCTTTCTGTTCAATTCGACTTTACATTTTTATGGAAGCATTTTTTGTTTTTTGAATTTCAATTTTAAGATTCCTCACCTATAGAACCCATACAGTCTAATGTGTGAGGCAAGAAGACCTTGTAACTATGACCATTTCTGCACTACACTGTTATAGTGCTATTATTCCACTTTCAGCATCCTGTGGAATTATGTGGTTTGTACTTTACTGAGGCCAAAGACTTCTCTGGCTGAGAATTCTTAAATGCCCCTCCTTAAATTACAAATCCTAGGATCCTACAGGATGTTGAAACTGGAATAACAGTGCTATGTAGTGTGGAAATCGGCTATGTTGTGTAAGTCACTTTAATTTTTCTCTCACAGCCTCCCAAATGTTTTCTGGCATCCTTATTGATGGTAGGCCTCATCTCCATAGCAACTGGCCCGAGGCCTAAGAACTGCCTGCTGAGAATTCTAAAGGCCCCTCCCTAAACTGCCAACTCCAAGATTCCATAGAATCTTCACAGCCAGCCAATCATATGAGGTCTTCTTGCCTCACTCAGCCAATTATATGAAGCCTTCACCTGCCTGACACAGACAAACTCACAAACAGACAAATTTTTTGACTTTTATACAGTAAAGACACACACACATATATGTATGTAGAAAATAATACAAACTTTACCAAGAGTCCACCAACAAATATGGAAAACAAAACAATGGTTCACACACTGGAAATGCTCTTTATATATTTAACCCCCAAGAAAGGGGATATTGGGGTTTGTGAAACCACCAGACTATTGCAGAGATTTCCCATGCAAGCAAACCTCTGCAAAACATTTGACAAAGAATTTGACTTTAGATGGAGCAAGAGCTGCCAGATGTCCCCGCTGGCTTCCAAAAAAGAGGTGGCATAAGCGAATCATAGTGCAAATATACACTGGACACAGGAACACACCAAAGAATTTCAGAAGAAATATCAGGCTGTGTTTTATAGATTAATAGTGTATATACCCAGTGTTGCCCAGGATTTTATTTCTCATAGGTAATACTTTTTAGAAATACCATAGAAATTACCTTACCTTACCTTTAATTAGATGCAGTTAAAATACAGATTTGAGATCCTGTGTCTCTCGTTCCCCAAACTGCCTTGTCCAGTACCTGTAACTTTTCCCTATATTCCCCTATCCAATCTGTATTTAGAGCTGCGAACATACAGTAGTTTGGTTTCTGAGAGAATACACTGGCCTTCTCCTTGCTAGGAGCCCTCATCTCCATAGCAACCGGCCTGAGGCCCAAGGGAATTCTAAAGGCCCCTCCCTAAACTGCCAACTCCAGGATTCCACAGAATCTTCACAGACAGCCAATCATATGAGGTCTTCTTGCCTGACACAGCCAATCATACGAGGTCTTTGCCTGCCTGACACAGATAAACTCACAAACTTTGACTTTTAGATATTAAATAGTAGATATATTAGCCTTTGGTTGTGTAGATCCATTAGAAATTATGGTTTACCACAAAAAAAGAAAAAGAAAAAAAAAGAGGGTGCCATGAGATCTGATTATGGAGAGTGAAAAAAGCCCACAAGAAGAAATCAACTTATTTGAAATGTGTGCACATCTGAGAGGGCTCATTACATATTGAATCCCTTCAATTAATTTAGCATATTTTATTCCATTTTTTGATCACATGGGTCATCAATGCAGCTTTCAGTGTAGGTTTTTTTTGTTGTTCTATGCTTTCAAGTTGACTCTGATTTATGACAACCTATCCATTTTCTTTGCAAAATTTCTTCAGAGAAGTTTTGCCATTTCCTTCCTCTTCAGTGGAGAGAGTGTGACTTGCCCAAGGTCACCTAGCGGATTTGAATCCTGGCATTTCAGAAATGAAACCACTACATCATGTCTGCTCTTGGCATACCTTCAAGTCTTAAAACAACGGCCCTTTCCACACGGGGGGGGCATGAAACGCAGGGAAATAGGGCGCCGCACGCGGGAATGGAGCTTACCTCGATCTCTCGCCGCGAAGAGCAGCATGCATTCACCGCTCTACATGGTGTCGGCGTCCAGTGGCGTCCGGCAGCGCCCAAAATGGCGGCTGGCGGCTTCCAGCGGCTCGGAGAAGCACGCCAGCTGGAAGCCTGCCCCTGGGCAGCTCTTCAGGGACGCGCTTGCGCGTCCCTGCAATTCCCCATGGAGCGCTGCGACGGGCTAGCGCACGCGTGTTTCATAAAGACCACATGAAATGTGGTCTTTATAAAACACACGGCGCCACCCCCGTGGCCGCGCGAGGGCGGTTTGAGGTGGGGAAACTCCACATTTCTAACCGCCGTAGCGCACCCCACGGTGTGGACGACCTCCGGGTGAGGTCGTCCTACCCCGTGTTATCCCGTGTTTTTCCCCCTGTGTGGAAAGGGCCAACATCACAAAACAGCTGGCAGCAAGTGGACAACAACAGCAACCTAACCAGCAGCAGAGGAAAACAAAAAGCCCAGCTTGGATTAGAATGAAGATGAGTAGTGGTGAGGCGAGATGGACTTCCCTGGGGAGGGAGTTCCATAACTTGATTCTTGCTCTTGGTGTTCAGGGAGGGGAAGACACTATCCTGTTCATCTCCTTCACCTGTAATGATCACATATCATGAAGTAGGATCAAGCAGATGACCAGAATGCAGAGAAGAGGCATTCTCTAAAGGGCGCCAGTCCCCAGTGGTTTACAATTTTAAAGATCAAAACCTGAACTTTGATCTGGGCCCAGAAACAAGCTAGAAGTCACTGAAATGGTTTCAAAACTGGAGTCATTGCTAAACTCTTTCCTATCTGCGGCCACATGCAGGATAAATTGAAATTGCTGAGCTATTTTTGATGGCAGTCCCATGCAAGGTGAACTACCATCAGTAATTCATAGACAACTCTCACCTACATGTGTTTCACTTGTAGAACTTGAAATTTCAGGAAATGTAGCCTATGACCAATTTTGGTGCTGCAGAATGAAACAAATGGTACTTGTTAGTTCCAAGAAACTGAAGTCCCATTGATGCCAATGGGTCTAGTCTAGATAAAACCATGCAGTTGTGACATTGTTATATGTTGCACGGCATAATGCTTTGTTTTGGCAAACAAACAAAAAACCCCAAACCAAACTAAACTAACCAAACAAAGACCTTGAGAAACTCTATGTCATGTATCAAACTTACCAACTCCAAATCAAATTATGAACCACAAATGGAGGAAATTAACTTATAATTGTGACATGCATCATTTTATGTAAAATAATCTCCCTGTTCAGCCATGGTTTCTGTTTCAGAGCCTAATTTAAATGAGAAGCATCAGATAGCCAGCCCTTGGGGTGTTCTGTTTTGTTTGACTGATTTTAAACACTATCCTAGAATTATACTGTCATAACTTTCCCTCTAGAAAAGCAGGTTCTTTTTTGTTTCAGTCCAAAGGAGGCAAATACCTCTTTTTTTTTTTACTGCTGTATTTTTAGACACTAGCTACATCTGGAAAAATATTCAAGCAGATAATTAGATTGCATTAGCAATGTGTCTGTTGTGGCTTCCCTGATCCCAAAGAAGGCAGACTTTTATGAAGTACTTGGCCACAACCCTATAGAATCTGCTGTGTAAATTGGCCCACACTAAAGCATGTGGAAAACATTTTTTGGCTGAAACCTGAAACCATTCATGTGGCTTTGACATGGGGAAGCTGAGTCTGCCAACATCAATAGAACTTTGTACTACAAACCAAAATGGTCATTTAGACATGTGTACTTTCATGCTTGCAAACGCGCTGAGGTCAAATATTTTTGAATCTCGGGGAATTTTTTCCCCCTCCTCTTTATACAGCTTCATGTTTCACACAGGAAATGAGGCTGAGTACAACAAACACAAATCATTGAGACTGACAGAGCATATTGGGTTCAAAACCTAAGCTTTGACTCTAATTGCTCTCCAAAGGCCCTTGGCTCAAGGTAGCTGTTGATTTAGTTCAGCTGTTTCAAATCAACACTGTAAGGTCTTGCTAAGACAAACTGGTTAGGCCGCATTACATGTGTACCATTGGATCCCTTGGGTATAAGCAGAACAGTTAGCATTTAAAAAGACTGCATTTGTCTTGTGTTAATTAAGATACCTTTAAAAAAAAAAGAAAAATGATAAGCATGTGACCTTTTGTTTTGGATGGTAATGGTGATGGCTGTAGTGGAAAGGAAATGCAGCCTATCATAAAAGTCTCAGAAAGGAGAAGCCCGAGTCCAATTGAAACCAATCAAAAATCCTGTTGTGTATGTATGGGTTTTCTCATGCTCATAATGTGTCATTGGATATGGGTTATACTTATGGTTCCAGGCTTTTCAGGAAGTACTTGTGCATGGTCATATTAATATCTGTGAAGTTAATGACAAAGATGCCCATTCAGGGAAGTATAGGGGAGGTTTGGCTCTTCCTTCTGTATTGAAATCTTCAGCATCTAAGGCCCTTTCCACAGTACACTGTTATAGTGCTATTATTCTACTTTCAACATCCCGTGGAATTCTGGGGTTTGTAGTTTACTGAGGCCAAAGAGCTCTCTGGTTGAGAATTCTAAATGCGCCTCCTTAAACTGCAAATCCCAGGATTCCATAGGAGGTTGAAAGTGGAAAAATAGCACTGTAACAGTATACTGCGGAAATGGCCTAAGTCTTGGCTGTGGCCAATCTTGCAGTGCTGAAAAAAGGAGGGCAAAAATGGATAATGGAGAGGAAAAAAAACATCATTCCCAAAAGAGAGAGGAGAAACCAACCTACTTAGACTGCTTCCGGGGCCTGCAGAACCCATTTCAACACTTAAACTCTCTTTCATTATATTCAAGAACAGGTGGAGAAAGTGCAGCCCACAGTAATCCATTTAGTAGCTCTTGGAGCCCCCCTCTGCAGACTGCATGCTTTAAAAACAGCTCAAACTCTGTGCCAAATGTGGTGGTTTTGTTTCCCAACTCCCAGCCTACAAGGCATATTTCCCCAATGCAAAAAATCAACTGAAAATAGGCTTTAAACAAAATGTTATTGGAAAACACTATTGCAACTCCCCCCCCCGTTTTAAACTATGGATGGCTATCCAGGAATGAATTATTTTGCTCTTTCTACAGTATTGTGATGGCTATAACTGTGCTTTGCTATAGAAACTGAACCCCTTCAGGAGCGGACAAATCTTCTAATATATAAAAGTAAAAGTTTGTGAGTTTGTCTGTGTCAGGCAGGCGAAGACCTCATATGATTGGCTGAATCAAGCGAGAAGACTTCATATGATTGGCTGCCTGTGAAGATTCCATGGAATCCTGGGGCTGGCAGTTTAGGGAGAGGCTTTTAGAATTGCCAGCCAGAGAACTCTTGGGCCTGGCCGGTTGCTATGGAGACAAGGCCTAGCAGCAAGAAGGAGGAGGGCAATGTATTCCCTCAGGAACTGAACCTCTGTATGTTAACTGTTATCACCGTGAACTAGCCTGGCTTCTGTAGACCTTAGATATCATTTTGATATCACAATTTGCTCTTATTTTGCCACCCTCAGCCAAGTGTTTGTGAGGCCCCTGAACAAGCACGGAGCTAGGCATGGCTATTGAATGCTGAAACATTCCTTTCTCCACCTAGGCAAGCCAGACTCAGCCAGATCTTGCTTTAGGAGACCTCCCTAGACAAACACTTCATTAAGGATGCATGCTAATATAAAGAGCCCCCTGCCCCGAGCAGGCACCCTGGTGAGCTGGACACTTCACCACCCAGGCGAGCTGCATCTGCATATTGGCCATCCCATTGTCAATTCAAACTTAACACAATCATGTTAAATTCTGACCTTTCGGAGACATTATCTCGCGCCCAAACCTCATTGTTCTCTCCCAAGTACAGACTAGCCCACGGTCATATTTTCCCCGCTAAAAACCCCAAGCTCCGAGAGCTTCCTCAGATCGCTCCGGACTTCCATCCAGCCTTGCTGCCGCTTTGTCGGACAAGCTCCCCTCAGCCACCACGCTTAGTTTCTTCACTACCATCTTCAGCTTCTTCAGGACTACGAGAAAGGTGTCGTATCACCCAATTTCCCCGAAAACTCTCATTTCTTATTTCTTAGTTAGCTGTGTGGTTGTGTTGTCTTAAGTGTTTGTCTGTCTTTAATAAAACATCATTTTTGCTATTTCAAAACTGTCTGCTTGACTGACCTGACCCCTGTATACATAAGGTTACAAGATCCTCGCAAAGTTACCCTGCCTCTCGTTAGCTTAAAGCAAGTGCTCCAGTTAATCTCTCCATCTTTGCTTGTTGTTGTTTGGTTGTTTGGGCGCCCCTCCCGGGACCCCCAGTTCACAGGGTAACATAACAACTCTGAATACAGATTGGATTGGAGACTATGGGGAAAAGTTACAGATACTGGACAATGCAGTTTGGGGAATTAGAGACATAGGATATCAAATCTGTGTATTTCAACTGCATCTAATTCCTAAGATAAAGGAAGGTAATTCCTAAGGCATTTCTAACAAGTATTACCTATGAGAAAATAAAATCCCAGGCAACCCTGGGTAAATATGCTAGTTCTCTAATAAGCTAGTTGTCATTCAGCAGGGCAAGGCTTTACAACTATGGAGCAAAAATGAGTGGAGCTGTAAGTAAAATCTAAAAAGAAATTGAACATTCAGATGTGGACTCATTCTCTTTTATCACCCCAACCCCTCTCTGAAAGCAGGACTATGAGTGGAAGTGTGGGCAAACCTTTGATCCCTTTGGAGTGGAACTGTGGGAAAAGTCTGATCCCTTATGAGAGGAACTTTGTACAAATCTTTTAACCAAAGTTTGATTGCTTTCCAATTAATTTTATGTGAGTTACCCACAGAAGCCCAATAATTTGTCTGCTATTTTGTAACAGCTTCCCTATATACTAAAACAGGTTTCCAACCAGGACAATTACTCTGGAATTGAAAAACATCTGTTCATGGTTAAGTTCTAGTATTTTTTTTTCAGTTCAGGCATCAGTGTAATTTTTGCCATATAGCTCTATGTCTCCATGTTTCAATATATCTTTGCTAGAAATAAAGTTGCTGCAGAAATACAGAGAACAAAATCCATGCTTGTGGTTTATTCATATATTGCAGAAAAGCCCCTTACGAGACCACCCAGGGTTCATTTTAGCCTATTTATAACTTCAAGTTCTCAGCGGTACTGAACAAGAGGCAGGGAAAATGTGGCTGAATGTGGTTCTGGTTGGCTATCCCCGCTATAGATACATTTAATATTTATATTTAGTAATAAAATGCTTGAAATATTTTAGGCATTGGTTTTGATCTAGACTTAGGCTGCAATGCTAAACACACCCACCAGAGATGCAATAGATTTACTCCTAAGTAAACTTGTTCAGGATTACACACTTAGTGATGTTTAGAGTAGAATAGTTGAAATACATGCAATTTAATTTAGGGCATTTCCACACTACACTGTTATAGCGCCATTATTCCACTTTCAACATCCTGTGGAATCCTGGGGTTTGCAGTTTAGGGAGGAGCCTTAGAATTCTCAGCCAGAGAGCTCTTTGGCCTCAGTAAACTACAAACCCCAAAATGCCACAGGATGTTAAAAGTGGAATAATAGCACTATAACAGTGTAGTGTGGAAATGGCCTTAGTCATGCCTCATTGATTTCAATGGGTCTGCTCTAAGTATATGTAAGTTTGGATCTAGCCCTACTGTATCTGGTTCACTAGCTCTTCTCTCAAGGCACCCACTTCAGAAATGATCAGGTGGTTGTTTTTTTCCCAACCAGATCTAGATATCACTTTTTTCCTTCTTCTCTACCATCACCTCCCATCAGCAGCAGCATCCTGTGGAGGTTGTATGTATGGGACACCTATTCTGTGCACATAACAAGCAAGATAGCTTGATTAGAACAGCTATATCCTCAGTATAAACTGCTACTACTATGTAGCAACATCATAGTATCTTTCTATCTCACCTTCCTATTTTACCCTGTTCAGTCCAGGCCTTCTAGCATGAATCAAAGAGGAGAGTTCTCTCTCTGGTTCATTTGTGGGACATAAAAGAGCAGCCAGTGTATGGCTTTGTCTTTTTCCCCCTATCAATAGCTTTCCCACAGATCTCTCCAAGGCCCCTATTGCTTCTTTTAAGGGTAGAGTCAGCCTTACAGATTGATGGGGAAAGGGAGATATTTTACCTACCCATTTGTATAATTGGACATAGAACAGTGGAGTTTTCTTTTTGTCTTTCTGATAAAATATAGTTCACAAACATGTTATCACACACACCCCTTTAGCTCCGTAACAACCTCTACATCATGCATTGAAGGCATCAAGCTGGGTTCATTTTGGAAAAGGAGGAAAGAAAGGAGGCGAAGGAGGGAGGGAGGGCGATATCTCCTAAGGGATCCCAGCATGCAGCTTCAATTGTCTGTCCCAGCTTAAGGACTGTCATGCCTGATCTGCCCATATGGAGCATGGGCCCATGACTTTGGTAAACGCCATGTTAGGCCTGACACTCCTGAGAAGATGGGGGGGGATCAGTCAGCAGGGGAGTTGCCCAATGAAAAAGTCCATGCCCTATGCTGCATCAGTTACTACATCCTCCTCCTCATTTTCTACTGTACTATGTGGATGGAGATCTATAGCACTGCTTTGATTCTTACATGTTTGCATAGTTTATGTTTCCTAATATGTACCTTTCCTTTGAATACTGGCTGGCCTCTTTGTCCTACTTTAGAAAATTGTTTAAAACAGCTTTTCTCTCTTGCTTTTTCTTCTTGATGTATTATATTTGGTTTTACTTGCCTTTGTTATTTATTTCCTAAATTACCTGTTTTGTTCCTGTGCTATCTTTACTCATCTACCTCCCAGCTTACACAAAATTTTCCTTTTCATTTTAGCTCCCCTCCCCTTCCCTCTCCTTTTTTAAATTTTTTTTTCTTTCAGACCATAAATCAGAGATGTGTATGTGTGTATGTGTTTTCTATGCAGGCCTCAGACTCATGGTGTGCTTTGTATTAAATGACCATTGGAGAACATTTTCTTTAACTTGCAAATATTTCTCTTGGAAAAATGTTTTCCTTTTCTTATTAAAGTTCTTACTACCAGTAACTAAACCTTAGGAGAAGCATTTCAGGCTTGTAGAAAGAAGGGAAAATGTACAAAAGCTGAGAAGCTGCCCATTGTTGGTATCATGGGGAAGGGGGCATGGCCAACTGAGGATGCTCAGAGGACCAGATTAAGGGGTGGGGAATGAATGAATGATTGTTCTGTTGTGCTGCTTGCAAAAATATTTCCCACATTCACATTCTGGCAGCAGCCATGCTGTAAAACTTTACTCCTCAAAAAGAAACATTTACAGAACAATAAAGAGAAAATAAGCTCCCTGAAGCATAAGATAAATTATGATCTATGTGTTTCTGTGTGTGAGTCAATGACAGCTGATACAGATATTGTCCCATGAAACCAGTAAGACTACACCAAAGTATACAAGGATGAAATGACTCACATTTTTGGATAACCCTTTAATGTCAAATCCATAGACTCCTTCATGTGCTGCTTGCATAAAGAGATGCTATGACATAAATACTGTAGACCAGGGGTGTGTTCCCAGCCTCACTTCCAGTGTGAGGCACATTGCCTGGCCTTATCTACTGGCATCTATGCATTATGTGGTTATTTGTAGATCTTTGATGAGCAAGCTTTCACACAGTTGTGACTAGTGGTGTAGCAGAGCTAGGGTTTGCAGGGTTGAAGCTCCTAGACTTTCTGATTAGCAGGGACTATGTCATCATCTGCCACCCTCTTGGACTCCATTGTTCCTTCTGCGTTTAATTTGAATTCCCATAGTAGGTGGAGGATTTTATTAGCCATCATGTATCCTTTTTTGTAAGCCAAAGTAACTGGGGTGTGATCTCACAGATGAAAACCGCTAACTTCTTTTAAATCAACATGGCCTCCTAAACTTTTGGACCTCCACTTGGGGTGTTCTCATAGATACTGTCCAAGGGAGGGCTGGTACTTCAAAATTTACCACTACATGACTGATCGAGACACTGATGCAATAGGGCAAGAGTGGAAAATCTCAGGCTTAGGGGCTGAAAATGACCTTCCTGGGATCCAAGTCCAGTTCTCTGTGCAGCCCCAGAAGACTATGCCCCACTCTCCTAGGCCACCATCATCATGTTGTTTCCCAGCATTTGTATGTTTTTTCCCTCAGGCTGAAATGCCCCTCCTGAGGTTTGGTTACATAAAAACTTAAACCAAAACATGTTTGGAATTGTTGGCGTCCTCTTTTGTCTCCCCTTGGCAAAAGCCTCACCTTCCACTAGGATACTCACTTCCTTTTCTAAAATTGAATTCAGCCCTTGGGTTGTTAAGAAGTCATGCACCCTTGTGGCAAGATGTTCTGATTCCTCAAAAGCGGCTTGATGTAAACAGCTGCACACAAGATGACTTTTTCTTTGACCACCCTAATTTGTGGACATCTGAAGGTGAGACCAGGCAGCAGGTCCCCTCCTGGGAGCAGAATCCCTGCTTCTCATGACTTATATGATGTCTTCTTCATGGAAACACCACATGGAGATTTATCTACTGTAAAATATCTGTAATGAAGGCCGGTGGTTTAGTGTCAGTGGAGTAGTGAATCCACTCAGGGGCTCATGACAAATTTTAAAGGTGTTGAACTCTACTTCAAAGTACCTTCAATGGTTCCTTTAAAATTCAGAGAAAAACCCAAAGAAGATTCAGTGCTCCACTAAAGCCATGAACAGCCTCTGTTTAAAATGATGATATTGGTTCAGCATTTTTTCTATTGTAAAGTAGGGCTACACTATCACTCCAGAGAAATCCTGAATATCAAGAGAATCAGATTGATTTGGAATGATCAAATCAGGTCAAAAGTTGGTCAGTTCAGCCTCATTTGAATCTGAAGCTGATTTTTCCAGTTGTAAGAGATACAGATCAAATAGGACCAATCTCAAGGTTAACAGTGGCCAAATAAGGTGCCTCTAGCTACATCATTCAGTGAGCCCTCTTCTGGTGCGACTTCCACATACACAAATGTGAGGTCACACAAAGCATCACTCTTATTATAGTCAATGGAGGCAAAGAGTGCATGCCTGCATGGGCTTGGGCACATGCATGTTGTGTCCATTGACTACAATGAGATGTGCCACTTGTGATTTTTGCTTTTTACAGGGTTCCTGGAATGAGGGGTGCACTGTATAAGTAATGCACCATGTTGAGAAGAAGAAGAGATGGAAATAAGTTATTAGACTTTGCTCAGTGACAGCTCTAGCTTCCAGTCTGGTGCAAAAATCACACCCCCGCTCTCCAGTCACAGCTCTTGATGAGAGGAAAGGGATGTTGTAAGGTCACTGAACTTTATAAATTCAGTTATCTCCTGCAGTTTTGTGTTCTTTTTCTAGGTGGTTGGCAGAAGCAGATCTCTGCCTGCCTGGCAATCAGGTGCTCACCTTACTTTCTCTCAGTGCTGTACATTGCTTTTGACTATTACTTCTGATCTTTGCCAGTGCTTTTCATGGCAGCTGTACTTGAATTCTGAATCTCAGCAGTGCTCTAAGGTTCTTGTGTTGTTGTGTTCTTTCCAGTCATTTCTGACTTATGGTGACCCTAAGTTGAACCTGTCACAGGGTTTTCTTGGCAGAATTTGTTCAGAGAGGGTTTGTCCTTGCCTTTCCTGAGGCTAAGAGAATGTGACTTACCCAAGGTCAGCCAGGGGGTTTCCATGGCTGAGAGAAGATTTGAATTCTGGTTTCCTGGTCCAACACTCAGACCATTATACCATGCTAGGTCTCATGACATCACATTGTCTCTAAGGTGATGGCTTTCAGTATTTGCTTCCCCAGCTTCCAGAAGCTCCAGCCAACATGGGCAGTAGTCAGAGATTGTGGGATTTGAAGTTCAAAGCACCTGGAGGACCAAAGGTGGACAAATACTGCTGTATAAGGCTTTAACAAGGTATTTCCAAATTCAAGGGAGATTGTACCAGCTTGGAAAAAGTGCTTTATTTTCCACCCTCCCTTTATCTATACTTGCTTTCCCTTATGTCTGTCTTCTCTCTGTGTGTGTCAGTTGCACAGTTAACCTCTTACTGCACAAGCAGCAGACAATACATCACAGACACGAGAGTGAGGAAAGCAACATGAACTGGTTGAACTGAGCAGTCAACTGAGTGTGCATGTAAATGTCTTTCTTTTTTGTGGGGGAACAGCAGTTGAAAATGTGGCTGGGACAAAACCTTTCGGAGCTACTAATCTGCAATTTGGAAAATGTTGTTTGCACTGGAAGAATTACCACAGCCATGATCCTGTTGGCCAGCATCACTAACATCCGTGTAACAGTAAAATGGCTAGGGATACTGTGACAGAGCCAGCGTGGTATAGTGGTTTGAACGTTGGACTATAACCCTGGAGACCAGGGTTCAGTTCCCTGCTCAGCCATGAAAACCCACTTCTTGTGCATGTCACACACACACACAGCCACAGAAAACCCCATGACTGGTTCATCTTAGGGTTGCCATGAGTCAGAAATGACTTGAAAGCGCATGCTGTGACAACACAGAAAACTGTTCAAGGGTCAGTAGGGCAGCTTTCTTCAGTGATGGATATGGCTTTCCTTCTGACCCCACTTCTACAGCTATTCCTAAGGTGCCTTCCATAGATGCAAGGGACCATATATTAGCTTTTGTGTGTCTTCAGTTCATTTCCAATTTAAGACAACCCTAAGGTAAACTTATCACAGGATTTTCTTGGAAAGATTTGTTCAGATTTGCTTTCATCTGAGGCTGAGAAAATGTGACTTGCCCAAGGCCACCCAATGGGTTTCCCTGACTGAGCAGGGATTCAAACCCTGGTTTCCAGAGTCCAACACTCAAACCACTATACCACATTGGCTCTTTGTTATATTGGAGTAAGGCACAAAGGATTCTGAGCATAATCTTCAACTCTTTCCTTTGTGGAAAAGGAAAAAAGAGGTTATAGCTTTTTTGCATGTTCTGGTCAATGAGAGACCCAAAGAGTTAAATTTTTGAACCTCAGGTTGGATTTGAGATCTGATCTGAGTCAGATTTAGTCCACAGTGATGTGAATTTAATTGAGATGCATTCTGAATTGCTGAATTGGACTCTGAATGGAATCAGGAGATTGTACAACGCCATTATAAAGATTGCGTTCAGAGGATGAATTTAGGGATATATTAATGTTCCATGTTTTAATTTTCCATAGCCTTCACATAACTCTTTACAGCTTTTAATTCTAGAGGAGTTTGTAAAGGATCACTAAACAAAGCAGCAAATTGAAGGAAATGCCTTTGTGCATTTTCAGCATTTAGCCAGTTAATTCTTGACCACAGCATAAAGAATAGTAAAAAGGTGTACACTGACAAAACTTCTGCACCAGCTAGTAACTAATATCAAAGCACTCCTGAAGTTATATGAGGGTGACATTTTATTGAAAAGCTTTGGCAGTTAAAGATAAAGAGTTTACCCTGTTCATTTTAGCAATAAGAATGTGTTCCACTATCTTATTTGTCCTTATTCAGACTGAGGATTCTGCTTGCCCTTAGGTATAATTGCCTGTTGCCAGATGGATCATTCCAAAATGTCTCCTGCCATGACACCAGAGCACTAAACAGGAATTGGAACATGAGCATGTACACAAACCCCAACCCTCTACATCTCCAAGCACCTGCTTTTAAGTTAGACTTTATCCAAAACTACCACCGCCACCACCACCACCCCTCAAAAATCTGAAGATGGTTTCTCACTTATGTTCTGTTGAATGCTGTCACAGGACTCCCATAATCAGCGAACTTGATAGGTTTGATTTCTTCTTATGGGACTTTACTGTAACCACATTTAGATCAAAGTAGTTTCAGATCCCTCTTCAGATCTTTTGGTTCAATGCTCGGATGTCTATCTTACATCTCAACACTCAGGAACATTCCAGGATAGATCATATGTGTCATGCACATCCCATTGCCCAATTTTGAGTTCAGGCGAATGCCTGAGCAGGGTATATATAATCTCTGATTTGCTGAGATCATGCATCTAAAAAAAAAAAAATCTGAAAAAGCAGCAGATTAAGGAAATAATGTCTGAAAACATGCACAAAATGATGCACAAAAGACTGGAAGCTCAAAGGACTTCTTTGGATAGAACCACCCTGAAATGGTAAATTTTGGAGTTATAGCTGGGAGGGGGAGTTAAAATGAAAACGTTTAGCCCCATATAAGAATTCTGCACCCAAATAATTTTTTCCTTAACCTAGAGCTCTTATATTTGCTGAGTTCATATCCCTCAGAGAATTTGCTTGTCCCCTTTCTTTGGATTGTTAAAAAAATGCTCAACTGAAGCTTTAAGTTACTAGAAAGCTAGAACTTTGGGGACTGAAGGAAAATTTTGTTGCTGTTGTTAACTGCCATCAAGGCAACTTCAATTTCTGGTGTCTCAGCGAGAGACCTCAAAGTCACTTTCTTTTCAACAGTCCTGTTCAGGTCTTGCAGACTAAGGCCATGGTTTCCTTGATTAAGTTTATCCATCTGTAATGCTGTCTTCCTCTTTCCTCCCGCACTGCCTTTTACCTTGCAAGCATCATTTTTTTTTCTAATGAGTCATGCCTTTTTATGATATGTCCAAAGTATGACAACCATTTGGCTTGACAAAAATCAAAAATTGTTGAGGGAAAGAATTCTTATTGGTGGGCGATGCCCTTATTTGAGATGTTGGCTCTGACCATCGTGATACATGCCTTAATTATATCCTATTTGGATTACTGCAATGTGTCGTATGTGGAGCTACCTTTGAAGAGTGTTCAAAAACTTTAGCTGGTCTAAGGAGCTTCAGCCAGATTGTAAACTAGGGCAGGCTTTAGGGAGCATACAACTCCCTTGTTGCAACAGCTCTGCTGGCTGCTGGTCCTTTTCAAAGCACAAATCAAAGTGCTAGTTATGACTTATGAAACCTTTTTGGGGCAGGTCTAGGTTATCTGTCGGACCATGTCTCCCTAAAGGAGGCTGTCCATGTTTTGAGGACCTTCTCTCTGTCCCACTACCTTCATTGGTAGATCCTGTGGGAACATGGGACAAAGTCTACTCCACGGATACTCCCAGGCTCTGAAACTCTGTTCCTGGAGAGGTTAGACTGATGTCCCTCTTACTTTCCTTTCAGAGGCAGGTGAATGGCTGTGTCTCCCTAAATGAGGCTTCTTATGTTTTCATATCTTAGATAGGCAGGCTTTTGGGACCTGACTGCTCAAAGGGTAAGGGCCTTTTATGTGCTGTGTTGTTTGTACTGGCTGTTGTTCTGCTACTGCCACTGGTGTTATTACTATTACTATTATTGTTATTAATCTTTATTTATACCCGACTTTTTTCCTGATAAGGATTCAAAGTGGCTTACAATAATTAAAAAAATAAAAGAAAGAAAGAAAAAGAGAAAAGCACAGGGCCTTTCTGCACTACACTATTTTAGTGCTATCATTCCACTTTTAACATCCTATGGAATTCTGGGGTTTGTAGTTTACTGAGGCCAAAGAGCTCTCTGGCTGAGAATTCTAAGGGCCCCTCCGTAAACTGCAAACCTCAGGATTTCATAGGATGTTGACAGTGGAATAATAGCATTATAACAGTGTAGTGCGGAAAGCCCCATAGTTAAAAATCATGGTATACAAACGTTAAAACACAAATTAAACAAATAAGAATTAAAACAAAGTTAAAATGCATAATTAACTCAGACTTCCATAAATTCCTCACAGTTAGCAAGAGCTGGCATCTTTTATCATATAGGCCATCATCACACATTGGATGCTTGTCAGAATCATGAAAGCAATAGCGATATAATGATCCTTTGGTCTTTGCTTGACTGCGGAAAGAAAGTAGGGAGAGTGGCAGTCTGACTTGTCTGGAAAGGGAGTTCCAGTGCCTGGCAGCAGCCCCTGAGAAGGTCTTCTCCTGTGTTCCCATCAAATGCACTTGTGAATATGGTGGGACAGAGAGAAGGGCCTCTCCAGCAGATCTCAAAGCCTGGGCTGGTTCATAAGGAAAAAAATGGTCATTCAAATGTTTAATGGTTATAGTTTTAACTGCTTTTAATTTTGGTAGTTTAATTATATTTTTCACATTTTGTATGACGCATTTTCTTCAGTTGTGTCTGGTTTAACTTTTTAAGCCAGCTTGAGTTTCAGGGCAAGATTAAGGCAGTAACAATTATGACAATTTTGACCCCCAAAACTACATTCTTGTAAACTGTCACATTGGAAACCATATCTCAGAATAATGTGCTGTAGCACTAATAGATTTTCTCTGTGTGATAATATGTAATAAGGTAGAAAAGCAGATCTCTTCCTCTCCAACTGTTTTCTTCCTTTTAGCATCCTTTTTTTCAAACTTAGCATTGTTGTCAGATCAATTGTATTAAAATGCTCCTGTTGATAGATATTTGTTGGGAACCGTTTTTGTACTTTTTCAGGAATTTCTGTCTCACTGTGAAGTTAATCAAGCCATGCAGGAAAAAATGTGGCCCTGGATTAAATTTTGATGAAGCATTGGATGTATCAACTTACAGCTGTGTTCCTCTGGCACACCATAAGGAAAAGAATCTGTAAATCATAGTAGGAAAGGGAGTTTTCATAATGAAATTAGAAACAGCAGGATGTCTTTTAAGTGGAATAACATGCCACAGCGTTTGGACTGGATCTCCTCAAGCGATATTGGACCAAATATATAAAAACAGAATGTCAATTCTGTTGCCAAAATTCAGGGTAGAAAAAGGTCAGATGACTAGTCATCATGTCTTTGGTGCTTTATATCATGTCACTCCCATGTGGTGGCTGATGTGGTGTGGGATGTTGTTTGTAGACTCCTACTATGGTGCGAGCTAAGTGGAATGGGGGAGTGCCTCAACATCCCCAAGACTAGGTTGAAAGGATGGTTAGCCCCCCTGAAATAATCAGGCAACTACCAAGATTTCTGTGTATTTGACACCCTCAGTACTATCAATGAGAAATGTACTAAATGATCATTATATTGCTATTGCTTTCATGATACTTAGATCATTGTTGTTGTTGTGTGCCTTCGAGTCATTTCTGTCTTACGATAATCCTAAGGCAAACCTACCATGGGGTTTCCTAGGGCTGAGACTGTATCATGCACCTGAAGTCACGGATTGGGTTTCCATGGCTGAGTGGGGAATCAAATCCTGGCCTCCGGGGCCATAGTTCAATGCTCAAACCACTATATTACTTTCATTATTACCTACCACCTTGGAGGAAGAGGATTATTTTAATGAGATGAATTATGTTTTCATCATTTTGTAAATATGTATCTGCAAGCAGTCAAAATTAATAATGATGTACCTGCCAATATTGAACCCCTATCTTGAAAACAAGTCCACAGTCCCTGACTGTAGGGAAATGGGAATTTGGGGACAAGGTGTGATACAGCCCAGCTCTGTATGTGGTCACTAGAGCTTCCAGAGAATTGTCTTCCCACATGGAAATCCTAGTTAATGTGGGATTGAAGGCAGGAAGTAGTTAGTGGTTAGTTTTCCTAAGTATTTAGGAAAGTATTAGTTGAGCTGAGTACAGTTATGCATTTGTGCCCAGACAATCAGAATTTTAGCCCCATATAAATAAAGTAAGTTTCTGTAAATAAAAAGAATTCCATGGATGCACAAGGAAAAAAAAGGACATCTTTTGAAGGATGTTTCTAGGCAGGATTGAGATTATCTTTTTAACCTTCTCCAGTGGGTTCAGATTTCAAAAACTGGATCTCAGTTCTGACTGAACAACACATGAGAAGCTGTTGACAATGCCTACTTAATTGCCTTCTGTGCTTTCCTTGACTGCTTGTAATTAGAAGAATTTTTTTTTAAAAAAAACAGTCACATATTAGACTGTGGAAAGATTACTATTGGGACTCTGACTCCCTTAATCCCTTTAGCAAGCATGGTAGCCATGCTGGCTGGAGGGATTCTGGGAGATGGTTCCCAAAAGTAACTTTTCCAAGCTCTGCCACAGATAGAGGGAGGGAGGGAGGGAGGGAGGGAGAATGTTATTCATGACAAAAGATTGCTGCTAACAACTGGTGAAGAGATGGCACCAATCATCTGTTCTCATGCCTCTGAATACACCGAGAGAGTGATTACCATAATTGCTCTGGTATGTCTTATTGTTTAATGGCCTTATCCTACCTTGGAGATGGCTTGGCGGTGGCTTTTGCCTGAGAGTCACAAACATGTAATTTCTTTTGTCTCCTTGGCTTTGCTGCTATGAATAGGGGCTGCTTGACTGAGTCATAGTAAATAGCTGCCTGTTAGCGCTGGCTTTCAGTATAGGATTGCTTTCTTTGGAATTCCATCAACCATGTTCCTCATTTGTGTAGTAACAAGGCAGGCATGTCCTCACCCATCAATCAAGATCTCAAAGGGCCATTCATAACAATACTGCTTGGACACACAGAGGCCAGTCCCCAATAACATTTGCTATTGTAGCAGCAGGCTCAGGGACTATCCAATTCCTTTTGCAGAAAATAGCAACATTTCTATAGTTGTTTTTAAAATGAGATTAGGAGGTAAAATACTTGGCTTATAGCTAATGGTCCAGCCAAATAAGGGCTAATATCACGATGAATTTGGCACCAAACTTAAGCAGCTTGTTCTAAGTCTTCTGTTCTTTCCCCTAAAACTTCAAAATCAACAAGATTACACTTGCTTGTTAGGTTCACTTTAGAGATGTTAGAAAGCCAGACTTGGTATCCATCAGTTGATAGCAAAGACGCAGGTACAGCTCTCTGGATATTGTTGGAATGGAACTCCCTTCAGCCCTGGCCACCAGAGCCAATGGAGAAAAATGTTTGGACTTGTATACCCTCTATTTTTCCTGATTTTTCAAGGACAGTCCTGATTAATTCTCTATCATCCCACTTTTTCAACTGTTTTAAAATGTCCCAGTTTCTCTCTCTCTTCCTCCCATTTTTCCTTTTTTATCCTCAATTTACTTCAGTAACTGAAAACTTCCACATGACAGGGTTGTGTCACTTCTGGGACAGGATGGCAGCAGTTGGCAGGTCATGCTTCCATACAATGTCATCACCAGCCCACTGCCATCCTGTCCCCAAGCATCGTGCTTGCTCAGTTTTCACAAAATGGAAAAAATCCGTTTTGCGTCTGCAATTGTGCAACACTCCTGTCACTCCTGACTATCTGGAAGCTGTGGAAGCACAGTGGCAATGCTTCTTTCCATAGCACAGCAATGGAAAGGTCCTGGCCATGCTGTGGAAGGAAGAGATGGCACCATTGTGCTCCATTTCACATGGAGCAAACAGGTGTGGAGGGAAATGTTGCTATGCGCTTCCTTCTGGACCCAGGATTGCAGTGTGACAATGCAGAAGAGCATTGTCATGCAGAAATGGCCTAAGTTCAAAATGCAAAAGGAGTTTGCAATCAATTAGCTCAAGAGAGGAGAGGAGCGGTGGTGCTCGAATGTTGCCTTTGCCAGTAGGCACAGTGTTCTCCCTCTTTAATAATTTTTGCCATACTCAGATGTTATTTGGCCACATGCATTCTTATGTTCATCTTTGAAATACTGGAGGATATGAACTTGCAATCTAACAACATCTAGAGGGCCACATGATTTCCATACTCTCTTATGCCTTTTCCACACCCTCCATTTTCCTGAAGTTGTCCAGTGGGGACCCTGGCAGTGGCTCTGCCAGGAGGGGAGCACGATGGAAGTGCTCTCCTCTGCACCACCTGGCTCCCTGCGGAAGGGAGTGCGATAGCCATACCTCTTCCTTCTTCAGCACAGCTGGGTACTTTCTGTTGCAACAATGTCACACAGAAGTGTCATCATGGTCCCATGTTGCTTTTCTTCCAGAAAATTCTCTATTGAGCAGTTGTTTCTGTCTCATGCCCTTTGCCCCACATTTCAATGGAAAGAATATTATCTACATGAGTTTCAGACTGCCATAGGGAATGGGTAGGATCTTAGGGATTCTTAGGGGAATACATCAACTTTGGATCCAGTGAATCTAGCACCATCTCCAACTCTACCCATGGAATACCCCATTTGGGATGCTACTTCTAGCAGAAACAGTAAAAAAAATAATCTGGGCATATTAAGAGCCTTTGAGGAGGGTGTTGCCCCCTTTATCAGTTGTACAACTTCTCAGAAGCAGCACAAAGGTATTTGTACGTAAGGCCCGTCTCTCCAAAAAAGGTGCTGGATCTTGCTAATTGCTATGTTGGTATCTCTGTGTGCATTTTAATGACATATGTTTTAATCTGTTTTTTAAAATCTTTTGATTGTTTAATATCATTTTAACTTTTGTTTTCTGTAGATTTTTAATTTGTCTTAAGGTGGCTTGAGTGCCAAACTGGGGAAAAAGGTAAGGTTGAAATAAAGATAATGATCATGATGAGAATGAGATCCCATCCTAGGACTTTCCAGCAAACAGAGTGACCAGAATTGTTCTCCTTCTTAGGGGAAGTTTAACTAAGTGTGAAACTTTATATGTTGGTTTGATATGACTATTTTATAATTCCAACCAACTGTTGAACTTCAGGGCCACACTTCTGATGTTACTGAGTCCCAGGCCAATGCTTCATCTGCTGTTTCTCTAGCCAAGCAAGACCTCTACACTGATGGGAGAAGGGGGAAACTTTACAAGGGCCTGGACCCAGCATAGCCTGCAGTCCCCATTTTGGTGAGGAAAAATAAGTTGAGGATAAACTGTAGATCATGCCTGAGGGTATAATATCATTGCACATATCCATCTTGTGAGATTTTCTGGAGCCATTCAGAAGTGGTATGAGGAAGTAATTCAAGCAACATTCTAAACTGCTAGACTCTTGTTCTGTCTGTCTGTCTGTCTGTCTGTCTGTCTATCTATCTATCTATCTATCTATCTATCTATCTATCTATCTATCTATCTATCTATCTATCTATCTATCTCCCACCTTTCTCCCAGCATAGGGGTGTACAACAATTTAAAACAAGTTTTAGCTAAAATCTTACTTTATTGTAGTGTGCCTTCAAGTCATATCTGACTTATGGCGACCCTGAGGAGAATCTATCACAGGGTTTTCTTGGTAATATTTGTTCAGAGGGTATTTGCTTTTGCCTCCCTCTGAGGCTGGGAGAGTGTGACTTGCCCAAGGTCACCCAGTAGATTTCCATGGCTGAGTGGGGGTTTACGGTTCTTCAGAGCTGTAGTCAGACTATTACGCCACGCTGGCTCAAAAATTTTACTTTACAAAAGCTAAAAAACAATTACACACATTCAAAAGATGAAATATAGAAGCAAAGACACCACACTGAGAACACCTTTCTGCTACATGATTTAAGAAGCAACGACCTGTCTAAATAAAAATGTCTTGGCCTGCCAATGGAAAGTGAGCAGACAGGGGGCCAACTCAACCTCACATGAAGTTAAATGAGATTTACACTAAACTACTGAACAGATTTTCAATGTTATATAGCCTCATTTTTTTTGTTTTATTTGTTTTGCATAGTGTCTGGAACCAAAGTAGAAACAAGTTTCAGCAAATGAACACTTACTAAAATCTGTGGGTGTTCTACAATTGAGTAAGAATGGTTAAGCCATTCAGCTATTTCATCTGCTGTGTGTGAATTACAAGACAAATGGACCTGGGGAGTGGCTAATTCAAAATCTTAGCAAATTTATAAGACTCTCAGGCTAGATGTTACTATTAAATAAAAGCAACAACAGTAGGGGTTTTCCCGCCCAGAAATGTGGAATTTCAGAATAAAAGTAATTTCAGAATTAAAGCACTTTTTTTTTAGTAGTTCATGAGACTGCATTTATGGAACAAAGAATTGGGGGATCAGCGCGGTGGGGGAGCATGTGTCTGAAATTTGTACTGGGTCCTTCAAAATAACAATTTAAATTTTAGCTAGGGAACCTAGTTTTGGTCCTCTTCATCTTTCTTGAATGGGGAAAGCAGAGGTCTAGCAAACACATGGTTTCTCAACCAAGGTTCCCTAAAACCCTACAATTCCATGAGAAGTCACTAGGGCTTTCTTGAGGGATTGTATTTTTTTTAAATTAAAAAATAAACTTTTTTTGAGCTGTTGATATAATAATTTTTATCCAGGGGGTTCCCTAAGACCTGAAAATTACTTCAACGATTCTTCCAGTGTAAAAAGGTTGAGGAAGACTGATCTCATGCTTCAGGAGCTGACTGAATATTGACCTTTGGACTTAGCTAGCTTTCAGGCCATTTCTGCACCTTACCTTGCTCTCTCATTTTCTGGCCATCATCCCAGCAGTACATTCAGCGGGATGGGAGCTTGTCCCCGACACTCCTCTCCACACCTGGCTGGCTGACTGCGGAAGCGAGTGCACGGGATTCACTCCTTCCCTCCACACTGCACCCGGCCTTCTTCCCATGCTGCAGCAGGAAAGGAAGCATGTAATTGTGCTTCCACCCCTTCTGCAAGGCTGGGGGTGATGGGAGCCTTGTACAATTGGGGGCCATTGATGGAGTTTTTCCATCAATGATATACCTCACAACTGCGCCAGACATGAGAAGGGACTGTGACAATGTCATGTGGAAGCGTCATCACCTCTCACATTCCTGTGCTGCAGTATAAGATTAGAGATAGATGAAAAAATGTCACCAACCTACTGGTGTTCCTTGCTTGCCAAGATTTTTACTAGTTTATTCAATTAAAATTGTGGAAAAGACCTGGTAGACAAAAAATATTTGTGGGGTGGGGAAGATTTTATAATGTGCCTGAGTGTCCCTGAACAGCAGGTGCCATCATAGTCTAGTAGTCTTCTGTATCCAAAAGTTGGGCTTTCTTTAAAAAAAGAAAAAGAAATTTCAACCTTTTAACATATTGTGAGAACACTGGTGGTAGCTGAATAGTGACATTGTGTCATATGTGCTGAAGTTTTTGCCTATATCACACAGCCTGACTATTAGGACAGATCACGGTCACAGTAGAATGGTTCCATAAACTAACCTTTTCCTCGTAACCATTCCACTGTTATGAAAGCAGCATGCTGAAACCAATCCTTTCAACATTTAACTTTTTAAGAAAGTTGATAGTTTGGGGAAAGTAGAAGTTGATCTCTGTGCCCAGTAGCGATTCCAATCCAAGTATCTCTGAAATGTTTTAATACTGGATTTGAAGCGGAGAAAACAATCAGGCAGCCCTTGCATGAAAGGCAGGGGATGAAGGAGAGAATTATCTCTGGATTTCCTTCCTTCAACAAAAATACATTATGGAAATGTAATGAGACAGTGCATAAGATAAAATACAGATAAAAGGCAGATGACACCACATTGTTTGCAGAACAATTACTGAGGAAAGTTAAGAATGAAGGTTCAAAAGCAGGGTTAGAGCTGAATATTATGAAGACAAAAATAATGACCACAGAGGATTTATGTAACTTTGAAATGGGTAATGAAGACGTTGACCCATTTATTAACCAAAATGGAAGTAGTCAAGAAATCAGAAGAAGACTAAGGTTTGGAAAGGCAGCCATGAAAGAGCTCGATAAGAATCTCAAGCATAAAGACATATCCTTAAATATCAATGTCATAATTATTCAGGCCATAGTATTTCCAATTTCTGTGTGTGGTTGTGAAACTGACATACAAAAAAAATGAACTCTTTTGAAATGTGGTGCTGAACACAAGTTTTACAGATTCCATAGATTGTTAAAAAACAAATGAATATGTTTCACAGTGAATCAAATGTGAACTCTAACTAGAAGCAGAGATGACTAAGAAGAGGCTGTTAGGACACACCATGAAATGACAATACTCACTGGAAAAGATTATAATACTCGGTAAAGGGAGGTCAGTAGGAAAAGGGGAAGATTGCATTACAGGTGGATTGATTCGATCAAGGAAGCCATGATCCTGAGTTTGCAAGACCTGAGCATGGAGTTGTGGATTAGGGCTCTTAACAAATAACAACAACAAATAAGATAAACAGAAGAAATAAGAGGATTTGGCTTTTTCCACCCGGGCTGCCCCTCTTGTCTTCATGCCCAGGCTTAAATGGCTGGTGGACCCCTGTTTAAGGCCATTTCTGCAGTACACTGTTATATTGCTATTATTCCACTATTATTCCATAGGAATTCTGGGGTTTGTAGTTTATTGAGGCCCAAGAGCTCTCTGACTGAGAATTCAAAATGCCATTCCCTAAACTGCAAACCCCGGGATTCTATAGGATGTTGAAAGTGGAATGATAGCACTATAACAGTGTAGTGCGGTAATGGCCTAAGATACAATCCTTAAAAATAAAACTGAGATGAATTATTTGTGAGGAACTGTTATGGCAGAATATTTCCACAGAGAGCCAAAGCATTTGGGGCAAAGGATGGAATGGTGGCCAGAGGACTGTTAAATGGCAGTTTGAAACTAAAATAAAAAAGAAAATAGAACTCCTAAAAGACCTGCTGCCACCACCTCAATAAGTCCAGTAAATGAACACTTGCTCCTTCCCTTGAAATTGGACAAACTGTTTCACTGCCCCAAAGTAATAAGCCCTCTCCCATACCCCTGCCAAAGTGGATGGCAAATTGGAAAAGAGGGTACAGGCCTTCCCTATTAGTTTGCTTTTGTAGCCCCTGAGTCTACCAGTCACTGACCTAACACTTTTCAAATTGCAGTCACCATCCCCAGTTGGCATAGCCAATGTATCAAAACTGTACAATGCCTAAGACTGTCCTCTGTAGTGCAAGCCATCCTCTTTGTTGCCCCTGGAGGAAGATGCCACTTATGGTCTAATGGAGCTTTGCCCGCTATCATTAGCAAAGCTGCAAGCTGTGGGTCACAACCATAGTTTTTATCAGCAGGAATGCTGATGCATCTACCAATTGTTTCTTTCCATTATTAGCATAAATAGAGTCCATAGCAATAGTGCATAAAACACAAAAAAGAAGTCCCACATTTTCTGTTGCATAAAAGAGGCACCTGCTATCCATTGTAATACATATTACAATATTTTAATGTTTAAACTGCACTACATTATGCTCCGTGAGCACTGGTACCTTTAGGGCACATTAAGAAACAAATCTGGTGATTTGACAGTGGGGCTGTGTGAATGAGCAAAACACAAGCTTCTTGAAGTTCTCTGATTTCTCTGAGCTCATTGTGGCTTGACTCCAGTTGTTAGTCCCAGCTAAAGCAGACCCATTGAAATAATAGGATTTGGTAAGCCAATTTTATTGGAAATTTGATTGACTCAATATGTCTGCTTTAGTTGGGATTTACGCCTCTGATTTGGATGTATGGTAAATTCATATATATTTCCTTGGAAAGGAAAATCATTTTACAGTCTGAAGTCTACTGACATGTATACCCATTTCCAGGCAAAATTTTCTAAATGTGCACTGCATACATTTTAAATATGTATGCACATTTTCTTAAGGTGCCCATTTATCAGTGTAGGTCACACTGCAAACTTATAATTGCATAGCTTTCCATCTGCAAGTTGTGTTTGTGTTTGCATTTAGTTCTGGGAAGTGTGATTTGGATCAATTCTTGGGAAGAACTAATTTATTCCCATTTCTACATAAAAGTCAATTTGTTTAGGCATTCTAAAGTGCATAGTCTCCACTGCTTCAGCAGATCAAAACCGTATTTTACTATTGCTATCCCCAAACTTCGTGTATTTAGTAGAATGTCTGAATAGAACAGAGTATAGTAGTGTTACTGCAGCTTCTAGGCCGCCTTGGCGATAGCATAAAGATATCATTTTGATATCAATAATTCGGCTTTCTTCCACCACCCTCTCCATGTGTTTGTGAGGCCCCTGGACAAGCACGAAACTAGGCTTGGCAGCTGATTGCTGCAATATTCCTAAACAATACAGGCAAGCCAGAAATAGTCAGATCGCCGCTTCAGGAGACCTCCCGGCAAACACCTATTATGTATGTGTGCCACCTACAAAGGACTCCCTGCCCCGAGCAAGTAACTTGACTAGCTGAACTATCAACTGTCCAGCATCGCGCATTTGCATACTGGCTGCTCCTTTGTCAATTTGGACCTAACTCAATCATGTTAAATTTTGACCTTTCCGAGGCTGTGCCTCGCACCCGAAATCTATTGTTCTCACCAAGTACAGCATAGCCTGCAGTCACATTTCTCCCTATAAAAACCCCTGATTCCGAGACCCTCCTCGGATCGCTCTCGAGTTCCAGACCGCCTTGCTGCCTCTTTGCTTGGCAAGTCTCCCCTCAGCTCCACGTGCGAAGCCACTTCGAACCCCAGCATCTGTCAGGGCCTCGGGTGTGGCTGCACCGGCAGGCGCCGTGGAGGCCGACGCCGCAGTTACCTCTGAGGAGGAGGAGGCGGGTCCGGGTCCTCCGGAGGCCACAGCCGACGACGGAGGCCGTGCGGCCGGCGCGGAGGGCTCCACCGCCGGGGGGATCACCGGGACGCTGCCTCGGAAGAGGCTGAGGCTGCCGCCCTGCCACCGACATTCCAGCAGCGGCGGTGGCTCAAGGAGGCCAGCCGCCAATCCCGGCGGCTACAGGAGAAACACCTGGGGGCGGGGAGCTCTCAGCTGTAGCACAGCTGTGAGCCCAGCCGCGTGCTCGGGCCGGATTGGCTGCCGCCCGGCCTAGAGGCCTTTTTAGGCAGACGCGGGGCTGGGAGAGGCACGGAGCAACAATCGTTGGCTTCCAGGACGTCTGCCGCCCGTGCTTTGTTCCAGTCCCGTCCGAGCCCGCTTCCTGCCGCCTGGTTCCTCTAAGACCCTACCCCAGCGTTCGGTGAAGTAACCCCTTTGCGTTCCGGGTGAAGTAACCCATTATCGTTTTCTGTTGACACCTGCTGCTAAGGCCTGCTTTAAGTTTCCCCCAGATTGTGTGCTGCAGCACTTCTACGAAGGACTGCACGAGCGCTGCTAGTGCCCGGCTCCGGCCCAGCCCCTGCTTGATCTCCGCCCACGCTGACAGCATCGCTCTCTATTCTTCCAGACTTCAGGACAGGTTTCGTATCACCCAAATCAACTATCCCTCTGAAAAATCCCTCTATGCCACTCCCACCTTTATTTTCTATAGTTATCTGAGTGAGTTGCATACACTGTTTGGCTGTATTTTAATAAAGATCTCACTTATTCTTTCAAAACGGTTTGCTTCTTGACTGGCCTGACCCCGTAGACATAGGGTTCAAGATCCTGCTAAGTTACCCTGCCTCTTGTAACGCTAAAGCAGTGCTCAGAGCTAATTTTCCCCACCTATAGTTGAGCACATTTCAGTGTCCCTCATAAGACCCCCAGTAAACAGGGTAACAGTAGTTTTCCTAATCATGTTAAATAGCCTACACACACAAGTTCAGATGGTATAATAAACCCAAGGAGGATGTCATTTGGGATTGCAAATTGTCCCATTCCCCATGTTTTTAAAATGTGAGCAATTTATCAGTTGATCTTTCAGTGCATACAGGTAATGTCATTTTGACCCTAAAATTATTGCCTCCATATTTTTTGCAGATTCACTCTTTTACTACTCTGCTCATATGTCTGCATTTCTGGCCTTTAGAACTCGAAATATGACTGTAACTATATGCATTATGATGGGGAAGAGTGGAATTAATGCACTCAGCATTACATCAGAATTGAGTGTGGGCATGTGTAAATCTAAGAGTAGGTCAATGAACATTAGAGGATTTTAGTAATGTCTCATTGCTGATAATGGAGCCTATGCCTCTCAGCCTTGCTTTTCCAGATTAATTGGTGTTTTGTATTTAATATCTATGTTAAAAAAGAAGCACTGCACAGACGCCATATATTTATTTTTGAAACAAGAACATTTTGTTTGTTACAGGCAGCCTTCAGAGAGGCTGTGAAACTGTCATAATATCTGAAAGTGGTGGTGGTAGGGAGAGAGAGAACACAGCACATTGTAGATGTGCATTGCAGTTTAATTTATGAACTGTTTTGGCACTAGGCGGCAATAGGCTCATAGCAAATCCTGGCCTGTTGTAATTTCCTCTAGAGAGTCAGTTGTACAGCCGCCAAAGCCCTTTAGGGTTGGGTGGACAGGAATCTCATGTTAATGCTTTAATTCTAATGTGCAGTAAATCACAGTTAGCCCCGGCATAGAGTCTAGCGAGTTGTCACCACCCAACAGCTGAACCAGCAAAGATGAGAATGCTATAGGTCAGAGGTTTCATCACCTGAAAGGTCATAAAGTATATTGCAGGTGGGAACTTTACACCCTATATCATGTGGATACATGGTAGAGGAGTGGGTCTGTGGCCTTGTCACAGACATAAACTAAGCCCTGTTTGTACTGAAAGCTATCCCATCACAGCCCGTACAATTAAACTGGCTGGAAATGTCATGTTTTATTACCCCACCTGTTGGATTCAACTACTGCCTTCGTAGTGATGACATTTGCAGTTTAAGCTTGGAAGCCTGCAAAGGGATTAGAACGGGGAGAGAGCAGGGAACACAGACGCTCTACGGCTGGCTTTAATACTTTTTCCAGCCTGCACGGGAAGCTAACAGCACAAGTGGCCAAATAAACTAGGAGCTGGCTTTTGGATCCAATGATACTCAGGAGATTTACAGGCTCAACTTTGTTGCCACTGCTGGATGAGTCCAAATCATCAGAACAGATTGCAACAATAACTATTTTTAAAGGCTAATAAAGGCTGTGGTTGCTCTCTGGCTCAGGAGACATTGATGAGTGGGAGTGGCAGGAGACAGAAGCTTTCCTCACTCTTGATATTTATATTTGCAGTTTCACTTCGATTTTTCCACAGGGTCTTGTGAGTAATCCAGTGCAGGATGATTTATACCATGCACTTTCAAATTCACTGATGAGTACGTAGCTCAGATAAAGTCAAGTTGTCCTGAACTGCCTCCTGGAGTGGTGAGTGTCGGCTCAGTGCCATTTGCACGGATCAGGCAAAGCCTATGCCCTATTGTACAACATGCTTAGCTCTGGAAGTCATAGGATGGATCTAGGTTAGCTATGGTCATGGACTAGCCCTAATGAGATGGGGAAATTCTTGTTTGACACCATTTTTTGGCCAATGGTAGAAATGGGGAACCCTTTAAAGCCCAGAAGCTGAATTGCCATTTGGGTAGGGCAAGGCAAAGTGGGCAGCAACTTACAATTCTTACCAATTAGGACATTTTCCTACCCACACAAAACACAACTGAGTTCTAGGCATCAGTTCTGAGACATGCAAAGGGCAATTCAGTTCTGTGCAGTGAGGGCACTTAAAGCTACCTTCTTGTCTCTGACTGAAAATAACAGAAGATTGTGAGCTGGAGGGAGAACCCAGGCCAATGGAGCTTGTCAGGATTCCATTCTATTTCCGTCCAAGTACTTATTCATGTCTTCATTAGACCTTGTTTTGATAACTGCAATGCACTTTATGTGGAGCTGCCCTTGAAAGTTTATCTTAAGTTAATTGAGAGTGATTCATTCAGGTTATTGAGTGGCACTGCTCACACTATTTGAAAGACCATTTTCTCTATATATGAACCTGCCTAAGTATTGTGTTCTTTAAGGGAAAAGCAAGCATGTTTAATGCAGACATGAGAGTGGGCCTTCTCCATCATTGCTGCCTGGTTGGGGTGCTCTATTCCATGGGAGGCTAGTCTATCTCTCTCTCTCTGCTCTCCGTCTGACAAGCAAAGAGCTTTTTATTTAGACAGACTTTTGGCTATGAATTTGTTGATGCAGAAGGGTTTTTATGCTGTTGAATGTTGGTTTAGAAGGATGATGTACTTCTCCCTTCTCCATACATTTTTAATATTTTGAATGTTTTTAAAGTTCCTTTAATTTAGTGTCTCAAATTAATTTGAAAATTTCATTAATTCTATTTAATTGTTCTTCAGCGGTTTAAGCAATTAGGTTTTAGCTGTACTGTGTTTTATTTCGTTCGTAAACTACCATGGGAAAAGCCCCAGCAAAAAGGCGGGACGTGAAAACAAAACAGAACAAAGATGGGAAGCAAGTGACTCCTACTCAGAGGCCAGAAAAGTTACTTTTTTGGACTAAAAATACCAGTATTCCTCAGTCACATGGCTATTGAGTGTGCTGGGTGTAGGATTTTGCAAGCTGCAGTCCAAAAAAGCAGTTTCCGCAAGATTTACATTATTGCAGGAATGTGGCCGCTAGCAATGATCTGTACAACTTGAAACAAATAAGGTTGCCTGAAGGAGCATTTCTTTCTCTCAGTTCAAGTGTGTGTTTGGTGGGGGCTTGAGAAAGGGCCTTCTCAGAGGCTGTACCAAGGCTTTCGAGCTCCCTAGTTGAGGAAGCTTATGCTAGTGTCCACATTGCTGGTCTTTTGCTGGCAGGCAAAACCTGTTTTATTGAAGCGGGGATTAGGTGTGCTGAGCAAAGCTCATCTTGACTGTTCCCTGCTGTAATCTGCATATGTAATTCAGTTTTTAAATGTATTATGTGTTTATATTCTTTTACTGTGATTATGTTATGTGCATTGGTTACATTCTATTGGGGATTTTATTATTGTATGCCAACGTTGGTAGATGCCACCTCAAGCATTTTTTCTAACAGAAAATGGCACGGAAGGTCTTTTAACTGGGTTGCGTTGGATTTGTACCTTTATGATTATTCTTATATTTTAACTGTCTACTAAAAGAGACTGTGACTGTTAATTGCATTTTATTTTTTGTACCAGCCATAGTTTTAGCTGTATCTGGTTTTAACTTGGCTGCCTTGGGTCCCATACTGGGAAAAAGGTAGGATATAAATAAAATAAAATAAAATAAAATAAAAGATACTCTATACATGAAATGAATAAATAGATATTGTGCAAAGATCATCTGTCCCATAACTACCAAAATCCAGATGAATGGATGATTTATCAAAAACTTTAATTACTCCACAAAGAATGTATTCATTGCCAGCTGTGCTTTACGATCCTTTATCAACATTTTTCATATTTAAAAATCTTAGATAGCAGCAACATGAGCCTGTATTGATGAGAAGAGGTAACCTTTATGTACCAATTAAAAAGGAAGAGATCTCTAAAGTGCTTCAGAGTATAATCATTTTGTTGGAAATCATATCTTAACTGTTGCCAGCTTTCTCCTCCTCTTCCTCACCACTCTCTTCTGTCTTGCATGGGTAATGCATGCTTAATGATAATAATCACAACCTGATGGTATGGATTAAAGAATCAGGATGCTACAGAGTGAAGTTTTTAAAACTGAAGAAATTAGATTTGTATGATTTTAACTATTCTTTAATCTGCTTCTGGGCAACAAAAGTGATTTGGGTCAGCTGTTATTGCATTAAACTTTAATTTTCTTCCACGAGCACCGGATTATATAAAGGAGTATTGGATTGCACTCAGCATGGATTAGCTGAGCGATGTCTTTGCTGCCAAGAACCAAATGGATTTCCTTCCTTTTGTGATTTATATTTTTATTACCTTCCCCTGCCCCTTCTAATTCCCATTACCCTTCTGTTTGCCAGTGTGGAGATACCTTCAAGAGCAGCAACAAATGCAGGCAGAATTATTGGCTTATTGAATGTATTTATGTTCCAAGGTTCCTCACTAGCCCTTGTCAAAAGAACAGAATAGCCTCCAGCTGCAAGAGTGCTTTAAAACTGGAAAAAATGAAACTTTTCAAGGCAGACAAGTTTATTCTTTCTTTCTTTCTTTCTTTCTTTCTTTCTTTCTTTCTTTCTTTCTTTCTTTCTTTCTTTCTGAGAACCATTTCGACATCTAAAATTTTGAAAAAGAAGATCTGGAAGTGGTACTGATGTTGAACCAGAAGCATGATTTAAACCAGGGCTAGGGGCTTGTTGGGGTATGGGTTCCATCAGCCTCTGATAGCTGGCCAATGGCGAGTCATAGTTCCTTAACATCCAGAAGACTACTGGCCCTGATTTAAACTGAAGAGTCCAAACTTATTTTATTCAAGAAGTCAGTCTCCCATCCATCAACTGTTTTTCAAAAGTCAGTCTCCTCATAGCCTTAGACTTGATTTTCACATATTTGGGGAAACTGAAAAAACAATGTCAAATACCCCATCTGTTGCACCATACTTGTCGCTAGGGTTTAACATGGTGAATGAACACTAAAATAATGCAAATAGGAGATAAGAACAAAGAAGAAAATAAACATAGACTGCAATCCTGGTAGTCATAACAGGCTTTTGAAATTAATAATATGAACACAATACAATCAAGCTGCAACACCTTTAAGTCTCACTGATTTTAGCGGGCAGAGTTAAGCATGTTTGACTCTTCCACTGAAATCAAGGTACAAATAGAACAATTCTAAGCATATTTATTCAGCAGTAATCTCCAGTGATAGTGATGACAGGACTGCAAGCTGAAGGTGGCATCCATAGTTGACATTGTGCCCACAGAAACAGCTTCTGTGACTGTGTGCAGGATAGGGACAAACTCTCTCTCATGCAGCTCACTGCATGCTCTAAAAAAACCTAAAAATTTGTTCTACAGGGCTGGAAAATCCAGTGGAGGATGTTTGACATGTGTTGGCTGCAAGGGAGAAGAGGAAAAATCAAAAATCCCAACACCACTATGAACATCACACTGGTGCGGGCTTTAGTGTTTCAGGAGGGGCACAAGGGACTGGTAGCTTGCAATTGCTTCCAGGAACAGCTAATGAATTATCAAGTTAAATGAGAAAGAGAGAAATTGAATACGTAAAAAAGGTTAACCCCTCCCCCCACAGGTAAATGGTAAAAAAATTGGTAAAAAAAACTGATTAAAAATATAAGAAGATGTGTCCCTAAATATAACAGATCAGTAATCTGTTGTGCAAATGACTTGTCACATAGCACAGTGGCCCATGATAGAATTGCAGCTTGTATTAATAATGCCAATCCTGGCCATTTCCACACGGACATATTGCCCATGCTAGGGCGACCTCTCTTGGAGGTCTTCTTCACTGCGGGGTGCGCTAGAGCAGTTAAAATAAGTGAGGCTCTAGACCTCAAACTGCTCTAGCGCAGCCGTGAGGGTGGCGCTGCGAGTTTTATAAAAACCACCTTCGAAAGTGGTTTTTAGAAAACTCATCCGCGCTGCCCCGTGGCAGCCCCCGGTGAAGAACTGCAGAGACGCAGTAGCGCGTCCCTGTAGATCTGCCCGGGGGCAGGCTTCCGGCTGGCGTGCTGTCCTGATTGGTGGAGTGCCGCTGGAAGCCACCGGCCACCATTTTGGGCGCTGCCGAGTGCTGCCGAACACCGCTGAAATTCGGCGGCGTTTAGAACGGCGGATCTGCACTCTCCGCAGGGACGGAGCAACCCGCTCGCGGGTAAGCTCTGCCCCTGCGTGCGTGGCCTCGTTTCGGGCCCCCCCGTGAGGAAAGGGCCCCTGTTAGGAAGTTGATTCAAAGTGTGGGAAGTCTGGCAAAACATGCTGCTTCACTCATATCCATATTCAGCATCTTTTCCGTCAAAGCACTTTCTGTAGCTATTGGTGGAAGAATCAGGTCTCCCAGAATCATTTCTCTAGGTCTGATGCATATTCAGTCCACCTTATTCCACGCTTACCCAATTTTTAGTTTTACTTCTGTCACTATTAGTAAATATCAGTGAGTCTGATTCATTGCAAAATGGAAGAGGATATCTACCTCACATTTGGAAGGAGTTCTCTTTTTAGCAACTTTTTCTAGTTCCTTTGGTATGGAAGCATATACAGCACTCTCTTTTTATCTCCAAAAGACAACAAAAAATACAGTTTCAAGAGAAATGCCTACATTTAGGTTAAAAGTTGATGGACATCTTTTTATGTTTTCCATTTTATGACTGTATCCTGGAATATGTTGGCAACATTATTATGTAATTTTATTATTATTTAAATAATTAATGACAGTTGATTAATTAAACAGATAGCTAGTCTTATTTGGCTTTGTTTTAATTTCTCAGTACATTGCAGCCTGCTCTGAACTGAAAAATGGAAAGGAAAGGAAAGGAAACAACATGGAACAATGAGAAAGAGGTAGAGAGAGCGAGAGAACCTCATGGTGTTTTTACTCAGCTAAACCTTTTCAAGTCAGTGACTTTCTTTTAGGGCAGTAATGAAAATTTTTTTCTCAGAGATGCTTGTAACTTAAGACATTTTTTGCTAATCAGTACATCTGAAGGCAAGATACTGACTTGAAACACATTGAGCCCAGTAAAACGTATCTTCAGTGTAGCTTTGCATTCTCTCACTTGATAGCTCCAAATGAAGTCACACAATATTCTCACAAGTAAAAGCATTTCACCGTGAGAATTAATTATCATGTTACATGGTTGTGCATGTAATATAAAAGAAATTTAGGTTGTATAGGGTAATTATAGATTAATTGTCCTGTATTGCAATCTTTTTGATGCATTCTTTTTTCCCCCTGTGTACTTAGTGATTTTGACCCATGTCAAAAAGTACTTGAGGGTTTTTTGTTTGTTTTAGCATAACACTCATTTCCAGTTCATTGGAAGATATGACATGAAATCATTATCTGTTTTCTGATCAAGACTTTCTGTATAGTGGAGCCACTGACAGAAAGCCATCCTGTCAAAAACTAAATCTGAGAGGATATTTCCTGCTGCTTCCATTTCATCAGAAAAACAAGAAACAGAGAAAGAGAGACTCCCCATGGTGGCTCTGTGACATGGTGGTGCTTGTCACTGTTCCTTCCACTCTCTTGTGGCAGTTCTAGTACTTTGCTGTACATGCATGTTCAAGTGCTTTCAGCTTCCTTAAAAAATATATTTCTTCACATATGCCACATAAAATTAAAAAAAAACAGACTGTTTTTCAAAAAGCTCTTTCTTCGGTAGGGCATAAGAACTCAAGCGTAGTGATGGGAAGAATACTTATAACAATTTCTTCACGGGTTTGAAAAATGAGTTCCCTGAAATTGAGGAAACTTCATCAGGAAGAATTTTGTGTCATTTTCTCCTAGTGTTTTGGAAAAATTATTTTGTGGAGAGAAACGTGTGTGTTGGGAGCAAAACAAACAAACTAAATTGTTTTATATGCAGAAAATGGCTTTCCTCCATAAAAAGCACTGTCCTGTGTGGGAAACCTGTTTCTTCTTGTTCGTCCCTAAATCAGGTCATTTTGCCTGGCTCTAGATCAGGCTCTAAATTAAAGATGGGAAGAGGAAAAGTGGGCTATTAAGCAGATTCTCAGTTGGGAGAAGTGTTGAGAAACTTAATATTTCAGTCTTGAATCAAAACAGTGAACTGGAAACCATAAAACCTATTGCTAGAGGAAGGTGCTCAGTTTGAGATGCAGAATAATGTTTGAACTGTATCTATTCTATTTGACCTGCTTAGGATCTCCAGAGGGCATGTGTTTTCATTGTGGTTCAGATCTGCTTTTTCCTCTTTCTGAATCAAGAACTAGAATTCACTGTAGCGTATTACCGATGCTCTCAATCAAAGGAGGCAGAGGTGATGCTGTTGCTGGCCCTTCTTATGAGGTTATGCAACTTCCCTGTCTGATCCATAAATTTCTGTACTGAATGTTACAAAGAAATCAATTTTTCTTTAAGTGTTTCAAGCAGCTGCCATTTCCTGAGCCTAAGTATGCACACTTGAATCAAACCAACCACCTGTATATTATCTCACCCTTGGTCAAAACTTTAAACATACCCTGCAACATTTTACAGATGAAAAGTGAGCCATATGTGGTCAAGCAACATCAGAGTGTGGTTAAGATGGCAAAAGTTATTAATCAGCTAGGAGAGATTGAATCAGTTTGCTTTTGCCCAAGTCCTCACTACTGATTTAATTGGGGGCAAACTACTTTTGGACTTTGGACTCAGTTTGCAGCTATGGAAGTAAGGATAGGACAGAGGGAGAAAGTAAGAGGAGGAAGAGGAGAAGAAGAGAGTGGGACAGTTTAAAAGTATCTGAAAAAATGTGGGACAACAGAGAATTAGTAAGGACTGTCTCAGCCAAATTGGGACAGCTGGAGGGTACCCTTTACAGCCAAAGCAAGAATCTCACTAAATGATTCTAATGGTTTTAATGATTCTAACTGGACTTAGGGACATTTCTCTGGAAACCTGTTCTTTATAAAACAATGCAAGAAAGCTGTGGCTAGTAAGCCTGTGACTGGTCAGTGGGAATCATCTGTGATCGCTAAACATTTTGGGTTATAAAAGTAGAGGGGAGCTTACATTACTTTTGCTTGATGGTGTTTGTTGGGTTCTGACATCCTGCCCTTTGAGGACCGTACTTCTCTATACATACAACAGGTGTAATGAGCTTTATTCTTTTGTTTGTTTTGTACTTTCCCAAATGTTACTCAGGTTCTGTATGTATTTTATTCCTATTTCCTCTCCCCTTATTAATAACATCCTTGTATGCGAGCATCTCTTTACTAATAGCCTTGATCCTGCAATCAGTGTTTTGCCTCTTAGTTACTACCACTCTTAACAGGTTTTTGGCCTAAGACTATGGAACAGAAGATAATGGCTTGGTGTCCTGCCTCCTATGTAGGGCTGTCATGTGAATTCTCAGAAGATAGTTCCCTGCTGAATTGGATGAAAAAAGTAGGAGCAGCCTATGTTTCATGGTTTGTCTTGGATACTAGTAATCCATTTTGTTCTCACCCTTTGAGGAGCCTGGCAGCCCTTCAGCAATTATGGACTTGAGAGAAAGCCTAAGGGTCTTTCCTTACTACACTGTTATAGTGCTATTATTCCATTTTCAACATCCTGTGGAATTCTGGGGTTTGTAGTTTACTGAAGCCAAAGAGCCCTCTGGCTGAGAAGTCTAAATGCCCCTACCTCAACTGCAACTCCAGGATTCCATAAGATGTTGAAAGTAGAATAGTAGTACTATAACAGTGTAGTGTGGAAAGGCCCTCAGTTTGCATGAAGGATTCCACTTCCCATGGAACCCTATGTGCACAAACAGAGGACTATGGGCATAGACTTGTGGCTAGCCAGCCAATCTCAGTACATTTTGGGGTAAGACAAAGTATGTGATTGTGGAATTGAGACATGCCTCTACTTTTTCCATAATTGCATGGGAACTCTTCATGAGAAGACACTTAATGCTTCTGTGGAGCATGTAACTTCTGCTGATCTGACAAAAACACTGCCATGTGGATGTCCGATGTTTCTTTGTATGATCTGAAGAGAAACTAGAGTATGTGAGATGTTTCTTTAAAAGGCAAAGTTGCAAAAGTAGTACGGATTGCTATATGGGTTTACAGAGCCATCACTGAAGTTAAGCCTTATAAACCTATTTGATGCCTGTCTCACATTATGCTGCCAATATGAGCCATGTTTGCTGCCTTAGCTTGTTTTTTCAGAACTGAGTTTCAAAAGTAATAGCTGCTGTAGTCTTAGCTCTTATAAAATGAGTTTTGTGTGTGAAGGGCTTTGTTTGTTTGTTTATGGTGAGATAACTAATTTTGAGTAGTCTCTATGTGACTTAAAAGGTAGCAGAAAGGTCTGAAGTGTGCAAAAAATAAATAAATAAATCCAATGATTAAAAAGTCTTTTTCTTAAAAAAAAAAAGAGTTTTAAAGACAGCTTAATTATTCTTAGTGAATAGTTTTTCCACTATAAAGGATTCCTATACTCTTGCTATTTAAAATAGACTATTTTTATTTCCTAGGAAATGTACCTGACCAGTTATAGGTTAGACGTCTTTCTGGGTTTTTTTTAAGATGTCTGTATTTGCATTCTCTTTGACAATAACTGAGGCTTTTGGTTGTTTAAATTTCTCTGTGACCTCTGCATTCTTCTCTCTTTGCATAAGGACAACCCAGGAAACTTTGCTGACCTCAGAGTGTTTGAGAAAATATAGGAGCATTCAATAGCTATGTAAAACTGTTCAGCTTTCCCCAAGCTGAGACCCTCCAGAAGTGTTGGCCTGCATTTCCCAATATGCTCATGAAATATGGCCACCATCCCTGCTGGGGATGTATGGGTGCCAAGCTGGGGATGGCTGATCCTGCTCATGTGTTCAGATACAACTAGCTTTGATTCTTCTGCATGTTATGATCCATAATATTTTGAATTCTTTGAACTGAAAATGATGGAACATTCCATCAAAATAAGGAAAATAAAGGACACATTACATCAGTGATGCATTTAAGGCCATTTCTGCAGATTATCGTGTGACCAGTAGGCAAAACAGAATGGAAGCATTGTTCAAAGTTGTTAGGTTTCTGGATGAATGTGTTGCATTACTGAACCAAGGGCAGCAAGTCGGTCACTAAAACTATACGAGTCACAAGTGGAGTCGAGTCAATGCATCCTTTATCACCCAGTAGAGCCCAAGATGAGTCACTGAAGTGACTTAAGTCCGACTTGAATCTGAGTCAATTTACTCTGGTCTACCTCATTGTATTACATTTATGAGAATCCTTCCCTATCTGGGGCTAAAAAGGAAATGCTAATATTTTATGGTCCTCTGCTTTTATACTGCAGCTCCAGTGGTTCCTCATCCTGGGTTATGCTGGTTAGGGGTGATGAGAGTTAACATTCCAACAACTGGATGGGCAGGTATTCCTTAGCTGTGCTCAGTAAGGAAAGTCCAGCAACCCTTGGAGAAGATACAGAAATTAGAGGCAAGGGGTGACAAAAACTAGTATATATATTAGTGAGATGAAACATTGTAACAATATTATGATAAAGACATAGTATAAGTGGGATGCCTGCTTCTTAAATATGCCATGGCAATTATTATGTATTTTGAAGTTGTGGTTAAAGAGAAATTGTTTGTTATTTTTTCCCATTTTGTTGTTTATTGCCATCAAATCAACTTCTGCTTATAAAGAGCCTATAAATGAGAGACTTCCAAGTCACCTTGTTATCAACAGTCCTTCTCAGGTTTGGCAAACTCAAGACTATGCTTTCCTTTGTTAGGCTTGACATTTTGGGGCTCTACAATTTGCTACAGAACTTAATATATTAATTGGCATTTTAGACAATTGTAGCTCATCAAATGACCTTTGCCTTTCACTTATTTATTATGCGTAGCTCCTATTTACTGTTAACTTGTACCCTAAAAGAATACTGTTTTTGTTTCACTGATGTCTTTGGAGATGACCTGGTGGAAATAAAGGCCATTTCCACATGGGGTTTTTAACACGGGGCAGAGTGTCCTTCAGGGAGGACGTCTGCACCTGGGAGTGCACTGGGTTGGACCTACTTAACGTAGATCCGCACCCCAGCCCGCTCTGGAATGACCTCAAGTGGTCGTCCAGTGTGCTTTTGAAAGACTGCTAAAAACAGGTCTTTCGAAAGCACGGAGTGCGCCACTGCAAGCCTGCTCCCTTTTGCAGATTCGCAGACTCGCATTGGTCCGAGCCTGCAATCTGCTGGGGGCGGGCTTTAGGCTGGCGAGCTTCAGTGGTTGGTCGAGACCCTCGGCCAACCGGAAGCCGCCATTTTTGTCCCCGGAGCAATGCGGAGTGGCGGCCATGCACTGCTCCGGAGAAGCATGGACTGGACCGGGGAGCCCAAAAGTCCAGTGACTAGTGTCACAGGGCGATTCCCTCGCCCCATGTGGAAATGGCCAAACTTGGATGTTGACTAGGACATTTAGATCCTGGAAGTAATGTTTAGGGTCAGATAGAATGTACCAAGTGTATGGGCTGTAACTTTGCTGATGCTGATGCATGAATATTTTCTTCCTGTAAGCATTCTTTAATATAAACATAAAATTGATATAAAAAAGAGAAGCCTGGAAGAATAAATCCATCCTACCTGGGATCTTTTGATATTTAAAATACTTATTTGTTTGTGTGTGGCCTATCTCTCTTTCTCTTTTCTACCTCCCTGCCTTGTGTTTGGGGGTTCATACCAACTTGGTGTCCATCTGGGGATATGGTGGAGGTGTGGTTAATTTATCCTCCCTAGCATCTTGATTGAGTCTATCCATCTGTAATACAGTCTTCCTCCTTTCCTACTGCCTTCTACATTACCAAGCATCTTCACATGTTTTTAATGAATCATGTCATCCCATGATATGTCCAAAGTAATCTTGGCTTCTAGGGGGAGTTCAGGCTTGATTTGCTCTTGGAGCCATTTATTTGCCTTTTGATAGTCCGTGGTATCTGTAGAACTCTCCTCCAGCACCAAATTTCAAATGACTCGATTCTCTTCCTATCAGCCTTCTTCTCTGTCCAGCTTTCAGAACCATACACAGAAACTGAAAATACAGTGGCATGGACAACCTTGATTTTCACATTCAGTTATATATTCTTCTCTAGTTGCTTCATAGCCAGTCTTCTAAATCCTAGTTGTCTTCTAATTTCTTTACTGTAGTCTCCATTTTGATCAATGACTCAGCCAGAGCATGATTTTTAAAAACTACTTCAATGTCTTCATCCTCTAGTATAAAATTATGTAAACTATCTGTGGTCATTCTTTTTGTTTTCTTAATGCTCAGTTTTGACTCTGCCTTTGTGCATTCTTCCTTGACTTTCTCCAATAGCCGTTTTAAGTCTTTGCTGTTTTCTGCTAGTAATATGTTATCATCTGCATATCTTAAACTGTTGATGTTCCTTCCTCCAGTTTTCACACCTTCTTCTACCAAGTTTAATTCAGCTTGATGTATCATACATTTGGTGTACATGTTAAACAGAGTGATTTTTTTCTATTACCAAACTGTTATTTACAATGTTGTGCAAAATTTAACCATGAACAATCAAATCAAGATTTGAGATCTAGCTTTTTTTTTAAAAAAATCCAGATTTGTAGGATCCAATTTCTGAAAGCTATTTATGTTTTAATCGGACTAATAGGATGAATCTTCAGCTTGCCTTTTATTAGTTATAGGATGTACCTAGGAGACTAAAAGAAGAAAGTTTTTCCTAATTTCGATGTCATTTTAGACTAAACTCATAACAGTTTTACACTCAAGTCGGACTTAAGTCACTTCAGTGACTAATGATGCACTGCCATGACTCGACTTGAGACTTGTATATTTTTAGTGACTGTATTGCTGCCCTTTGTTCAGTTAACATGACACATTCATCCAGAAACCTTATGACTTTGAACAATGCTTCCATCTCTTTTTACCTACTGGTCACATGAGGATCTATCTCCGGCCCAAAGTGTGGGTGCATTTCTCAGAGGGGAACAGCAAGTGGGTTAGACGATGGGCTTGAGACAGGCTTGAGGTCTGCTCAGCAGTCTGTCCCTGCTGCATATCCGAGGAGCCTTCTAAAACTTTTCCTGAGAAGAGAAGACAAGACTCACCCCCAGAGAGCAAGGTGCATTTCTCAGAGCGGAACAGCAAATGTGTTAAGCAGTGGGCTTGAGGAGGAAGGATCCTTCCTTCTAAAGCTTTTGAAGCTTCAGTAATGGGGAGTAGGAAGGATCCTATTCCGCACTTCTGAAGCTGCAGACTCTTTTATGCCCATCAGTACAAAAACCTCCAGCTTTGGAAAGCGGGGATAAGAAAGATCCTGTTCCCCACTTCCGGAGGTGCAGATGGCAAAATCATAAATTTGGAAGATCTACTCTGCTTAAATTGTTAAAACTGACTTTATTCAACTTTGTCCAGAATATAGGTTGGGGTATAAAGTTGGGTCCTGGACTTGAGGCTTGATTTGAAAGCAACTTCAAGGACTTGATACTTGGAGTAAAATACTTAAATAGATTATTGCAGTTTTATATAAAGAGTTCAAACTTCAGCTCATGGAACAGGACCTCCTCTTCCTTTCTAGCTCCCTGCCACCCCCCAGAATTCACTCCAACCTTATAGAGCAGCTTTGGGGGTATACAGTGAGTGGAAGAATCCATTTCACCACTAGTTTCTATGCAAGGCAAAGTTTGCATACAACTGACAATCTGGTCACAATTCAAGATACCACATAAATCTACTTTAAATAATTTCTGATGCCAAAATAAATGATTTAGTCCTTCGTGGCTTATCTTTCTTTTTTAAAAAACTTCCAGTTAATTAGCAGTGTAGCAAACAAAGATTCGCTCAGATCCTGACCTAATTTAACACAGCATCCCCATGTGAAACAGCCATTTGTTGACTCTGAGGACAAAGAATACCCTAGACTGAGTAGTTTTGAAATTCTGCCATATGCTGTAACATATGTGGAGGCAGCTTGTCATCTCCTTCTTCAAATTTGTCAGGGTGTGGACTCTTCACGTTCAGTGAAACCATGCTATTTTCAAATTTGCATCTAGATCCACTTTTTTATGATCCTGGCAAGTGTTTATATTCTGCCATTTTGGCCATCTATCTATAAAAACTGGGTTCAGATATTTATTTATTTATTTACTTGCTCACTTGTTCCTCAGTGTATTTTATTTTCTTTCCATTATGGCTTATAAATGGCTGGGTCATGTCGGGGGCAAATTACACATTTATATTGATGGTGTTGCATGCAGTTCCTTGTGTTGCTTCTGTTGACTTGAAGGTAAATCCCTTGGGCCTGAATCCAGATCAGGGCCACAATGTGCAGGGAGTTTTCTTTTTTTAAGCTCCATTGAAATCAATTGAGACATTCCATCCTTGCTTTAGCAGCCACACAGGTGAAGGAATTAATTTTATGAGGGAAGTGGCTATGGAGAGAAGATATAAAGCACCCGTCTCCAGACATGGTGCTGTCTCTCTGGAATGGGGGCTTGGACACATGTGTTTGTATGTGCCTTCATTACCTGTCATCTGATGACAACCTCATTCATTTTTCCTAGACTTTTTTAAGGCAAGGAATACTCAGAGGTGATTTGCCAGTTCCTTCTACTCAAATATAGCCTATAGGACCTGATATTCATTGGTGGTCTCCCATCCAAGTACTAACCAGTGCTGACCCTACTTAGCTTCTAAGATTAGATGGGATCTGGTGGCTCTTGACACGTACTTTTACTGTAAATAAAAACACGTGAAGCTGAACATCACAACTTAATAATCAGTTTGAGCCCTCAGTGTTGTCAATGTAAACGAAAGGGTCCAAAAATTTCTGTGCTCTGTATACTCTCTGTTTATGGAGATGGCTATTGTGTTGAATACTCTATTCAATACAGCTTTCTTTCATCTTCATCTATATGCTAGAGAAAGACTGTAGCACTGTTACCTCTCACCTCTCCACCATGGCTGAAATCCCATTGTTAGTTCTGACTAGAGACAGTTGGATTCACTTATGTTCTTGACTGATCATTCAACGATTGACTTAAGAGGTCTACTGTAGTAGGGACAAACCAACAGGGTTCCAGCAAATGTTCCCCCCTTCCCCATCTCCTTGTTGATCCTTCTTGGCTGCTTATCCTCCTTTTCTGTCTCCTTCTTCTTATCCCGACTTACCCTAAAATATACTAGTGAGAGGAATGCCTCCCAAATGGTTATTTCCAACATCCAAACCCTATTTCATAATAAGCTTTGTGGCTTTGGTTCCAAATCCCAAAGTCACTCAGACTGAGTGACGAGTGCCACATACACAACCTTGTGAAGAGTGTCCCTTGGTCTTCCATGGCTTGCCGTGTCCCTTGTGAGCATGTGGGAGAGGGAGAGATGGGCAGGGCCGTGTATGTAGTGAAGAATCCTTGACTTCACATTTAAAAATCTTTTTATCTTTTCACAGTGTCCGTGGGCTGTTACAGCCTCAATCTTTCTCCGTTGTTTACATCTCTGAGGCAATGCGGTTGCACAGGGTGTAACTGAGGTTGGGTTTTGTCATGATATGCTTAGATTGGAAGGCCACATGTTGACATAAATTCAGTTCAGTGTAAGCTGACTGTACATATGTTATGGCATATGGCAGAATTTCAGCCTCCTTTCCTCTCTTTCTTCCCTTCCCCTCAGAGCCACTAAAAAGCTGTCTCATGAGACAACACTCTGCTAAATTAGGTCAGGAGACTAGCGTGCCATGTGGCAAACTCTGCTGTTGGATAATAAGGCCGGGTTATAATTCAAGAGTCAGTATAGCTTTTAAAAAATAATCAGTTTTCTTCAAGTGTAGAGAAGACCACCATGTGTGAATTTTATTTTTCCATGTTTTAGATGTCTCTTAATTGATTGCTACATCCTGTTTGGTCTCTGTGTTTTCTTTATGCCATTCGTGGATGGTATTCAGGTCAAATATGAATAGGGAACAGCTATGTTATAATAGTTCATTATGATATCTGATTCAGCTACCTAAAGTACTATATAGTCCAGGGATATATGTGCCCCCCCAGATATTGTTGAACTGTGGTTTCTATCAGCCTTAGCCAGCATAGCCAGTGGTTAGGGTGTGATGGGAGCTGAGGTCCAACAACAGCTGGATAAACACATTTTCTTCATCTCTGCTTTGGTCAGTTCACTATCGGTTCTGCTGGATATACGTAAAACTACTGAAAGTGCAGTTGTCTGTGAAAAGACAAGTGATTACTCAGGGAGTGTCTGTGATCAGATCTGAAAGCTGTAAAGCCACAGGCATGGGAGAAGATAGGGAGGATGTGGTAGAGCAGTGGTTCTTAACCTGTGGGTCCCCAGATGTTTGTGAACTTCACCTCCCAGAAGCCCCAGCCACTATGGTCGATGCTCAGGGCTTCTGGGAGCTGAAGTCCACGAACATCTGGGGACCCACAGGTTGAGAACCAGTGTGGTAGAGGATGTGATTTGTGTCTTGCAGTGCTTCACATGTGTACGTAGGAACAATCTTGTGTATTTTTAAGAGTCCTTTTGTTAATGACTGCCGCCACCACCTAATACACTGCTGAAAGATCTTTACTTTCAACATATCAAGAACATGTTCATTTTAAAAATAAACATTTGCATTTAATATGAATAGCTTTAGAGTAGCTACATCTCAAAAGTATTCAGTTTAAAATAGCTACATCTCAAAATCATTGACCAGCATTCATGAATTGGACAAGTAATAAGATTGCTGCCAGAAGAACACTGCAATGTGTGTCTCGATATGAAGGACCCCTGTTGCACTTTCGAGACTTAATAGTGAAAAGAAATTTCTAACATAAGTTTTTGTGGACTCCAGTCCACTTCATTGGATGCTATCTGATGAACTGGACTGGACTCCACAAAAATTTTGCCAGAAATGTCTTTTTCTCAGTTCAAAGGTGCTGCTCGATTCATTTATGTCTTTTTATGCTCAAACAAGACTGACACGGATACAACTGTGTGTCTAGAGATCTGTTTATTTTTAATCCACATTAGTTTCACAGCTGTCCATTCAGAAGTTTGTGGATTCTTTCCCATTTCTGCACCAATTCATAATTTTTTAATAAAAAAAATTAATAATATCTGGATGTATTTTTCAAAAGATACAAGTTATTCTATATATTTTGTCTCAAAACACAGGTTAAAAATAGCATCCTTAATCATCTTTAACCTTAGGAAGAAGCGACTTGGCACCTTCCAGATGCCTCTGACAACAATCTCCATAGGCCCTAGCCAGCATGGCTAATGGCTAGGACTTATGAGAATTGTAGTCCAAGATATCTGAGAGGTGTCAAATTGCTTAATGTTGTTGCATGTGTGTATATTTTCATTGATCTGCATTTGAGTCAAAAAGTATCCTTTACTTGTAGAAAGCCTCATTACAATAGTGTGGAAACACACAGAACTTTGAAAAGCCTTTCTAAGAAACAAAATAAGTATTCAATAGAGATAAACCAAGGAGTTATTGGAACCCCATTGGATCATGCCACGTGGATTGTCCATCAGGAATGATGGGAGTTATGGTCCACCAATATCAGGGGATCTACTGTGGGAAAAGTCTGGTCTGACTGACAGTACTATGCGTAACTGCATGACTTCCGAAAATTTTAATTGGTTTCCAACATCAACATTAAGGCAGAAGCCTCAGTGTCATCTCCACATAGAATGATTTCCTATGTAAAACAACTTTAGTATATGTATTCCATATCTTGTTTACATAAATACTTAGCCAAATGTGGCAATGTTACTTATTCAAATCCCATATTAAGCCAGAACAGAAGCAGAAATAATATTATGTTGGATGGCTTTGTGTTGGATTTCATCTATGTAAAAGCTGGAACACAACTTGCCATAAACTGAAAACCTCCGACAAAGTTAGATTTGACAGCCTGGAATATCAGATGCAATAAGAAATCCAGCTGAAATGGTGAATCATTGCTGGGAGTGCAACCTACCTGGCTTTTGGTGGTGGGGCATGCCCAGCTCATTTTAAATGATAGTCTCCAAGTTTGATATATTTGTCTGTTCCGTTTATATTTTAACAAGATTGTCTACCAATAAGTGTAACTCAAGCACAATTTTATACTAACATGATAGGCAGGTGGAATGGTGGAGGGGACACTCTCTGCCTGTTATAGTAGCTTATCACCTAGGTTTCTGCTAAACCAAGAGTGAGCAGCAATCAAGCCTGGAAAATGCCAGTTCACAGGTCAGTGAGTCTGAGGCAACCCACTTCATTTCACCACATGGTATTTGGCCAGTTTGATATCTTGGGAGTTTAAATAGTACACAAAGATATTTTTATATTCCCTGTTGAGCATAAAACTCAAAAATAAATCATACCAGACTAATCTGATCTCTCTTTTTTTTTTGACAGAGTTACAAGTTTGGTAGATGAAAGGAATATTGTGGATGTAGTGTATCTTATTTCAGTAAGGCCTTTGACGAGGTCCCTCATGATGTTCTTGTAAACAAGGCAGTAAAATGTGACTTAGATAATGCTACAGTTAAGTGGATTTGTAGTTGGTTGACCAGCTGAACACAAAGGGTGCTCACCAATGGCTTCTCTTTTTCCTGGAGAGAAGAGACTAGTGCGGTGCCACAGGGTTCTGTCCTGGGCCCAGTGCTATTCAACATCTTTATCAATGACTTGGATTATGGAATAGAGGGCATGCTCATGAAATCTGCAGATGACACTGAATTAGAAGGGATATATATAATACCCCAAAGGACAGGAACAGAGTTCAAAATGACCTTGACAGATTAGAGAGCTGGGCCAAAACTAACAAAATGAATTTTAACAGGAGAAATGTAGCATACTACACTTAAGAAGAATGAAGTGCATATGAAATACATATAGGATGGGTGACACTTGGCAAAGTAAACTGAGATGGGGAAAAAGGCTCTAAGCCTGTTGAAAGACTTTCCAAGCAGTGTACGTGCAGTTGGTCCTAGGTGAGCCTCTGTAAGTCCTATATGCTCCCTACAGTACAGTATCTGGGTTCCTCTTTTTCACCAATTCCATTTTCTGATAGTGCTCTGGTCCCTAACCTGTTAGTAAGTGGGGGGAGCTTATAGTCCTTAATGAGCCTCAGGGAAAGATTTGCAGAACTCAGGCTATGACAAAGGTTTTTATATAGGCAGAAGAACAAAAATTGGAAAGGAGAGAAGGAGCTGCCTGGTTGTCTTGGCAATATTTGTTCAGAGGAGGTTTGTCATTGCCTTCCTCTTAGGCTGAGAGAGTGTAGCTTGCCAAAAGTCACCCAGTGAATTCCCTCAAATGAGAGGCGATTTGAACCCTCCCAGAGTCCTAGTCCAACTCTCAGATGACATCATAAAAAATATACTTCAAAGGAGGATACAAGGACCTTGGAACTGTTTTTGAGCTGCTGTTGGTGACTTCAATGTTGGCAAGCAGTTTGTTATTAATTTTGCCTACTTCCAAGTACTTGCAGGGAGAGGGCAAATTCCTTTCCCCATCCATGATCACTGAGGCATCCTTAAGTGTGAAAACTCTTACAAGCCGGGTGTGTACCCTCCATGTGTTCAGTGTAGCTTGCTGCCAAACACAGGCAGCCTTTATCTTTCCTGAGAGGGCTCAGTGGCAATTGTTGTCTTAATGTTCTTAGAACATTAATGTAATTCTGATTCATAATTCCTGAGGAGGTTCAACTATATAGGACTTCTGGTCATCTAAATTTTGACATTTTTTGGCAGTGGGAGGGGAGGGAGATTCAGAATCCATAAACCTAGGGTCTCTGGCAGGATGATTCAATGTTAAAGCCACCTTGAATCCCATCTTGGGAGAAAGGCGAGATATAAATTCAATAAATAAATAAGCATCTTCTTCCTTGTTTTCCCATTTCTTCTTCTTCTTCTTGTTTTTGGCCACCATCTCCCCTCTCACTCTGTTCTTGTGTGTGACTGCTCTGAGACAGTTGAGACTGCTTTTAAGCAAGCTTTCTTCTATTATCTCCTGTTATTCTTCTGCTTTTATTTGGGATTTTTCACACATCCTTCCCATCTCGTTTACAGCCTCCAGTCAATGAGCTCTAAGACCTAAATGCTTCTTTGCACTTCATGACTATTCCCTTATCACATACATTTTCTGTTACCTTGAGGCAGATCTCTCCTCCTCCTCCTCCTCCTCCTTCGTTATTGAAATCTCTTTCCTCCCAAGCTGATGGAAGATGTGTAAATGTGTCTAAAGATGGAGAACAGCACATCTTTTTTTTTTAAACTTTCAGCAGGCCTTTGGGAGCTCCTGAGTCTCTGGGGCACTTTCCTGTTCCCCATTAAAAATGAAGATGAAAAGAGCAATATCTGCACAATACAAGCAAAGCAACTTTAGTGCATTATTGTATCCTCCTCTTAGCTGATGTAAGGGGCGGGGGGAAAGGTGCACCTTTGCAGCTGTGCATCAGTCTCTTGCTTTTTGCTAGATAGCAGAATCCCTCAGTCATCCCCGGACTGGATTTACATTATGCCATTAGGTATTGATTGTAATGCTTGAAAGCTTTATTGTTGGTGTTTATCAGAGCTTTTTGCACTGAACTCTGTGGAAAATAATACTCCCTAGCTGCTGCCTGATGTACACTTACAGTGCAGTCAAGTAAGAATGTGCTAAGGGAAGTAGAGGCTTTTTTTTAAAGAAAAAAAAATCAGATTATTCATAAAGGACATCTCTGTTAACTCAGCATTACCCAGTTACCCATGATCACAGTTCTGTCAGTGCACTCCCTATCATGATTGCAATGCAATTATTTTTCCCTACACATGGCTATAATGTTTGCACCAGTCACATTTCTTTGTTTGATGACGATTAGGTATACCTTTTTGTAGAAATGATCCCTATTTAGTTACACAAGCCATAAAAATCTATTTAGGTATACTGTTTGGTAGAAATGTATAGCTATGTCTTATGGAAAATATTCCACGCTTATAGTATGCAAAATTTACTTTTGTGGGCTACAGCTCCAAAATTCCTTATAGCTCCGTAACTTGGATTCTGGGAGCTATAGCTTTAAAGAGTGACTTTTCCAAGCTCTTATCTTGTCAGATTAAGGGCTTCCTGGGTCAAGTTGAGCATGGTTGTGACTCCTAGTCCTGGCCTTCTGTATAAGTGTGGCATTTTCACAGAGCTTATATCAGAAGTGGCTTTCCTGTTTTAGACCTCCTGTTTTAGCATTAGCCATTTTGAGGTGGGGAAGACCACTGAGATCTTTTGGGAAGCCAGAGGCAGAACCTTATTGTTGCATTACACTGGTGCACTTTTTCCAGGTTGGGCAGTGGTGGTCAGGGTACATAGGCAAATTCTGCTGTCTCTGAGCAGCCTATTTTTTTTATTTTACTTTTTATTTTACTTTTTGTATGTGTCTTATTTCATTCTCAGCTGCTGAACCCACAGTCATACTAGCACAGGGCACCAACAGGATTCTCATGGAAATGTTCCCAAGCCCAGTCATATATACTTTTGATCCCCTGGAAAGGCTTTCTGATCATATGCACTTATTGAATGTGGATATACTTATACTAGCTTGGTGCAGGCATGACCTTTGAACACATTTAGAGGTTAGGATGAGGCCCAGTGCACACAACAAACTAAATCTGTCCCCTTGGTGCATTCACCAGCTCTGCTTCTCTGTTTCTCTGCTCTTTGAGGTAATCAGGAGTCTCTTTTTCTCTCTTGCTCACACACACACACATCTAGTTTTGATCAACAGTCTCATACTGGTCATTTGTGAGAGAGCAAATATTTTAGTAAGTAATAAAATTAAAAACCAATCTAAACTCAAATAACAGGTCTCATGGTCCTTAGAAATGTGGCCATTGTGGATGGACTCACCAAAGAATACAAAATCTGTACTTCCACATTGTCCACATAGGTCTGACATTTGGTTTCATGGCAGCACAAAATATAAATGAGCCCCAGATTAGCCTCAACATTACCACTCACTTACTGGAATTCCTTCCGAAATATATTTTAGTACTCTGTACGGTCTCATTACTGTTACCTTTGTGGTCTGGCCTATGCGTTGTGTGAGCTGATATTTCTGTCTTCATAAAAGCTGCACAGAGAAAGAGAATTCCTCAGGAATGCCTTTCTGCGTACCTTCAGCTGCTGGCAGCTCATTCAGATACATCAGGAACATGCTGGTTGTTTTCAGAAGCATAGAGGAAAACCTATGATGATAGATCACCACTCTTCCAATTCACACAAAGAAGGCACCCTAAATTTAGTCAGAACTTGACATAAATATTTCTGCATGGTAATAGAATTAATGTTTATTTTTGTAAGTAGGGAAACAACTTTGAGAACTATATACATTCTATAGCTAACTAACTGAACAAATAAATAGGATTCTTTTAGGATGATTGTAGTATGTCTCCCGTTACAGTAAACTCATTGAATCAATGGCATTTACATGAGGGAATGCTAACCTGCAAGGGACTGATTCAGTGGGTCTGGTCTAGTTTGGACTAGCAGTTGGATTTAGGCCCATGTGTCTTAATTTATAGATCTGTATTTGAAATGCTGTCAGAAGACAGTCTAGGTTAAGGTGAAGTCCTGTAGGATGAGGGAGGAGGCAGCTTGGAGTTGCTCATCCCCAAGCAGCACCTGGAAGCCAGACTGAGCAGCAGGTATACAGGCCCCCCCAGTTCATTTCTTTCCTACTATGATGAAATATATTGCATTTCTGTTTAAATTATAGGCATTATTTCTAAATTTACATTTATGCATATAAATTGTTATATGGAAAATTCATGCAGGGAGAGGCATGTATGATTCGTAACTTTACTGATATGAGATTTAACCTTTGTTTCTGTAGGTTAATACAACCTCTGACTTTCAGCTTCATCAGTTCAAACTGGGTTTCTACAGGCTATTACATCCCAGACCAAATCTGTCCTAAGATTAGGCTCACTTTGAACAGGACCATTTCTGCTCAGTCCTTCAGCCTTCCACACTGACCCCTTTCACAAATGTAATGAGGCTGAGGAAGAGTTGTGGCTGTGTTGGCTTCAGGTCTAAAGCCTAGATGCTATCATAACTACATGTGGCAGCACTGAATTTCCACTGGCAAGCATTTGAGAGGTTTCTGGGTAGATCCTGCTCTGCAAACATGCTTTAAGCCTGAAGCCTATACCTGGTAACAGTGTACACTACACAAAGCTCTCATCACCAGAATAATTTAGGGAAGGAAGAGGGAGAGAAAAGAAGGCTGATAAATGGTAGGTTAACATGGTAGAGTGATCGTTTCCAGTGACATCAGTGAGAGGGCTCTGGTACCCGGTTAAAATGCAACTAAATTTTTCTAAACCATCAGTGTTGCATAGCATGTATCTTTGTAGGCACAATCATACATTCACACACAACACTTGCATTGAATGACAACATTGAAAAACTGAACCAAGACAAAAATGTGCAACTGGATGTGCATGTGCCTCCATGCACATTGATCATCTACATACACAATGATACCACAGGTGCAACTCCGCTTCAGCAAACTTGAACAAAAAGTGTAACTTCCACTTCCATAGAAGAACTTGCACATGAATAAAGCACAAGCAGGATTCTGGCCATTAAGATTTTCAGATTTTATTCCAGGCTGTTATAATTCAGGGTGTAATGCCTGGTGAGGCAGAAAGTAGCGGGGCAAAAAAGGGAGACCATGTTACAGGTGGATAGACTCAAATCAAGGAAGCCATGGACCTGAGTTGGCAAGACCTGGGCAGGGCTGTTGATGCATGGAGCTCATGGAGGTCTCTCATATATAAGGTCCCCACAAGTCAAAGCCCACATGATAGCAAACAACAACAACAGCAAAGACTTCAGCTGTAACAGAGGACAAACAAAATAATACAGATGGGTCTGATGACCTATTATAACAACCACTGTAGGTTGTTGCACCAAAGGCAGGAAGAATCTCGTGGGAGTCTCAGCCTCTTAGACCAACCCAGCTGCTCTTAAGCATGATTCTGGGGCCTTCTATTGTATCTGAAATGGTGCCACATATACATTATCCTGGCGAAAGCACTGCATGATGTGCACATCCAGTACAAAATTCTCAACGAAGTCATCTATATTACCATGGTCAATGCTTCAAATCTTGTCCAAACATTTCAAGTTTGCAAGACTCAGGCTCCAGCAGTGGCTGGTATGGACTTGGATGATGCCCATGAAGAGGAAGAGGTGAATTTTGGGTCCTCTCTCTGAGATCCCTGACAAAGACAGGAAAGGAGATTACACTTGAACCTCAGGAAGAACTTCCTGATGGTCAGAGCTGTTCAGCAGTGGAATATGGTGCCTCGGAGTATGGTGGAGTCTCTTTCTTTGGAGGTTTTTAAGCACAGGCTGGATGGTCATCTGTTGGGAATGCTTTGATGGGTGTTCCTGCATAGCAGGGGGGTGGACTCGATGGCCCCTGGGGTCTCTTCCAACTCTATGATTCTATGACAGCAAAAGGTAAGGAGAAGTAGCACAGAAATGGAGCACTCCATCTTTTCCCTGCCACACCAGAGGAGTGCAAGGCAACCTGTTGGCAACACAAGACATTCAAACCTTGATTTCTAATCCAAGCAAAAGTGCTAGGCTTTCTTGTACCTTTCAGGCAACATTTTTTTGCCTTTCTCCCAGAGCTATCATGATACTGCTTCAGCAGGAATGGCTTCATCATGTGACTGAATTCGCACTTCTTGAAAGTCGCTTTCCAAGGACTGGGTTCAATCATGGGGCATATACTCTCTCTAAGCTTTAGATTCAGAGAGATGGACATTTCAAAAGAATGATAAGAAAAATCAAGATACAACCGACAGTCATTTTTTTTAACCTTGCAGCTGTCTTTCTGTGGTGGTGGGATTGGATGCTCCCATGAAGCAAGATGCAATGCTGATAGTAGCACTGTGACTGTCTCCTACATCAGACAGACTTTTGCTGAGGAGTCAGACTAAATGTGCCAGACATCTCCTGGGCAGGGCAGCAGTAGAAGTTTGCAAGAGCAGTGCAGTTGGTGTCCAAGGATCTTGGAGGTCACCATAAGTCTAAGTTGACTTGTTGGCAATTACCAGAGAAAACAACAAATGGAAAGCTTCCCACCATTGGCTAGGGACGAGAAAGGTGTACTCCTTCATGTTGGACTGCAACTCCCAGCAACCACATAGTGAATAATAGGGGTGTAATTCTTCAGCTATTACATTCTCACATCCAAGGATGAATAATTCCAATAGTTTTCTCTCTGCTGCAGAAGAAAACAAATATTTCTCTGCAATGTTTTCCCTATATTTCAATTTCTTTTCTCTCTCTTTGTCTCTCTCCATACATAGTGTACATAGTTCTGCTCCAGCAACATGATTTCTGTCCAGCACCGGGAATAGGGTGGTGTAGATTCTGGGACAATAGCAGCCATAAAATTTCCATAATGTAAGAGTTTGGTCTCAGAGTCAGATGACACATGCAATACTATGGTGCAGTGGAGATAGAGGTTCTGGCCCTTTCTGCACAAGGCTGATACATTGCAGGAGTGTCATATTGTCGCTTTTACATCTCCACGTTAAACTGGTTTGATGTCGTTCTGTCCTCTGTGTTTCTGCATGAGTTGAGGTCTTAGCACAGTTAACATCAACGTTAAACTGATGTATTGTAAAAAGGGGAAAACTTCAGTGTAAACCACCCAAACGGTTTCTCCTGTGTTTTTTCCTACGTGCAGAAGCGTTACATCGATTCACACCACTTGCACTAAAACGTAGCAATGGTTTCTACAACATTTTTTTTAATTGACCTATTAGCAGTGGCAAGGTGGAGTGAGGGAGGGGAATAGGAGCTACAAATGATTTTCTCTGCTTTACTTCAATAGAAACCGGAGGGCGTGCAGATGGGAAATGGGGTAAGTCAGAGTGAAAGTTGGAGTGAAAAACACTGCTCATGACATACAGTGAAATGCTCCTCCACTCTAGTGTGGAAATGCCTACAGTTTCAGAAACCTTATCCTGTTGTTTGCTCATAATAAAATTACTCTTCCACAGATAAAACTATCATGTGTATGGTAAGGGTTCTAGACTAACCTCTCAGAAGTGCTCTTTCTCTATGGAGACATATATGTGTTTGCATGGCAGCGTTCAAATGTAAGGCCAACACCTGCAGTTTGAAGTGTCATGGAACAAGAAAAGATATATTATGTTACCATGTGCACAGGTAGTAGAAGAACTCTAAAAATCCAAGATGTTTAACATGTTCATATGTCTTTTGAATTGCACTTTGCTTGACGCCACTCTCAGTGCATTTCCACATGTAATTGTTGTTGTTATGTGTCTTCTGACTTATAATGATCCTATTCTAGGTTTTTCTTGCAAGATTTATTCAGAGGAGGTCTGGAAAAGTATAATTTGCCCAAAGTCACTAGACTTCCATGACCAAGCACGGATTGGGGCTTTGGTCTCCTAGAGTTCTAGCCCAACAGTCAAACTACTACACCGTTCTGGTTGTCATGTACTACAGTACAATTATGTGTGGTGAACTCTGTCTTTGGATATATATTCCCATGTAGTGGGGTTCTTTTTTTTTTGGTTCCTTTTTAGTGAAGTCATACAAGGAATCTCTGAAGGAAAAGCAGCTTAATCTTCCTTTTTGACAGCACGCTAGTTTTTGTAATGCATGACAGGAACAATTGAATTCCAGATGAATTCTTGCTTCAGCTTCAATAAAAAGGATTCCGTTACAACCTCTTTCATCTAAACCCTTTTCAAAGGAACTTGACACTTGAGGTAGCAATGTTCAGTCATGCAAAGGTTTACTAGAATGCAGAAAGCACAGAATATACGTATCTTATTCAGAGCTTGGCAAAGTTTTTTTTTTTAAATTACAACTACAGTTATCCCTTCACATTTGCTAGGATTAGGGACACAGGGGCCTCACAAAAGTGGAAAAGTTGCAAATATCAAAATGTGTGCGCGTGTGACTGTGGGAAGGGGACTGAGGCAAGGTGGTGAGAGCAGGCGCCCAGAGTCCAAACCAAGTTAGGGAAAGGAGAGGGAAAGCCCTATGCTTTCTCTCTCACACCCATCTCCTTCCTTGGGTGTGGGGAGGCATCGGAAAAGAGTTTGTGGTGCTGAGAAATCGGGGTATGAGCCATCCTTAGCTGACCATGCAGCGGAAGAGTTGTTGGACCAGAGGTGGGTTTTTAAAGGGCTGCATGGCTTGATCAGAGCTGCTGAGAGAGAAAGTTCCCTCAGAAAAGAAGTACTTGAGGTGCAGAGTTGAAGTTGAAGAAACTTGTGAATAATAAAATCTGTGAATGTCATACCTGCAAATGTGAAGGGCCAACTGTCCTGGGATTCTCCATCAGCATGACCATTGTCCCATGCTGGCTAGGGAATTCGGGGAACTGTAGTCCAAGCAGTAACATTTCCAAACTCAGATGTTATTACAACTATTCAAATGTTCCATGATGCCCAGTTAATGCTATAACTGTACTTGTCAGAAGACTGATTCTGGATGAAGAAGGATTAATGAACAGAAGGCAAGTGCCATATGTGATGAAGCTCTGGGGGTGTGGCTATCTGATGTGCCAGTGCTGCCTGAAGTAGGCTGCTAGGCAACCTTAGGAGAGAAACCCAACCCAGTAGTGTGTAGGAGGGGCTTATGGCTGATAGAGAAAGTTATATAAAACCAAGTACCTGTAGGTATTTGGTTGCCTTCAATGAAAGCCTAGTAAGGAGTTAGGGAGTAGAGTCCCTTAGTCAGAGATTTTGACTGTTTTGAGAGGTTTAGTTATCAGTGGAAGCCTAATGAGCAGCAGAAGATTAATCAAACCCTTGTAGGATCAGTTCAGAGAGTATGACCTAGATTGGGGTTTAAGCCTTTGGTGTGAGTTTAGCCCAAGGGCTGTTATATCATACTTGTGCCTTATATGAAAGTTTAAAGATACAGTTGAACTGTTTCCAAGCAGGGAGTGATTGGCCCTTTCCGCACATGGGAAAGGAACCACGAAAAAACGCTACTCACTGGACTTCTTCAGCGTCCGGGCGCGTCTGTCGGGACGAGGAGCAGTGAGAGCTCATTGCTCTGCACTGCTCCGGTGTCCAAAATGGCGGCTTCCAGTTGGTGGAGGCTCTCCACCAACCGGAAAAGCTCGCCAGCCTAAAGCCCGCCCCTGGCAGATCTACAGGCACGCACTTGCGCGCGCCTGCAAATCTGCACTGGAGTGCGGGGACGGAGCAACATGGAGTTGCACGCTCCATGCTTTTTAAAAACCTCTAAAAAGAAAAAAAAAACTGTGCGACCAGTTCTGGTCACTCTGAAACGGACTGAGGTGCGGAACTGTGAAAAGTAGTCCGTCCCAGTCCACTCTACGGTGCAGAAGACCTCCATCGGAGGTCGCTCTGCACTGATTTAATGGCCCGGTGCGGAAAGGGACATTGTCTGAAAAGTGCACTGAGGAAATTATCAACCTTGACCTGCATATGAGCTCTAACATGCTACTTTATTCTTATTGTTACTGTAATAAATATTACAGTTTATGTTTGTAAACAATGACTTGACTTGTATACAGTATATAAAGTAATACAGACATACATTACCATAAAATTATTAAATGGTTCTAAATAAATATTGAAAACTGTTATCCTATTACACAAAGGTAGTGTTATAAGAGGGGAGGCAGAGTTGTGTGGTTAAAACAAGCATTTTATCAGATTGGGAAGTACTACACCAATCTGGGAGAAGTAAGGGCCTGTCACATTATGTAATATCAGAGTGGTGTATTCTGTGATTAGACACACACACACTCGAAATCCCATTCAAAGATATTCCAAATTCTGTGCCAAAAGTCAAATTGATTGTGCATCCTACTTAATTAAGCATTTTTTATTTTTTATAGTAATTTAATTTTCATTTACTTACTTAAGTAATTTGTAAGCATCATAAGTAATAATTTCTTCTTAGTAATTACTTCAATAAGTAAGTTTTATACACCTGCTTATGTTGTATAACACTTGTTTATGCTACGTGATTTGCCAGGTGATGTGAAGGACTTCTTTGAGAAGCTGGCAAGCTGCTATGGGATGACATGCGGAACAAGTTTGACCTGGAGAAAGACATTTGCTTTGCTCAAGCTTTGCCTCTGTTAATGAGGCAGGAGTGGTATCACGAGTCAGCATCTCCGACCAACTGCTAAAGGCCTGGAGTAGTTAGGAATGGAAAAGAAATTTGCATTAACCAATTTTTCTTTTTTAGGAAGACATAGGCCTTTTCCGCACGGGGCTTTTAAAATGGTGCAGAGCGTCCTCCAGGGAGGACGACTGCACCTGGGAGCGGACTGGGTCCGGACTACTTTGTGTAGTTCTGGACCTCAGCCCTCTCTGGAACGACCCAAAGTGGTCATTCAGCGTGCTTTTGAAAGACCGCTTAAAACAGGTCTTTCAAAAGCATGGAGCGCACCACTCCATGGCCGCGCTCTGGTGCAGATTTGCAGGCTCACACTAGTGTGAGCCTGCAGATCTGCTGGGGGCGGGCTTTAGGCTGGCGAGCTTCACCGGTTGGTGGAGAGCCTCCACCAACCAGAAGCTGCCATTTTCGTCCCCGGAGCAGTGCGGAGCGCGGCCATGCACTGCTCCGGACCAGCCTGGACCTGGGCATGGAGCACACAGGTCCGGTGAGTACTGGCATGGGGCGATTCCCTCGCCCCGTGTGGAAAAGGCCATATATTCATTTTGTGTCTTGCAAAATTATTAGCGAAATCACACCTGCATCTGTTGGTTTCTCATTAGTAGGAAGGAAACTGGTCATCAACACTCGATTCTGTTTCTTTCTCTGATTATGCACAAGTAAGTCTGTGTTTTAAAGTCTGTGTCCTCAGAAGGTAAGAGAATCCATTCTGGGTCAGACCAAAGGCCAGCAGTCTTCTCACACACTGGCCAACTAGCTGCCTACAGGAACCCTGCCAGTGCGATATGAGTGGAACTACACATTCTGTTTCATCTTCCTCAGCTACTGATATACCTTATGTGCAGGGAACATTCTAATCTTCTTTGTATCTCTCCTGTTTTTAATCTCTGTGCTGCTGAAAAGAGCACAGTTTTTTTCCTTTGAATTAAAGTTGAGATGGGTGAATTCTGCACTCATTTCTGCACTTGCATATGTAGCACAGTGATCAAACTGTAAAACCGTCTGTCTTCCCCAGCGCCTCTTTTCTTCTAGACAGAGACCTGATGAATGTGTGATCAGAGAATCATGGAGTCTGCTGAGTGGAATTCTGGCTCAACATTCACTGTGTTCCATTTGGGAGGCCTTTCAGCCATCCTCTGGTGTATAAATAAAAGGACATTCTACAGGAGTAGGAAGCAGAACTTAAAATAAACGCCAAAAGGCCTTTAAAAGCTTCATAAACTGGCATGCAGCCTGGACTTATATTAAAATTATCCACAATAAATAACTTATGAGACACTGCCCAGATTAAAAAGAAAAAAAAGAAAGAAATGGTATTATCTACAAAGTTACAGCAGAGAGAAAAAATCAAGCTGCACACCTTCCCATAAGTTTGCTGTACTGAAGGCTGTACTAATGGTCACACCCTCATCCTTGGTGAAATTATCAACTCCCTCACAATTAACTCAATTTCTTAAATATATTTTCATTTTAGCATCTCCTTTGTGTGAATTTGTGTGCCCTGTTATGACATGAAAGAAATGGCATAGAAATACTATGCTGACACAAGCCAGAAACGTTGTTGTTGTTGTTGTATGCCTTCAAGTTGTTTCCAACTTATGATGCCCCTAAGGCAAATCTATCACGGAGTTTTCTGGGGCTGAGAGCGTATGACACACCAAGATTACCCAGTAGGTTTCCATGGCTGGCCGGGGAATCAAACTCTGGTCTCCAGGGTCATAGTTCAATGCTCAAACAACCACACTATCCTGGCCCTTACCTTAGTCATTCTGCTACCTTCTAGGCTCTTAAGGAAGAGAGTGGTTAAAAAGAGGTATGTACCTTGGTTTTCTAAGGTCTTCTCATTAATGTTTATGGATCAAAGCTAGGACTTTGATCCAAAGGCACTTTCCAGCATGCAGAAGGCCCGAGGTCCACCCACTCTGTTCAGCAGGGTCCCTTGACTGCATATGTAGCATTTTCAGGGAGCTAGAGGGGCTACTGTGGGGAGGAGGGAGTGGAAAGGGCACCTTCATCAGCTCAACTGCACACTCCTAAACCTAGGTTCACCCCTATGTATGCATGCTACCTACAACTTTTACTGTGAATAATTTGTTTGTAATGTTATTTGAACTAAGATTTATTCTTCTTTCAAGAGATGCAGCAGGTGATGTCCTATTTTGTTCAAGTTCTCAGAACTTGGGAAAGTTAACTTTCTTGGATTTCTTGGATTACTTTCTTGGATTATAACTCTCCAAATCACCAGTCCGTTATGGCAGATGTAAACATAACTTCTCCAAGCTCTGAAATTCCCTATATATTTATTATAATTTTCCCTGTCTGCCAGTTTCTTTCTTTCTTTCTTTCTTTCTTTCTTTCTTTCTTTCTTTCTTTCTTTCTTTCTTTCTTTCTTATATTTTATTTCATTTCCTCACTTGGTCTCGTAAGAACAGCTATCTACACTTGCTGCTAAAGGCAAAGACTTGATTAGTAACATGAATGTGGGGCTTTGGTGGATGTGAGGAAACATTTTCCGTGCTGAAGAAATTCATTGGGTTGGAACAAACTGCGTTTTGATCACTAGTTTGTAGGCTCTTTTTGTAGAAGATAGCAGTCAAGTGCTATTCAAGTGAATAAATAGCAATTGTTAGATACCACAGTTTGGTTGCAAGCAAACTGCGATCAACTGGCAACGGCAAAAACCAATTACTATGTTAATAGATCAATAAATAATAAGTAAGAGACTAATAAATAATAATGCAACTATATAACACATGGTTTAATCTAACCTAATAGTTTAAAACAATTGAGAAAAGAGACCAATTTATTTTTCTATTAAACTCTGATCTCTATTCTGAATTGTAAATATGGCAGACAGAATGCTAACACCATCCCTCTCTCATTCTGAAAAGGTGGTAATTTATTACTCTGTATTTTTTTTTTAAAAAAAACTAACCTTACATATTTAGCTGGTAGTTGCGCCCAACTTTTATAGTAGTCCTTTCCTCAGCTATCGCTTTGGTCTGTCCTCTCAAGCCTAGCTAATTTACTTGAGAGACCCCCACATTTGAGGGTTTTTGCTCAAAACTGATTGTGCTATGGGTCTGGCTTTTAGTCCCAGCATTGGTTTCCCTCTAACTGTGAAACAGGATAATCAGCATTGCTCATAAAGAAGAACATGGCCATTTTACTCAAGATCGGCAAGCCTTGGGACATCTGGGGCTGCACCTCTTTGTATTTCACCTTTCATAACCCAGGAATTTGTTAAGTATGCAGGCTGGCCAAGCCATTCAAGACTAGAACTTAAAAGAGCATAGTGACCTGCAGTTCCTCCTCCCAAATTGGCAACCTTTCTCTCACTCTCTCATTCATTAGGCTGGACTATGATGCCAACCAGGAAGGAGAGATATCATGGCCTGGCACATTCTTTGCTGAGATCAATGAGTGACTTGCAGAGCTTGGAAAATTTCTTCTTTCACACTATAGTGTTGGAATCCCCCAGACTGTTTGGCCAGTAGTCAGGCTAATTGGGGGATTATGACAGCTACAATTCAAACAGTAGCTTTCCCAAGCTTGGAGTAAGCAGTTTTGGATTTGTAAGAGAGAGAGAGCAAGAGCAGAAAAAGAAAAGGAACAAGAATGGTGATACCACCAATGTGCAAAGGTATTAAGCTAACAGTACAAGCTTTTTCACCCAGTTTTCAAAACACAAATATATTTCAGGATGAGCAATGCTGCCTTCAGAAAATGCTTCTCTATTAATACAAGTATACCTTGGTTAACAAAATATATGTCTTCCTAGGCATTATTTCTTTAACAGAACATTTGGTACTGGGACAGAAATCACATGGAAAGAATAGGGGTAAGTTGCTATACTTATTTCATTTTTGGTGACTCAACTTACAGACTAGTCCTTTTTTAAAGTGCTGAAGGTAACTGGTAAGGCAGGCATCTGCTGTTTCCATTTTTCTCTTTGTTTCACTGTTTGTGCATGGTCAGCAAGGGATTCTGGAGGAGCTGCTGTTTATCTTGCCTTTTGTGGGCAGGCGCACACAACCGCACATTAGGACTGAGTAGAACAGCATCCCATTCTTTCCCAGTTCAACCTTTATTGCATGCTGCGACAATTTGGCATTGAAAGCTTGTGTTTCTCCAGCCCTCCCTCACCATCCTCACAATGTTGATGCTGCTTCTAGGTAGTCAGAAGATGAGAATGAAAGGAGAGCAGGAGCTATAAGAAAAGGTTTAGTACAAAAGGAGCTTTTTTGTCAGAGGCTTTGTTCACTGAAATACATTTTAAACCATGACTGTTACAAACTTGTGCACCCACTTAGTGCCTGAATGGTCTGTATTTCTCAAACTGTATGTGTGCAAAGCACAAATAAAAGAGAAAAGCAGACACTGTGTTGATGGCTGGTTCATGTCACTGAAGGGAACTTTTAACAGTAGGTATGCAATTTATGGAACAATATACTGGCTCCTATTGTCCTGACTCCAGCAATCAAATTGGCTGGGAATTTCTGATTTAGAAGAACTCACATATGCCTCAAGGGAAGGGTATGCAGAATGTAAATGTGACCTTCATGAAAACCATGAGTCTGGCTTTTGGGAATATTAAAATTTCCGAGTCTGGTTGTTTGCGGGGAGGGAGAGAGAGAGACAGAGAGAGAGAAAACGAGAACAAGAGAGAGAGGGAAAACCTGGCCTTGTGAATAACCAACCAAGTCTTTACCAAAGTTCATTTTAAAGGCCAAGCAAATTGTCTAATTTTGCAGTGCATGATACATACTGATGGAAGGGAGTTCTTACATGGTACTGTAAGTGATGTGCTTTCTTTCCCCATAATACATACTTCAGGTGGCAGTGTCAGAACATATATACTTTGCCACTGCTCCTATGTTGCAATAACAGAAAGGTCAGATTTAAGTAAATTTGCATTAATTATGTAACAATTAGGGATTTTTTTTAAAATTGTTCAAGGAGAAATTTACCACTGCAGTGCCTCTGCGCACGTGTGCGTGTGTGACTAATCATGATCAAATTGATGAATTCGGTTTATAGTCTTACTCTGAAAGGGCCATTTTAGCCTCAGGATTTGGATAAAAAGCGACTTCTACATCAACAGTATCAAGTGGAATAAGTGCTATGAAAGAGAAGTTTTCCATGACGAATATATGGACGGAACCCAGAAGGATGCTTCTCACATGAGGTATTGTTAAGTCTGTGACTGGTGATAGGTATTACTGCTAGAAGATATATTCCATTAATTGTGCTGGATCAAGTTATTGTTCTGGATCAAGTTATTGTGCTGGATCAGGTTATTGGTCCAGCCTTGAAATTTAGCTACAAGGCATTATTGACTACTATAATATAGAAAATATCATATATACATAGATTCATAATTGGTTGGAAAATTATGTCCAGAGTTATCATCAACAGCTGTGCTTCAGTCTAGAAGGAAATCTCAAGTGAAGTGTTTCAGGGTTCCATCCTTCAACATTTTTATCAGTGACGTAGACGTAGAGGAAATCCTTATCAAGTTTGTGGATGATACCAAACTGGGAGGGTGTAGCTAATGTATTGGAACGTAGGAACATAATTCAAAAGGGCCTCAATAAACTAGAAAATCTGGCTGAAACTAATATAATGAAATACAGCTGAGACAATTGCAAAATCCTACATTTAAGCCGCAAAAACCAAGTGGAGATGATTGGCTTTAGCGAGCAGTGCACTTGAAAAGGACCCGGGATTATTGCTCATCATAGGCTGAATATGACCCAGCAGTGTGATGCTGAAGCAAAGAAGACGAATAATATTTTAGCCTGAATTAACAGAACCATAATTTTTCAGTCAAGGAAAGTTATAATCTCACTGTATGCTATGCTAGTCAGGTCTCATTTGGAGTATTACGTCGAGTTCTGAAAGCTTTGTTTTAAGATGAATATAGATAAGTTGGAGGGGATTCAGAGAGGAAGTTGGGTATGTTCAAGCTGGTAAAGAGAAGACTGAGGAAGGTGCAAGTTTGTTCTTTGCTGCCACAGAGGGTAAGTTACAGGAGGGTAGATTTCAACTGAAAATTAGAAGGTACTTCTCAGTGATAAGAGTGGCTTGGCCTTGGAAGCAATAACACAGAGAGGTGGGGGGTTTCTCTTTCTCTGATCATCTTTTAAAAAGAGGCTGGACAGCTTCCGCTGGGGATGCTCTAGCTGGAAATCCTGCAGTGAGTGGAGGGGTTGCCCTTGATAGCCTATGGGGCCCCTTTCAACTCTGTGATCCTATGATTCTGTATCAGTGAAATAAATAAATATTATTTTAAAAGAAGTCTACAGAAAATACAGCACACGGGAAACATTTCTTGAAATACTATATACACCTGGTATTACTCATATCATTTCACTTTGATGGGAAATTATTACAACATAGCACAGACCAAGACCATAAGGAATGAATGATTCACATCTGTTGGCTGGCTAAGAAAAATGGAAAGAAGCATAATGCTAGAAGACATAAAAGCAAAATTCTTTTTGGGATGGTATGGGATATGAAAGTGGCATGTAACTTCAGTACCATGATGGAAACCATCCAGTATAAATGGAATGAGTATATCCATCTTGAATGCTTTCTCTCTCTCACTTCCTCTCTCTCTATACATACATATAAACAGATGAATAAGAGAGAGTTTAACTTTTTAAATTTAATATTTCCTAACTTGATAAGCAGTTTTGTCTGAATTTTTCCCAGGCAAATACATTACTATGATTTTAACCAACAACAATAATAACTAAAAAAACATGTCTCAAAATATTACTATATAATGGGAGAGTCTTGCATGCTTTGGTATATGTATATATTGGCCAAGATGTTGCATCAGGATACATCACTACCCCCACAAAGCCTACCTTTTAAACAATGCAGCCCCCTCCCAAACATGGCCATTTCTGTGTTGCTGGAGAGCTGGGAGATGAGCAGGGATCCATCCAGCTCTTTTCCGGTAGCTGGACAGGCTGTAACAGGCATCTCCACAGACCTACCCTGTAGAGACATGTGATAAGGTATCCAGCTGCAGGAAAAGAAGGTTTAGGGGGATCTTTGGTCATTGCATGGTTGGAAGAGACTTCCAGCCTATGTAACGACCATAAAAGTACATTGCAATGGCATGAGTCGCACTTATGCCATCACAGTTCATGGATAAGACGCCAGCCATTATATCTATTAAGATGTGCTGAGGTGTGTTGATGCCTTTTAGATAAATCAATGGCATTTTTATGGCCAGTTGCCACAGATATCTATTAAGAAATGAGTCTGAGCAGGATCCAAAATGCAACCATTAATGAAGGCACCAGATCCTGTCTGATCTTAGTAACCAAGGCCAGTTATGCCCTGCATTGTTATAGTGCTATTATTCCACTTTCAACATCCTGAGGAATCCTGGAGTTTGTAGTTTACTGAGGCCGAAGAGCTCTCTGGCTGAGAATTCTAAATGCCCCTCCCTAAACTGCAAATCCCAGGATTCTATAGAATGTTGAAAGTGGAATAATAGCACTATAACAGTGTAGTGTGGAAATGGCCTATGTTAGTGTGGTCTGGTCAGATTATAGAAGGGAAACTGTGATGGAATACCTGGGGGCCAGTCACATTACACAAGTACAGCAGTCTGTAGTTTACTTCAACCACGATGGCAACATCCTGTGGAATCCTGGGGATTGTAGCTTAGTGAGATGTTAGAGTTCTATGGCAGAGAACACTGAATGGCCATATCTAAACTGCCAATCCCAGGATTCCATGGGATGTTGCCATTGGCAGTTAAGGTGAAATATAGGGCTATAATTGTGTAGTGCGAAAGAGCTCCAGATGCTATAGGCTATATTCAGAGGAAGTCAATGTACCTCTGAATATATCTTGCGAATAAATAAATAAATAAATAAAATAATATAAATACATAATACTAATAATGAAAAAACTTGCGGTAGGGTTTCTTTTAGTAAAAAGAACTTGAAAGTACATGACAACAACAACAATAATGACGACAACAACAACAACATGACTTAGGGAGGTTCCTTAAGAACTAAGCTCTCATGTTTAAGCTCTCATTATGAGTTGGTTTAATTCCTAGAGCCCAAATAACTGGTTTTAGTAGCTTACACAAGCAGCAATCAATACACCTATTAGACTAGAATGTGTCACTGATTAATATTAATAGAGAAAGAGCGAATACAGAGGACCATCAATTTTACATCTCATTTACCTTCTGGCAAATGTACATTTCTATCTGAATTTAAGTGCTAGACCTGCCACAAGAAATTGAAGGGTTACTTGTGAAAATAGCTTCAAAAGACTGAAAATATATTAAAGCAGTTTTTCAGTCACTTACCTTGGAGTAAACTCTACCAAACTCAACTAGATTTACTTTTGAGTTTGTGATTACGCTATCAATCCAGCCGGTAAGTGACAGCTTTTCATGAATTCAGTAATATTGTACCTTGGTTTTTAACTATCATCTGATCAGTTGAGTTCAAAATTAACTAGCTGCATTGTGGATGGTAACTATAATGACCTTGACTTACTTTAGAATATGATTATGATGATGATTAAGATTATTCCGCCTTTCACCCCATCTGGGACTCAAGTTGAATTACGAAAGATAAAACAGATACAGCTATAAATTTGCATCATACAAAAATTAAAATACAGTTAAGCTATTGATAAAATTAAAAGTTAAAAAGAGATCATAAAAAAAACAACAAATATAAATGACACTGCACGCAAAAGGCTCTTTTCCCATGAATAGCTAGTCTCCAAAAGCCTGCTGAAACCAAAATGTCATCAAGTGCCTACAAAAGGATGGTTAGGAGAGTGCCAGTCTAACTTCTCCAGGAAGGGAGTTCCAGACCCCAGGAGCAGCTACAGAGAAGGTCGTCTCTTATGTTCCCCTCACACGTACCTATGAGGATGGTAGGACAGCAAGAAGGGCCTCCCCAGAAGATCTCAAGATATGGGCAGGCTCATAAAGGGAGATAAATTCCTTCAGATCACCTAGAGTCTAGACCATATCTCCCTATAGATTATGTTAGGTTTCCCTAGTTTCTCTAGTGTCATATGCCACTTGTGTCTCCTTAAGGCTTTAATAGTACTTTCTTTATAATTAGAAAATAGGTGAGAATACACAGTTGCACTTAGTATGAGGGGTGTTCATGTGTGTGTTGGATGGAAAGATAAAATTGGAAGATGCATTGTCTACACAAACCCAGTAGGAGCCCTCTCATTTGAAGCTATCCAATCTACTTACACTTGGATGGTAGGTGCTGTTAATGATAAACAAGATTATCTCCTTATATATGCCCTCTCATGACAAGTTGGATACTTGGAAAGACCCAGTCTTCCACTTTCTCATTTCCTAATATTTATATTTTTCATTTCCATATCTCTTTAATGTTCTTGCTGTTCTTCTCTTCTCTTCTTTTCTTTTTTAAGCTGTGCCAAATACTGGAAGGATGGCACTTGTTCTAATCTCGGTGAGTCATATATTTGGGTAATTAATTCAGATTCCATACATTTTGATGTAGATTTGTCAACTTAATTGCATTATTATGTAACCAAACCACCACCAGGCTGGAGAAAGAACTCAGGAGGAATGTGTGTCAGTGTTGATCAGTATCAGATTTACAGCTCTATTTGGCCTGGCACACTCGTTCAGACAGTTCTTCACGTTATCTATTTGTATTTAAATCTGGTTTAAATGCATAAGATTTATAGTCATGTCTGGGCTACTATGACTGCTGAGAAAATTCTTTTATGTTATTAATTTCTATTTAAAGCTGTATGAAGTATGTGAGACACACAAATGAAGTATGTGAGGGTAAGTGGCCAAACGATTAAATGCATAAAACTACTGCTGATAATAATTTACGGATCTGTGTTTGATCCTGTTTCCCATTCTGCCCCAGAGGCAAAAGGTCATAATATGTATTTTTTTACCCCTGGTTTTGGAAGAACGTAACATAAAGTTCAGGTCTTGAGAGGTAATGTATTAATATCAAGTGGTAATTGTAACATGCAGCTTTGCCCTCATTAATTGTTTATGTATTCTTTGTGTGTGTGTGTGTGTGTATGTATTCATTTTGAACATGATGTAGTGAGCACATAAGTAAGGTGCAGAGCTGTGCCCACCAGTCCTGTTCCTTGTATCCTGTAATCCGGGAAGAGCTCTCTGGCTGAGAATTCTATATGCTCCTTCCTAAACTGCAAAGCCCAGGATTCCATAGGCTCATGAAAGTGGAATAATAGCACTATAACGGTCTAGTGCAGAAATGGCCTCAGTTCTTACCACTCCATGTATCAAATGCTGAAATGGAAGGACCAGGGGCTGTCACAGATTGAGATGTAAGGAACAGGCCAATGTGAACACTCCTTTGCTCATTCACAGGTTCTCTATACCTTGTTTGGGATGAATGCCTGAAGCATGTTATGATGTCATGAGTTTGTATATAACACTTGATTTATTGTGTGTATATGAGCTAAATAGTTGTTGCGGGCATGGGGAGAGAACGGAGCATTGAGGTAGATTGTTATTGGTGGAATGTTTGAAGAGATTTGCATGGAATAGTTGGTGAATGGCAGTTAGGGTCTGAGCTCGAAGTTAGTGAGGCTAGGGTGTGAGAATTGTGGAGGAAGGAAAACTGTTTGGGAGGGACTTGAGTTAGACCAGGATTAGGGTGAGAGAACTGAGTTTGAGTTGAGTGATTTAGAACAGTCTGATTTAGCCTCAGAGGAGAGAATGTGGTGGTAAATGTTAATAATCTACTGTTTTGTGTTTCACTTTGGTAAATAAAGTTTTGTTTTTATACCCTTTTGGCCTCTGGAATCGCTGTCATTCTAAGAGCTTGGTTTCAGACAAGGTTCTGTGGTGGCAGCAATGGAGGTGGAAAGGTGGTGTCCTGTTGGGCATAAAAGTAGTATAAATCCTCATAGGAAACTTGAGGGCATTTAGATTGACCCAAGGAGGACAGTAGAAAGTCCTTATGTGTGGCAGGGGTGGGGCTCAAGGAAGGGCCTGACACTGAGTGTTTGCCCTGAATGCCATGGGAGGCTTCATATTTGATGGGTTAAGTGTGAGGAATCCCACATTTGGCAACAGTGGTGGAACTGCTTGAGATGAATCCTCAGAGCTGGTGGCCCTGGTGTGATTGCCGAGTGGAAAACCTCACACTTGTCATATATAGTGGTGGGATAATGGGTGGAAACCACTTATTTGGTGTAGGCAGTGGTGGGATATAAGTCGAAATCCCCACATTTAGTGGTTTCAGTGGTGGGATAGAAGCCTGAAAACCCCACAAAGGTGACAGTTAATAATAAATACTTTCCTCATGGTTTAAATTCAGTCACTGTATGCCAGACCACAATATGCTGAGGATGGTCAGTGCAAACCTCCAAGGGCAGAGAGTTTTATAGAACTGGAGGAATTACAGAGGATGTTTTTGTTCACATTATATTAAAAACGTATATACACCAGGTAGGCAGTGATTCAAGTAAAACAAGACATGCTGTTGCATATCACGTGGTAATATGTCTTTTGATCCTGATTAACTGCATCTGGGTGGTCTGTTCCAAAGTCAGTTTTGGCCATATTTCTCACTATGGAGCAAAATGGCAAAGAACTTAGGCATTTGGTAATGGAGCTCAAGGTTAGGCCAGCCCTGTCATTAGGTAGTGTGGAGCAACCACCTCAGATAGCCTGTATACTCCAGATGTGTTGATTTGGCAGGGAGAGTCTGATTAATTCTATGTCATCCCACTTTTTCAGTTGCTTTTAAAGTGTTCTAGTTTCTCCTCTTACTTTCTCCCTTTGTCCTCAGCTTACTACCATAGATGGAAGCTGAGATCAAAGTGCAAAAGTAGTTTGAATTTAAGTAACTCACCAGAGGGGAGAGGAGAGGATGGTACTGGTATTGAATCTTGTCCTTCCAAGAAAGTTCAGCAAAAGCAAACTGTTGCAGCCTTTCCTAGCTTGGCCACTCCTGCACTACACTGTTATAGTGCTATTATTCCACTTTCAACATCCTGTGGAATTCTGGGGTTTGTAGTTTACTGAGGCCCAAGAGCCCTCTGGTTGAGAATTCTAACTGCCCTTCCCTAAACTGCAAACCTGAGGATTCCCTAGCATGTTGAAAGTGGAATAATAGCACTATTACAGTGTAGTGTGGAAATGGTCTTTTCTGGTTTTTCTCATGAATGATATTTGCCGTCTTATACTGGGAAGGCAACAAAGGCAGCTCCACAGATGTTCTTCCTGAGCTCAATCTGAGCTTGTCTTGCAATCCTTAAATTGGTCAACTGCACCCAGATGTGGAGGACCCAGTTTGGCTGCCAGGACTGTAGTAAGCATCAACTGCCAGTCCAGTCAGCTTTTGTCCGTCAAATGGAGGTGTGTTGTTGTTGCTGATTTTGGTTGGAAGAAGACCTATTCTGAACCATAGATATGTGAAAGACAAACAGAATGTGGTGACACATATCATGGTTGCCTTGTCTGATTGATGGCTTTTTCTGCTCCATTATGGAGAACAAAAGGAATAGATATTTTTGCATAAGCAATCATCTCTCCATGAATGGTGATCAGTGCTGGACTGTGATGTACCAACCATACTGAGCTTTGGAAAGAAAGGAGTGGAAACTTGCTTTGAATGCAAGAGAATTAAACCAGCTAGGAAGCCCTTGTGAGCAGCCAGTCCATGTGTTCTCTACTACATAATTTAATCACTTGCAGAAAAGTCTGTGGCTGAGGTGAGAAAAATGAGTGCTGTGCAGTATCATTATGCAGCAAGCAAAAGGGTAACTTAAACAAGAAGGCAACCATAAATTGGCTCCAGAAGTGGAGAGGATCAGAGTAGAGGTGACAGATGTTTGGAGAATTATGGTCTCTTTTCATTTACTCCAAAGAAAAAAACTTGGCATGGCTTTCCAGTTCCTTGAATATATAACCAAACCCTGCTGTACTTTTCCCCTTTATGGTCTGGTGGAAGAGAAGAGGAAGACACAGAAGGGGATTGTGCATCCAAGTTCACACTGTGGAACAAAAGCACTACAGTAGCTGTTTGTGTGTATATAGAGAAGAAACATTGGAGGATATGAGAAGAGAGTAGATAATGAGACAGTTGAGACAAAGCACACTGAGAGTGGCTGGTTACTCAGAGCCCTGGTCTTAATAAAACTGTGGAGGCCAGGACAACCCCCCACTTCACAGAAGATGACAAAGAGCCAAACTGATAAATTAAGAGGAAAATGATAGGAAGATGGAGCTCCAGTAAATAATGCTGATGTGCTTGCACAGAAAGGGACAAGGAGGAAAACATTTCAGGGATACTCTAAATATAATAAATGGAAGAGAGCATTCCAGAGGAAACAGAACCCAGAGGCATGTAAAGCTGCTCACTTGTGATCACTTTATAGATCTTCTTTTGAAAGTCTTGGGGAGAGAGGTTTTTTCTTTTCTCTCAATTGCACAGATTTTCATCAAACATTTTCCACTGAGGTTTCTCCAGAAATGTAGGCAATCAGGCTTTAAATAGCCTCTGGCTCCATCATCATCACAAGCAGCATTCTGGCACCATGCATGACACACAAAACACCCTGGTTTTTATCATGGAGGATACTAAAGTCCTACCCCCCCGCCATTGCTTGCCTCTTGAGTCCAGGTAGATATATTTACAAGAAAATTATTAAAAACAACGACTGAGGACTATGGAATTTGTAAGATGAATGCAGAGATAAATTTGGAGCCTGGCAGTTCTGTAAAAGTATGAATCACATGAAGAGTTTCTGTGACTGGGGCCATTTCTGCACTACACTGTTATAGTGCTATTATTCTGCTTTCAACCTCCTGTGGAATCCTAGGGTTTGCAGTTTACGGAGGGGCATGTAGAATTCTCAGCCAAGGAGCTCTTTGGCTTCAGTAAGATACAAACCCCAGAATTTCACAAGATGTTGAAAGCAGAATAATAGCACTATAGTAGTGTAGTGCAGAAAAGGCCAATGTGATGGACTAGAAGAAAGAGGTGGAGATCCTACATCAAAGTTATGTAACATAAATCTCTGCATAAGGAGTTACATATTGATTGTGATACAAAACTCTTGCGATAAATGTCAGTGTTGTGCAACTGAATGCTCAACTGAATGCAAAAATGAGTGTATAACAACTGTGCAATCCAATGTGTAACTCACTGCACAACCAGTGTGCATCAGTGTGTGCAACTTTCTTCCACAACCTTGAACTGAATCTACATGTTCCACATTGTATAAAAATATCCAAATACTTCTGTAAGAGAACTTACATGATATTTAAGATACCAACAGGATTTTGACTGGTGTGTTTGTTACACAGGCCAGCAATTTGTGGTGTATAGATTTAAAAAAAAAAAACTGGAATGAAAGCAACTGTTTTAAGTACTTCTGAGAAGCTCAGATTAGGGATGAGCTGATTAGGATAACTCAGTTCTGGGCAGAGTATGGAAAAATTACTTTTTTGGTTACAACTCCCAAATCAGCCAGCCGTCATAGCCAGTGGATATGCTGGTTGCGGGATTCTGGGAGATTGGAATGTAGTCCAAAAAATAACTTTTCCAGTCTTGATGTTCATAGAGTTTTGGTTTGCTATCAAAATCTCTGAGATTTTGTGGTAGTGATGAATCATGTGGTTTTGACTGAGGGTCTAACTATACATTAAGGTGAAAAGTATATTCCCTCTGATAGTAGTTTCCACACAGATACATGCTTCAACAACCAGACTTCTAAATTAAAGTGATTACTTTCACATGAACAACCCCAAACAAAGTACGTGCAGTGCGGAATACCTAAGAAAGGAAAACCAAGTGCTAGTAGTTCTCGAGATTCAGGCTTTTCTTCCTTCTTTTTCTTTTTTTGAAACAAGAAGAGAAGTTAAATAGCTATTGTTCATGCAAAGTGTGCAGATTATCAACTAACGTATTTTAGTGATCCTATTTGTCAGTCAGCTTCTTTGATACCTGTCTCATCTAAACATCGGTAAGACATATCAAGAAGAAATAGCTTCTGATACCGTGATATCTTTCCAAACAATCGTATTGCAGCAAGAGAGGGATAAAGTCTGACTTGCGTGGTTTACTAGTATTCTGTAGTAGCCTCTGGCTTTTTCTATAGCAAGAGATTAATAGAAGAGGAGCAGTGAGATTTCATGCTGTTTAGAATGGACGGTTCACAGAGACCTTCATTACTGGCTTGATTGAATCTTATGGCACTGTGGGGAAAAAAAAAATCATATTTGCTTACGTTCTGAACGAACTGCAGTCACGTCAGAGATTCCCAAGCAGTGCCATACAATGATGGAGTGATAATGCTGTGAGGAGGTGTCTGCCCGGTTGTATCTCCCACCCTACCTTTGCCTCCTTAGCAAAGAGTCTTTCCCTTCTTGTGTGGGCCTTGTATCCTCCTCCCAGGAGGACTGTGGACCTATTTTCAGGCCACAAAGCTGGATGGGTACCTTCTTGTGTGTGCCTTCCTCTGCTTCCTTCACTTTGTGTATTGGGCTACAATATAGTCAGCAGCATACAGAGCCTGGATGTTTAGAGACTTGAAACGGCCACTTGCTCTGCTTGTCTGGTTGCACTATAAGATTGTGTGTTGTGATGTCAGGGTTTGTGGTGGAGCAGGTGCCCTCTTACGTATGTGCATATGTAAGTATGTATTTAATTCATATCCTACTTTCCCCCCAATACCATGACTCAAGGTTGCTTACAAAATATTAATGCCAATACAGATTAAACACAAACAAAAACTTAAAACAACCTATAAAATATTTTTTAAAAAAATAAAGATCCATTAAAAGATTGTAGGTTCCATCCACCCTTAAAAACAGCCTCAAAATAACTGTAAATACGTAACAAAATATAACAAAATGGCTCCGTCTGCATGTGTGCAGCATGTGAGTGCCACGCTCTGTGTATGGGTTGTACACTTGATGATTTGATGGTATTTCTTGAGATGCTTGAGGTACATGTGTTCTTTTTACACAGTTTTCTGAATTGTGTACTTCTCCTTCCTTTCTGACCTGAGCATAAATACGGGGGAGTGGGCAAAGGCCAAATTTTGCAGACTGTCTTGGGCTGCAAAATACCCATTATTACCTGCTGTTTCCCTTAATTTCTCAATTTTGAGAGGTGATTTTTCTTTTTGCTCCTAAATTGCCAATAGCACTCCCCGAGGCCTCTAAAGCAGTGGTTCTCAACCTGTGGGTCCCCAGATGTTTGTGGACTTCAGCTCCCAGAAGCCCCAGTCACTATGGTCAATGCTCAGGGCTTCTGGGAGCTGAAGTCTAAAAACATCTGGGGACCCACAGGTTGAGAACCACTGCTCTAAAGGATGCTACTGGTCACGTTGCCACATTTTCTGCTTCTTTCACCCATATTGCACTTTTTTTTTAGGCCTATAGAGGCCCCTTTTCAGTTTCTAGTTCTGGTCATTTCCTCAAAAGACCCAGTTTTTGCTGCTGTTGTGTACCCTGAAGTTGTTTCCAACTTATGGGGACTCTAAGGTGAAGCTATCATGGGGCTTTCTTGACAAGGTTTGCTCAGACTGGGATTGCCTTTGAAGGGGGGGGGCGTCAAAATATGTCCAACGAGTAGTATAACATCCTATAGCACTCCTTTGGATAGCTGAGGCACCACTGTGGGAGTTTTTCCCCTTTATCCTGGGACGTAGTGCAAACACCTTTTGGAGACTACAAAAAGAGCCTTGGAGCCACACATGGCTTGTAATCCATCCTTTGGCATCCTCCAGGTATAGGGCACTGCTGGCAGAGTATATCACTGACAGACAGACAGTATCTCTCCTCTCCCTGCTCCTCCTGCAAATGATGAATAATATAACTTAGACTATAATGTATACATAGCAAATGATTAGAAATCAGTGTATGTAGCACAAAGGGTGGATGTTTAGTCTGGTTGTCACAATTAAGAGGAAGGAGAGTTATGGAGGAGCAAACATTTAGATACATATTGTGCATTTATTGCCATGCTGCTTATCTGCACAGCTTTCCTTGGTAATGACATTGTTATGATGCAATAAATGTGGGAAATAGCTTAATGACAGATGTTAAATTACATAATTTATTCAGAGGCCTCAATAATTACTGCAGTACTTGCATTGCAAAGTATTTCATGGCATGTTCAGTATGACTCACGCAATAGTAATTAAGTAGGAGCTGGTACATAGTAAAATCAAAGGTCAGTTATACAGATTTATACTGCCTGTGTTTGAAAACAGGAAAGTTACTATGGAGTAGAGATTTAAACAAATCTCATCTACTCCCAGACCAGTATGTTTAGGACTGAAGTCTGTGATCAAATAGCCCCAAAGTACATGCTGGGCTCCACAAATACGAGAGCATCATCACTATCTTCTCTGAACAAGAAACCACACAGAAGTGGCATTGGTTGTGTGTACTTGCCAACTCTGGCTTCAAAATCTCCCAGAGGAGAGAATTCTAGATTTGTGGGGTAGCTGTGAAGAATGCCTCTTTGTGTAGTTTTCCATTAGAGACCTGAGGCATGACCCAAAGCAGGACATTCCCCCCCTTTTTTAGATATACCCATCACATGGATATTAGGATTTTTCATGTCTTGTGTAAAATCTTACCCAGTTCATAGAAGAATACAGGAAAGGGGCTGTCAGTGATCTTATTATAGTTCATATTTGGGGTGTGCATCATGATCTAACCAAGAAGGCACATTTGACAGACTCAAAAGAGTATCACAACAAGGCTTGGGAAGCAAGGAACACATCAAGCAGCTGATAATCTGCACGCATTCCACAGACTAATGCAAGCACATATTTTATCTAGGAGAACTAGAGAGAAATCTACCAAAGTAAATAGATTTGTTTTGACTCTTCTGCATAGAAACTGAGATGAGCAAAATTCCCTGTCAATGGAATGAGCAAAATTCCAATTCTAAATCCACAATATTTTCAAAAGATCTCTTAATAAATTCTATGACCTTGCAAAGTAACTAGATCTATTCTGATGATCCATCCAGTTTTTTTTAAACTCTTATGTTACTGTTAGCATTTTTCCCTAATATCTTAAAGCAGGAAATAAAATTTGCTTTTTATATGATTGTAATTATAAGATGTGAAGTCTTTAATTTGTTTAATCATTAGGTTAGTGAACTACAACCAACTTTCATTGATGTATTGGAATGGATCCTTTTTAACTGGTGGCGCAGCAAATGAAGGGCAGACTCTTCACCTCTTTCAGGTTGTTTGGATTCTTGTATACAATGGGCACCTAAATCAAGCTTTTGGTGGTGTGCAGATGTGTTTACACTTAATTGGTTGGTTAAAAGGCAGATGATTACTCAATGAAAAAATTCTTTAATAGGTTGACAGCCTAATAGCCTCATTATATGTCATACAACTATATTGATCACACTGTCTCAGGCTATAGTCCTAAATATCCATTAGTGGCTTTAGCATAAACTCTGGAGCAGTTTATAAATGACCAAGACTGGTGCACTATAATTAATGAGGTGCCATTTCCACATAGGTTTACATTACTCATGGCACAATGGTGACCACAGCTGTCCCTTGGCTCTATGGAGCCACTAGAGGTTTACCTTCCCAGAAATAGTCAACTTCAGAGTGAAAGAGAGGCAGCCATGTCTCTCTGAGTAATGTATGAATTGGAGAGAAGGAAATTAACTAGCAAGCATGTTTCATATTCTGAAGTCTCTCCCTCCTGGCGCTAATCTATCATTCTCCCTGCAGTAGTTGTTTTTTCATCTTGGGTTATCCCCTCACCACCATTGCAGTGAAATATATCCTCATACTATCAGGCCTGTGCAGTTGTTCTGCAAGTGGAATAGACCTAAGGCATTTTGTTTAATAGAAACACCAGGTTGAAATCCAGCAGCTGTATAAGAATTTAATTGTCCAGTGTCTTTTCTTCTATAACTGCCTTGCATGCCAGATGGAGAAAGGATGGAGCAAAAGATTTTCTTCTGGCAGAAAGGTGAGTAGAATTACAATCCTCTCCCTGCATTTTATTGGAATCTTTCCAGTTGCTCTAGTAATGTAGAAAAGTAAGAGGGTAGACAGAAGGAAAACGCTTTCATGTAACAAGCTACTGCCAGGAATGTGGCTGGGGTGGGTGGGTAGGTGAAATGAAATTTTCCTCCATTCTCCAAATTTCTTCCATTTCAAAGAATGAGTCACTGAAAATCATTCACACCTAGAACTTGTATATTTGTGGTGTTCACATCCCCTTGGTAACTCTGCCTGCATTCTTTCCTTGAATGTCTAAACAGTATTTCTGTATTTCTAAACTCAAGTTTTCAGTTACTGCAACACTAGGAATTTGGGGATCAAAGGAGAATTTCATGAGTGGGGCAGAATTCTTATCTGGGGTGGGCAGTGCCCTTATTTAGCTCCTCCTGCCGCGATAACCCTGGCCACTGCCCAGTATACTGGGTACCTTCGGGAAATTAACTGTCTTTTCCCCAATGGTACATCTGAACTGTTTTCTGTACCTGTAGGGCCCCTTCAAAGGATGCATAATAATGAATGTCAGTTGTATTTCTTCATATGAACTGTACAAAATCCAGAAACTTTAAATGTTCCTTTGATACACCATTTTTAACTTGTTAAACTGTAAGTGGATATAAACGTGATGATTAGCTTAATTTGGTTGATTTCCAAAAACTAGGCTATCTGGCTATAATCAGTGATCAGCGTGGAAAATCTGACTTATTTTTGGGCAACTAAATTCTGTAATATGTGTTGACTTCTACTTTAAGATGTGGTCCTGAATTATAAACCTCCCTATTCCTCAGATGTGTCTTTCTGACTGACTGACTGACTGACTGACTGTCTCTCTATTTAATTTATATCCTGCCTTTTCCCCTGGTGTGGGATCCAAAGCAGCTTGGGTTATCTTTATGATCCAGCTAGAACTGGTTTTAGGTGGATTGCTGTAATCTTGTGTTGCTGGTACCTTTTTCCCCCTTGAATGACAAAGGCTCATGAAATTATGTTGACTGGTGCTGCTTCTTGGCTTTCGGGCATGTTGGAAGGTAGTCATTTCAACCAATGAGTACTCTCCTTCACAGCTAAAAAAAATAACAAGAACAATAACAATAAAAATAAAAAAATAAAGATGAGAACACAACAACTATGAGTAAGAATTATCCCAAGCAGGGATGATAAGCCATGTATCTGTCATTCACAGCTCTTGTTTGTACAGCTTGTATTACTTCCTAACCATTGCAATTTTGTATTTTATTGTATAATGTACATTCAGAGCAGTCAGACTTCGCATTCATTTCCCCTTCAATTCCCAATATACACCAACTGAAATTTAGAGTTTAGAAGCAGAGACCTTCCAAGTTACAGTGGCTCAAGGGCTCTCCGTTCCCTTGGTAGGAGATGAAACATTCTGTTCCAATCTTTGCCAACTTCTGCCCTCATCCAAGCTCTCCTCCCTTCCTGTCATTTCTCACCAGCCACACCAAACATCCTGTGTCTCACTCTGACAGTAGAAACTAGTAGAAACTAGAAACTTGAGCTAGTAATGGGGTTCCTTTCAGTTTGATATATTCTTGAAAAAAATGTGTACCATGCATCAGAAGACATTACAGGATGGTAAAAACCATCCCCTCTTTATGATGAAAGATGTGCCAAAGGGGACGTGGGATCATGAGGGCCAGCACTGCCCAGTGCTGAAGCTGTGTACTGTCCTCCTAATGAATGTCTACTGAATCTGATGTTCTCTACCTGAGACAAAATTTGTGCATACTCATGTATGGATGGAGAGTTCCAGCAGTTGAGGTCTTTGCTTGATCAAGGTTCTTTACTAAATGGAGGAGCTCTCTATAGGTACAACTATATACATAGCAAACTTCTTCAGATGTTTGTCTGATGAGCAGGGGAGTGATGTGTTGTAACAGTGGTATGCAAGTCTAGCAGTTCGAAGAATCCTTTCACATATTCACTGAACACACAGAAAAGTTGTTGTGGACCCTACTCAAAGCACAGTATGTTCACTTTGCAGTTGTCCTGTCTGAGACTGCTGGTTTCTCCAATAATGTCCACTGATAATTTCATCTTGCACTGTGTTTTCTTCATGTTTCCCAGAGCTTTCACACTCTTGGACCCTTTTCACAAGGGATATTCAAACATTTGTTTCATTCTTTTTAGTCCAAGATTTCATTTCCTTTCATTTCTGGAAAGCTGTGAGCAATCTAGTTGGCACACAAGCAAGGCAATGTATCTCATGGTGTGTGAGCCAGTGATGAAGAGCATCACTTCTTCAGAGATATTGGTTGAGACAGGAATCAAATGCCAGTACATTATTTCGTCATCTTCAAGCGATGAAGCATCCATGAAGCACTTGAACTGATTAAGTGTAAGGGGATTTTTGTGGATAATTTCCTGATGATCTTCCCACTCCACGTTAAATGTAGTTGTCACTGTAGTTATACAGGTTGCTGTTCTTTGTTTACTCAATGAATTTGGTCCCCATAGAATTAACCATAAGTGGTGAATGATAAAAATGTCCAGAGGAAGGGAGAGTGGTTTAAATGTAATGAGCATTAGTTTTTAAAGTCATGGGTTTGTTCAGCTTTGTCTCTCTTTCTGTGCAAAGCCTGGGAATAATTCCATCTTTTGGATTTACAGAAATAATGCCTTTGTACCTTAAAGTACTGAAGGCCCCGGCTTACTGTAGCTTTAGAGCTTGCATAGCACAGCTTGGCTGCAATTGAAATAAAATTTCCATCTGCAGTTTCCAAATGACCAGTTCTCTCTTATCAGACAGACAACCAGGGACTGAAGAAAATATAAGACTACCAGGGGGGTGGGGGAATCAGGATTTGCCTTTATTTTGATGAATATAACTCACAACAGGTCTTTATTTCATGCAGCCCTTGCTTAAGTTTTTCAGTTTTGGCAATCTGCTGTGCCACCCATGTTTGCCAAAGCTTTTGCAGGTTTGTGTACTAAACTAACAATCCTAAGCCTGCCTACGCAGAAATAAGTCTGATTGAGCTGATTTTCACTTACTGTGATGTAAAGGTGAATAAGTCAACCCATGTGGCACAGTCCCCTTCAGGAGCTGATTCAATGCATGGAGGAGTTTTTGTGAACCCCTTCTCTCAGCTATCACAGACTCAGAAATTTTGTAATACAGCCTCTCAAATCTACCAGCCAGCATGGCCAGTGTTTTTTAAAGGCTTGAAGTTGTAGGCCAAAAATGTACTTTTCTAATCTCTGCTTCTAGTGTCTTTGAAAACTACATATCAAAAGATCTCTGATGCCTGAGTCACTCCTTTATGGGCATGCAGCAGCACATAAAGGACTTGTCTTCCTGCCACTTCAAACCATAGCTACAGACTCACATACTGTACCCTCCAACAGTTCTGATTTGGCAGGGACAATCCTAATTAATCTTCTCTCATCCCACTTTTTTACACTGAGAGACCACGGTTCAAATCCTCACTCAGCCATGGAAACCCATTGGATAACCTTGGGCAAGCCATATGCTCTCAGTCTCATAAGGAGGCATGGGCAAATCAGCTCTGAACAAATTCTGCAAAGAAAACCCCATGATAAGTTTACCTTGGGGTCACAATAAAATTGAAACAACTTGAAGACACACAACAACAACAACAACAGCAACAGTTTATCTTTCCTCCTCCCACTTTGCTTCTTTGTCTTTAGTGTACTTCAATTGCTGCAAACTAAGTTTGCAAAAAGTAGCTTGCACTCAATTAACTCAGTGGGGGAGGGAGGAGAGGAAGAGAGCCTTCCCAGGAGGCTCAAGCAAAAACAAGCTGCTGCAATCTCTCCTGTGTCCTTCCTTATTAATAATGTTTGTCATCTTGACCACACTCTGATGCTGTTTGACCACATGCATCCTGGTTTTTATCTGTGAAATCTTAGGCCCTTTCCGCACGTGGAGGGGGAAACGGGGGAAAGCGCGCTGAAACAGAGCTTACCGACAGCCGGGTAAGTCCATCCCCATGTGGAGCAGCGCGAGCTTGCTGTTCCGCAGTTCCTGGCATCCAAAATGGCGGCTCCAGTGGCCAAAATGGCGGCTTCCGGTTGGTGGAGGCTCTCCACCAACCAGAGAAGCTTGCCAGCCAGAAGCCCGCCCCCGGCAGATCTGCAGGCACGCACCGCAAATCTGCACCAGAATGCGGGAACAGAGTGGCACGGAGTGGCGCGCTCCGTGCTTTTGAAAAACCTGTAAAAACAGGTTTTTTAAAAAGCACGCTGCATGGCCACTTTGGGTCGCTCCAGAGCGGACTGAGGTGCGGAACTGCGACAAGTAGTCCGACCCAGTCCGCTCCCACGGTGCGGACGTCCTCCATCAGAGGTCACACCACACCGTACTACTTACCCCATGCGGAAAGGGCCTTAGACAGTATGACATGTCTGAGCAGAATTCTCTGATCCTTGTTCTGGCCAGCTGCTACCAACATTCTAAGTCAGGGATCGCCAATGTGTGGCTGCCTAGATGTTGTTGGACTCCACTTCCCATCAGCCCTAACCAGCATATCCAATGGTGTGGGATCACAGAAACAGACATCTGTCAGCATCTGGAGAGCTGCCAGCTGCTCCTTCCTGCTCTAGATCTTCTCCCAATTGGAAATGTGACCAGTTCCTAGTCAGTCCTTTTCATGCATCATATATACCTGAATGAGGCTGCCTCATTGTCCCTACCACCAAGGTCACACAATTTCCTTGCTATTCCGCCAGTATTCAAAATGTTGAGCATGATGTCTACAGGGGAAAGCCTTAGAACACAGAACTTCTCCCTTGATTCCTCCTTAACTGTATGTGCCTCTTTCATGAATTTAACACTTATTGGAAATAGATGGGGACTTCCCTATGAATTGTAAGCTCTTATTCAGACCTCTTTATTTGGAACAAAAAGACATCAGTTGAAAGGAGAAACTAATGAGTGTGAGTCTGTGATCAGAGGTCTGATGCAGAATGATGGTTTCTTATCATACAACGTGTGGATGGGCTCACCTACTGCTAGAATGTTTCTGTTATCAGTGGGCAAATGGTTGATGTTAGTTGTGTAATTGATACCATCAGCATTTATGACATTTAATTTCCCTACCACCAGCCATGTGTGAGTGGGTCCCAGGAATTCACTGAAGTTCTGGTTGCTCTTCAAGCTATAGTTTACAAAGGTCTTCTGAGGATTTTCTACATGGTTTCCTTAACATTAGGGTTCCTCTCATCCTGGCTTTTTCTCTAGAAAGTAGTTTATATAAAATCATACTGGGAAAATCTCTGTTCCCACACATCAGATATTGAATGTCTTTTATGTTATAAGAACTGACCCACTTTTGCTTCTGTAGTACTATTGTATGAGCACTATACAAAATGTTAGGCCAGTGTGTTATCAGATTGGAGCTATGTGAAGGGGAATTTAATATTTGTAATGTTTATATAGAGATTTATCACAGAACTACTTCTCTCATATACATTATTTCCCAGTCTAATCTAATATTTGCTTGAAATCTTCTTTGTGTTCAATACTTTTTAGAACAGTAATAAATAATCCAATTCAATTTAGAAAATAATAATGTTTTCCTCCAAATTCTAATAATCCTGTGATACAATCTGTTCCCTGTTATAGTAATGTACAGTCATTTCCTTTCCCTTCCATTTTCTTTTTCAGTCCCGCCCCCACTCTCATTTTTCAATTAATTTTTTTTTATTGGAGATTCTTTTGTTCAAATGGTTTCAAATGGGATGGTAGGAGCTTTTTAATTTGTAGTTTTCATTGTATCTTCTTCAAGTTTTTCATTTAATGTAGGAGATACTGCTTTCAAGGGGGAAAAAAAGTTAAGTGCAGTGCCTAATGGAAATTATTGCTGACCAGTTCAGAACTTGAAGCCAGACATCTACAATTAAATTCAATGAAACAACTTTGTTCTTTTAAGTTCTGGAGCACCAAGTGGAGTAAAATTTCAAACCAGTAACTGGATGCAACTTCATAGTTTTGTCACTGTTGTAGATGCTCAGCTGGCATACAGGGATATTATTGTTATGGCTAAAACTTTCCTAACACATTACTTTGCACATTTAATTTTGCGCTTTGAGAGAGCTCCAACTCATTTTGGCTTTCCTGGTCTCTCTATTTCCTTTACTCCTATCCTGTTAGCCATGCCCCTAAAATCAGATCAGTCCCCAAATGATCTTTATAGTCAAATTTTTACTTTTATTATTGTTGAAAAGTGCTTCCATTTTTCACTAGGCAACTACCCTTGTGAATTTTTGCCTATTTCTATACAAGTCTCAAACAATAGAAGGATATCAGAAAAAGCCCCTAATGAAAGTGTGCAGTTCCTAAATTATTTCACACAGAGAACTTGGAGTAAATACACTAACAATGCCTCATTTTTGGGGGTAACAAGAGGTAATGTGATACTTTTGTACTTTTTGAAGCTTCAGTGACAATGCCAAAAACTTTACAATTTATGCATGAGGACAAACAATAACTCATTATTGCAAGCACACCACTTTTGGGATGCTGTTGGCATGCTGGTCAGGATTTTGAGGGGGAGGCTAAAAACATAAGCATGATAGAACATGCTAATAGTGTTTTATGTTGCTTATTACTTATGAATAATGAGCAATAAATTACTCTTAAAATTTAACTTGAAAGAAGCGGTGTATCACTTTGTGGAATATCATTTTCAAGTTTGGTTGGAAAGGACACAACTCAGGGACGTTCCCAAGCAAAAGAGCTATTGAATCCCTGAAGTGTCTCTGTGAGGAAGCTCTTTGAATACTTGGGGTAAAGCTTAGACAGATACTAAGTAACTAGAAATACCCCCCAGATCTCCTACAGTCACATGAAGCAAGCATTAGGACAAGTAGGCAGGAAGGCTTCCATGAGGATGAAGGCAGCAGTTGGCAAACTGGGGCCCATGGGCCTGATGCTGTCTCTGGGGCCATTTTGCCCCTACAAGGTTCAACTCCCCCCACCTTTTTTAACTCCCCCACCCCCAATATCATGTTTATATCCCATCTGGGCCATTTTAGGCCATGGAGAGCCTTTTTTTTTTAAAGGAAGAGAAATATAAGTAACTTCCACTCACTAGCTCATTCACTCTTGGGCTTAGGGAGATTAAAATGGCCCAGGAAATCTTAAAAACATGACAGCAATGCCCCCACAGCCTGTAGACGATGCTTGTGGCTATGGTGGGGGGGGCCCTAAAATTTTTGATTTGTTTTTCAAGGGGGGACATGGTGGGGTCTCCTGGGGGGATAATATGGCCCACTAGTCTTCTACAGTTGCTCACCCTTGACATAAGTAGATTCAGGACAGAAGGAAGTGCTTCTTCAGATAGCATATCATTACAAGATGCAGTGATGACTGCCAACTTGGAAGCAGATTAGATGGAAGTTAGGGTTATCAGTGCACACTAGTCAGGATGACTATATATCTGCTCCTTTCAGAGGGAGAGTGCAATTGCATTTATATCCTGCATATGGGCCTCCCATAGGCAACTGCTTGGCCACTGTATAAGCAGAATGCTGGACCCTTTGTCTGACCAAGCTTGTTTTTTCTTAACATTCCTATGTTCTTACCCTGTAGTTGAGTCTCAGAGATTCCTTACACTTTATCATATAAGCTCAATAATCACATTGCTTCTTTCCTTCAGATTTAAAGATGTTTGGGTTTGTGTGTATCTTACAACAACAATAAAGCCCTAACTTTTCATTTTTATCTATACATTAAAAAAAATGAGGAATGTGTGAACATGCACAAAGTTGCGTGCTTTCAGAAAAGAGATGATCACTACATGAAAATGCTACCATTTTTTGGGGGGCACCAGGCCTCTTGAATTCCCCATGGAGAAAATGAATGCTCTCCATTCACTGCTGGCCTTCTGTCTGCAAGCAAAGGACATTTCTTTGAGAAGGCTTTGGGACCATCTAAACTGCTGCAGTGAGGAATTATGTTGCTATATATAATTATAGTTATAGCTTAAAGACAACCTGAAAATTGTAGTTTCTTTATCTCTTTGAAATTCCGAGTGAGGTCTCTATTTCTTTTCTTCTCACAGTAAAAGTCTTGGCTCTGAGCTAGTGAGATTAATGTTTTTCTTGCATATGGACTCTATGGAAGTATCTAGAGAATGGCATGTACTGACTGTTGAAAAAGCACACCTAGCTCTTTGGTTAGGGACATCATTACATCAAAGGGTGCATCCATGCCTGTATATTCTCTGGGCAACAGAAAGCTTGGGGAATGTTATAGCCCCCACCCTCTGCTAACATTTTCCAAATTTCCAATGCTAAACTTTGTCATGGCAGCCTTAATAATGTTGCTGTTACAGTGGGACCTGATGTAGGAGCAGCTCTGTGAATGGTGCAAGGCAGGTCTGTATTATCAATGGTTCTGTTGGAAGAACTACTGTACCCACC